>OZ005744.1:25514267-26103599 GCA_963930735.1 Dioctria linearis | reverse complement strand
TTCATTGGTAGACACTGAAGGGCTTATTTTTTCTCTCCACAATATGTTATACAAGTACTGGCGGAACTGTTCAGCTGCAGGCGATTTTTCGTCAATTCTTCTGCATGAACGAATTTAAAGGAGATATAATGGCAGAATTAAGTTTATTTTTCTCTCTCTAGTGTTGAGGAAATATATGTAAAATGAAAATAAGAACTGCATTTGGAAATGAAAATAAACTACACGAATAGATTATAGCACCACACTAGTTTTGCTTTAATTGAAAGTCCAAGCTCATAAATACGCTCGATAAAATTATTTGGTTAGAATTAGAACTTGAAAAACTTTTTCCGCTTGAAATGTTTGCCATTCGATTAAAAAAGGAAAACTTATGCATATGCAAATAAGGAGCATTGAATTATTAAGTAGGTCCCATAAGGCATGTATTTAAGTAGTACAATAATTCCAGTACGGTGGAGAATTTTTATCCGTTTAAAGAAGTCGGTGTTCTGTAGAGAAAATTACATATTTTTTTAAATATATATTTGTGTGTATAAGCGACTTAATTAGATGGAGTGTTTGTTGAATTCAACATAGAAGGTCCGCAAAGTTGTTCGTATCTTTTTTTATTTATCATCTTCCAGCCTCTTAATACATCATTTACCATGTATTTGTATGATTAGTTAAATGGGATATGTATGGCTTCTACTAGAACTAAAATTGGAATCGTTAATTTATTCAAAATGTACTTCTAAACGTCTGCACTACATCATTTCATTTGTCACCAAAAATTAACAGCATACAAAATCTTTCACACTTCTCTTTTGGAGACCTTTAAATGCAACATATCAATGGTTTTAATAACAAGGATCAACATCCCTAATGATATCTTCCTCGAATTCCTAGTGAGAATGATAAAAGATGTCAAGACTACGAACTTTGGTACAGACCATGATACTTGGTAGCAACAAAATATCAATTAACAATAAGATAAGTTTTATTTTGTTGATTAAAAAGTGATCATAATAGGATTCTTGATCAGTTTTTTCCATACAAATTATCTTCCACATCGTCACAGTGGAGATCAGCAATGGCTTTCAAAGAGTGCCGTGAAATACTTCACGATTGTTGGGTTGTAAAAACGCCAGAATACCATTGGTGCTAATTCTTTGGAAGGAATCTGATAGAAAGATGCGCGCGAGAGTCAATATTAAAGGTCGTTGAGAGATCAGCAAGAGTTGGAATAGTTAGACAATCAGATTCAAAAAACGTCCCGTACAAGACTGTTATATTTTTGAAGCTGTTTTTGAATTGGGCCTTTTGATTTCTGGTAATAAGAAAAAAACTTATTTTAATACTAAAAAATTTATAGAGATTTTGATCGTTGAACATGAAAATTGTCGTTGCAACTAAAGCTCCTAACTATAGTTGATTTAAGTGGGTGTCAATCCAAAAGTGGCGCGGAGCTGTTCAGCAGAGAAGCTGCGCGATTGCTCTTGCAAAAAAACGCGGTAAATTAGTTGCCGCGCGGCGATTTTGGATATTATTCAAAATACAATTTTGCCGCCAACTTTGACCAAAATTTGATCACAGCGCTATCTAGTTTTAATAGAAGATTTAAATAAAGCGAAAATACACATATGCACATAAATAAATACATCGATTGATTGATTGAAAAAAAGGTTGGGGCCATGGCGGGGTCTCTGGAACGTAGGCCACAGTAGGCCCATTGTTCACCCTCCAGACATATTACCAATTGATCATAGGTCCCAACCGGACGCTCTTACGAAGTTCAATATTGGCTCCCAACCCTTCTAGCCGGCTTCATGTAGCTCGCCCAGGAGGTGTTAGCCAAGGAATCGGTAACGCTTTTCTGAGAGAGCCGGACAGTCACAAAGAAAGTTAATCACCGTCTCCGATTCCTCTCCGCATCCCCTGCGTTTAGGATCATCAACAAGTAACAACCTGTGTAGTTGAGAATTGACACCAGATTTCTTAGGGTTGGTTTGTTTAGTCCCAAAAGCTTTTTCGTTAAATTTGGGTTAGGCTTACCCCATAGTTCCTTTATAGGTCTACCCGAATAACAGCATTCAAAATTGTTTTATATTTAATTGAAATACATATATACATTTGTATATTATTAAATATTTAGCTTGCAATATATAATGAATTTGTTCATACTTCTTTCTATTTTAATTTCATTGGGTAGACTATTCAACATCTGTAGACCTTTGTGTATCAGCTGATTTTGTGTCCTCATCCTGCGCGCGTAGGGTAGTCTGAAGTTGTCAGTATTCCTTAGGTTGTATGGTTGCTCCTCACTCACATATCTCAAATTCTTTGCTAGATAGTTTGGCATAAGCTTCTACTCCAAGATATTGAACTTACATGCATCAGTTCAAATGCCAATTACATAAATATTGGACGCCGAATTTGAGTAGTAACTTCTCACAACACCTACTAACTGAGCTGCATGAAGCAGGAATGGTGTTGGAGCGTCCGTCTGGAATTTATCGTAAATCTTCACAACAATGTGAACGATGGGTAGGTTGAGAAAGTAATAATTAAAAACAATAAAATGATAATCGTGCAAAATTGTAATGCAATTATTCAGCAAGAATTCATGAAATTTTTACTTTCGTTCATATCGAGACTATCATCCAAATCCCAAATGAATTTTATTTTTAGGAAACGAAAATATTTCTGTCTTTTTTGTTTCTTTTCTTTTTTTTTTGCCCTCTTGTTATTTTCTATGCTTGTCACTTGTTTATGCTTATACTCTTCTTTGGATATTTATTTATAAATCCGTCAGTGGAGTTTTATTAATGAATTCTAACACCGACAGTTTTCCGAGATTGAGTACGTCTAGTAATGCGCGCGAGCATAATTATTATTACTTCGCTTTGGGGCTCTTGATGTGCTTAATGTATGTTTTTGTAGTTAAGCGAATTTTACTGGATAATTTACTGCCAAAGTATAAATGTTCATGTTTACTAGGAAATTTATTTTAGGATTTTTTATTTGTTTTTTGTTTTTTTTTTCTTCTGGTTTCACTAATTAAAGTAATGGAAGCTAATTATATTTTATACTTTATATGTAATTATCCTAGATGCAATTAACACCAATGCATTTTTAATTTTTAATAGTTTCTTATATTAAACTTTCTTGCATTTGTACATATACGGGGCAGGTTTGAAATGAAATATCACCTTCTGTGAATTTTCCAAACTGAATATATACAAACTATTTACTATAGATTTCTAATTAATCGTTAAATATGTAAAAAATTGTCTGACTAGTATATGTACATATTTAGGATATAACCTATAATAAGAACGATTATTAATATGAGTAATATGAGCGTCAGAAAGCTAAAGGTAATCTAAATGTATAATAATATAAAAATGAGTAAAAATGCAAGCAAGTTCATCTACTTTTTCTAAAATCAAATAAGCCATTACGTAATCCACAACCATTGCTGCAACCTTTAATTTAATTAGGGGCAACATTCCCGAGTCTTTCAGATAGTACTAAGAATTGACGTCCAGTTATTTGACTGGAAAGGGTCAGTTAAGTTAGAATATGTACATAAAACGCACAAAGTTTAATTTAAAATATAAATAATAAGCGACTAGAAGTGCTCGATAATTAATGTAAGTCTGCAGATCGTCCGTGGAAAAGCTATGTATTCACAACAAGGTAATGAAAGGGCTGACCTTCTAGCCAGGTCTGGCTCTGGTTCTTCGTTTCTTGGACGGGAATCGGCCACCTCGGTTAGTTATCAGGTCTCTCATCAAAGCGGATGTTCGTTTGAAGCATCAGCAGAAATGGGCAAACCTGAGCACTTGCATGTGCACAAAACTTTTTCTTGATGGGTCTAATAAGAATTTCTCTGATCTTCTCTTAAAGATCTCGTAAGAAAACAATGCAGAATTTGTGATTGGAATCATCACCGGCCACAATTCACTTCACGCTCATCTAACTAGGATGGGAATTGTTGACAGCCCTGAATGTCTGTCCTGCCTGTATGGAGAGACTGAGACAACCGAACACTTTCTGTGTGCTTGTCCGGCCTTTTTTCCGGAACAGTCTGGATACCCTTGGGTCTGCCCTCCTATCAATGGATGAGCTGAAATACTTACCTCACCAAGACCTGATGCGCTTCATTAAGCGGACAGGAAGCTTTTGGTGAAAGGGTTTTCTAGCATGTTAGCACAATGGGCCGCTCTCGCCTCCATGCTAAATGAGTTCAAATATGGAGAAACATGATTAAATAGTTTTAAGTCTAAAAAAATAAAAATGAATGAAGCCAGAAGTGAAGGCAACATTTATAGTTTTCTGAGGGAAGTTGAGTCTAAACCACTACAAATTTCACATCCGTAGGTAAAGATAACTAAAAGCGATTTTACCAAGAACAATTGAATCTTACATGAAGTGTGGAGGTGGATGTTGCAAGAGCCAGGTTAAGGTTTGATTAAAAATTACACCAAGAATCTTGAATCTTGATGTTTGGCTTGGCTGGCACATAATAATAAATAAATTTCACCTTATCTTATCGATGACGTATAACTCTGGTTTTTTACTACTGGAAAAGAAGAAAATTAGATGCAGAATTGTCACGACAAACCTGTTGCTGTACACAAGTATGTATAGCAGTAATATTAGCATGCGGAATATGAGAATTTGAACTTTGAAAACAATTTTTTTTTTTTTAATTACAATAAAGTAGTTAACCTTGTAAAATATGTGAAAGATGATATACAGATACAATTATCCTAACTGATTTGATTATGAAGGAGGATTCTCTCCACTACTTACATCAAAATAAAGTATTAGTATTGATTTTGGAAGGAATTCATTAGATCCTGGTTTTTTCAATATTTTAATTATTTTAGATAATTTCTAGTTATCAAGAAAAGAAGAGAAAGAAGCTAAAACAATTTGATTTAAAAATTGGGTGAAATTAGACAGAATCTCATCTAAAGTAAAATTCATAAAGGAAAAAATGCAAGCAGATACCTTCAACTACAAATGGTTAATTCTATTTATTTGTTCCATGCAGCTGATTGAAGAGTTATCTTGGGAATGAGCTTGCACGAGTTTAAGGCGTTTTCATGACACCTAATGATGATTGGAAAAAAGTTACCCTTTTATTAGTTTCTGATATCTACTAACTTCCCAGGCTAGAGTCTTGAGGAAGATACCATTTTAGTTTAAATACTAAATCAGTATATAGTATAGGAAAGACGAATGAGTACTTGGAGAAAATGAAGTGTGACTTATTGAAAAACTGAACAAGCCGTTCCAGTTACAGCTGCTAAAAAGGAAATATATTAACCATGATCCGTGATAGCATTAATTTTCTGAAATCTTGATATGCTAGAGCAAAGTTTACTGTTCTCGAGCAACAGTACATCTCGGTGTTATTCAAAAATTACGATTTACTGCGGAAATAACGTTTATCTGATGTTGAATTGAAATTCCTACAAGAAATGGTAAAAATCCGCCAAATGATTGATTAAGGGGTAGTCAAAACTAGAATTATTGATTAATATATTTAAACTTTTGCTTGTAGAATTCAATACTAGTGTGCATCTTAGCTGCACCTCAGCTATTCAGCGTAGAGCCTACTAACAGGAATTGTGATTCGGTTGCTGAACGGTCCTAACAAGAAAACGTAGACATTAGCATTTCTTTTTTAAGGATCGAAGCCTGTCATAGCTGTTTCTACGTTAGTGATTATGTATTTGGTCCCTCTACAGAGACTTCCAAAAGTGAGATTCACGGATTACCAAAAGAGACATTGCAGGATCTTGATTGTCATCATAATTGGTCACACTCACACTGTTTCATACTCGTATATGTTTAACAGGAAGGCTCCAGACAAGGTACGATATAGGAGAGTATATTGCGCTAAGTTGGTCTCCGTGGTTGGGACACTGCTGCCTTTCGATAAGAAAGGTCAAGCGTATTATAATTCCGTATAGTCCATACTTCCTTGTCAACTCTCTTAAATTCTTTGTATATTATGGGACATACTGAATAAGAATGGAATATTACTCGTACAGTGCAACATCTCATTACATTACACCACCGACGCCTAACTATACTATCTTGCTTACATACATTTTCCCCATTTGTATTTAAAAGGTTCGTCCGCCTTTTTTGCGGGGGTAATATTGAAGATTACTTAACATCGATAATTTTCATACCGAAAGCATATGTAAATCGCACAAAGCGATGGAAAACGGTAAAAGAGACGCTTGGAAAACAGTGTCTAAAAGCAGAATTTTGCTTATTCATAACTATAGCATTATCAATAATAAATTATCAGTTAAATAAATATTCTTTTACTGTCTTTTTTTGTTTTTCAGAAATGCTTAGTCGTGATAAAATTTTCGTCACCTATTCCACTCACCGAATCCCTTGTTTGTAAGTGGATTTAGTGCGTGCATATAAGGCCGACGAAAATAAATATCATCAGACGCTAGTAGAAAGCGCCTATAGAGATCAACCAAACAACAATATTGTTTTTTCTTCCCGTTGGAATGTTGGAACATCCCCAACGATTTACGCGCAGCATCCCCGATTCCTCCTCTTCAGCAGCAACTAATCGTACACAAGCAAACGTAAGTTTTTCATCGCCTTATGGTTCTAGCTGTGGCGGTGGTGGAGGTGGATTAGTAAATAGTTCATGGCAGCAGTCACATCATCCAGCACCTGGTTCACCAGCACATCATCGTAATTTATCAACTTCATCGAATTATAGCACACAAAAAAGCGTTACATTCAGTAATAGCACGAATAATTCAAACGGTGATTGCACCAACGGTTGTGGGGCACAACTAATGGCGGGCAACATGAAGCACGGTTTGTTTTTGAAATATTTATTTTTAATTGTATTTATATTTCAATACTGACACTAATTGGATTAAATTTAAATCAATTTTGTATATACATAGGAAAATCGCAAGAAGATGTCTGCTACGTTGTAGCCAAATATGATTATGCACCACAAAGCGCACAAGAGTTAGATTTAAGGAAAAATGAACGCTATCTTTTACTTGATGATTCCAAACACTGGTGGCGTGTCCAGAATAGCAGAAATCAATCAGGATATGTCCCTAGTAATTATGTTAAGAAGGAAAAGCCCTCATTATTCGATAGGTAAGAAAAGAAAAACCAAAAAAAAAATTTATATGATCTATATAGAAACAAACAACATTTTATTGAAATTCCATAAAAACACCACAACAGTATTAAGAAAAAAGTGAAAAAGGGTTCCGGTTCAAAAACTCTACCAAATTGCTCTCCATCAAGACAAATTGAAAGTCCAACCATGTCTCGAAGATTACCACCTGATCCATCGGAAGCGATCGGTACAGCTATTGTCAAATACAATTATCAAGCTCAACAGCCAGATGAGCTGTCCTTAACAAAAGGTACTCGAATTTTAATTCTTGAAAAATCTAATGATGGTTGGTGGAGAGGTCAAAGCGGAAATGCTGTCGGTTGGTTTCCAAGTAATTATACAACCGAAGAATGTGATAATGATGAACAACTGCATACCTATGCAATGGCTGAAAATGTTTTAGATATTGTGGTATGTTATTAATGTCAATTATAATCCAAAGATTTTATAAACAATTTTACATAAATTCTATTGCAAATATAAGCAGGTCGCTTTGTACAGCTTCGTATCGAACAATGACCAAGAACTTTCATTTGAAAAAGGCGATCGCCTAGAAATTATTGATAGGCCATCATCAGATCCTGATTGGTATAAGGCTCGTAATCAAGCTGGCCAAATCGGTTTAGTTCCACGCAATTATTTACAAGAATTATCAGAATATTTGGCTCAACCATTTCGTGGTGTTCCCGGTGGAGGTAGTGGTGGAAGTGCTGGTGGTGATTCAATTGATCGGCGTAATGATGGTATGTCAACATCAATGCAACAACAACAACAACAGCAGCAACAATCTATACCTCCGATGCAGCAAGAACGACCTAATTTGGCTGGTAAAAGTTGGTATTATGGGGCAATAACACGAAATCAATGTGATACAGTCCTTAATCAACATGGACATGATGGTGACTTTTTAATACGAGATAGCGAAACCAATGTAAGTATTGATAAAACTTCTATAAATATTTTATGTGCGAGGTGTGGCAAAATAAAAACGGGAATGATTTGTTAGTTTCTAGAATATATCATTTATCGTTTACGAAATCTTCAAATAAATGTCCAGGTGTAGTAACACTTTACTTTGACGGAAGGCGAGAGAATTAGGAAAGAACATGCGAAACTAAGTGTATGTCTCTTTTAATTCAAGGTGGTGACTTTGACTGGCAGATATATCTATATATTTTTACATACTCGATTCGATACTGATCGAGTCGAACTTCTAAATATGACCCCAGTTTTTTTATATTTCTCCCAAATAATAACCATTACGAGGTTAAGAGTTTAATTCAGAGATGCTCGTATGTGTATCTATGGCATTTATTATTTGACTAGGGATTATGACTGCGAATTTGATAAAGAGTCCTCTGCTAATTTTACACCTGGTGACAGACACAGTATCGTTTATTTTTTGCCGTACCTCACACAGACAGGGTTGTAATTATAAAGTATTCTGTCAATACATAAAAACGTCATCTTAATCTAAGCTAAATTCATTTTATACATTCAATAATGGCAAAATGCGCTTAAGTTTATAAATTATTTTATATATTTAAATTTTAACAACCAGGGACGGCACGTACTACCTATATCTCGACACAAATATACTAACAAGTCAATGGAATCGTACTGTCTCTTGCTTGCAAAAATTGACATAGTAAAATTACTATATGCCTGATTTGCAAGGAGCAGAGGCACGATAGAAGATTTCTGTTGACAAACTTGTGTAGGCAATTTGCATAGTGTTCTCGACTCAATACATCAATTCGGATACTCCTCAGTTGTCGCACCAACCCCCGATAGCATTTATATGTACCACCTACATATTACATCTGCTGAGACTGAACTAGACAAGGAATCCATAACTGAATTATTCTTTTTCTTACAAGGGATTTTTTCATTGTCATATTGCATTTCTTTTATTAACCAATTAGCTAATCCTATTCGCGGGATGTTGTAAATACTCGAGATTTCTTTAACTAACTAGGGCGAAATTGACCTACAAATATGGTCTTAGTTAGTTTTTCTATAGCCCGCCGTCATACTGCGGTGTAAAGCTTTAGCTCGGATTCCATAAATGGAAGTATCCATATGTCTAAGCACTCACTAGTCTTTCTTTTGTATCAAAAGAGCTTCCAAAAGTAACACATTCATATGCGTATTAATATCTACCATGGTAAACTTTGGTAGTGTTACATTTATTCCATTCAGTACATCATGCCTTGACTTGATGTGATGCCTGCTGGTACAGTGGGCTGTAAATTCAATACAAAAGATGCGAGATCTGCAAGAAAAGCTTTGACGATTGCATCCAAACTTGCTTTCAGATATTGGTTCGCAATGCAAACTTAATCTTGTCATCTCTTTAGCCTTTATTACTCTATGGTAGAACATAGGCAGAAGTTTTGATAACTTTTTTCTAGTTGCTATAGTATTATTTCTCTGTAACTAAAATCAATTTTTGGCGTATGTGGACCCACAGATTATATTATATAATCTAAGATGTGAACATCAATACCGCTAACAATCGGTACAAGATTGGTAATTAGAGTCAAGTAAACAGTAGTGTAGCAAAATCCTAGCCCCGGTACAACTGTATAATATTTCTTCGAAATAAACTAAAAAATACTAATTGTTTTTTTGTTTTACTGACAGAATAATATAGTTACAGCCCCTTATACAAAATTTATTTAACAAAATCTTATTAAAAAAAAAATTATCTAACTTTTTATTTATTCATAGATGGGCGATTATTCAGTTTCTCTAAAAGCTCCTGGCCGAAATAAACATTTTCGTGTGCACGTTGAGAGCAATATGTACTGCATCGGTCAACGGAAATTCCATACTCTAGATCAATTAGTGGATCATTACCAAAGAGCACCAATCTACACAAATAAACAAGGTGAAAAGCTATATCTAGTTCGACCATTGCCTAAAGCAAATGGTACCTAATTTCATTTACTCACAATAATTTAACAAATTTTTTTATTTATAAACATAAAGTCATTTATATAAAAAGAAAATTTAAAAATAAATAATGAAATTATTTCCAATTATAAAAGCGCTGAAAAGCAATCCCAAGCTGATTAAAAAAAAAAAAAAAAGTATAATTAAAAGAGAAGAATACACACTCATTTAAAAACACTCCAACACGCATTAACACATTCATACATACCCTTTTACTATATGAATACTTGCAAACAAGGAACAAACAAACAAAACAAAATAACTTTTACTTTAAATTTTATTTTTTCAAAGTATATTTTTAAATAAAATAGAGGAAATAATACATAAAATAATACGCGCTCATATTTTTTATTTCTTAAATGCAACATTCACGCGATAATTATATTTACTAACAGCCCAGAAATCTAAAAATGAATGAATGAAGAATGAATAGTCATAAATTATACCACAAGTATAAGGTAAACAATGTAAATGCTTACTTTAATTTTAATATTAATATTAAAAGAGCCGAGATATTTCGTTTTGTATTTTTAATTTATATATAATTATATTGATGCGTATCAACTAAGGCTAATTTAAATGGACAAGATTGTTTTTTTTTCTGTGAGTAACGTATCTCATAATACATTTAAGTATAGCAATTTTCTAAATGAATTTTTCTTATTGAATTGATGATTGTAAATATAAAATAACAAAAATACTTTAATCAACATTCACAATATTGTTTTATATAAAATAGTTAATTGGATGAAATACGAACAATTTCTACTGACTAAATATTTACTACAATTTCCTCTTATTATCTATTTAGGGGTGGGTGCTCTGATCCAGGATATTTCAACATTCTCAAACTAGCTTTGAAATGGAGAATTTAGTACCTTTATCGCTGCTTGGCTGTCGAAGCTTATTCATATATGTGTGCATACGTTCATTCTGATGCACATATCTGCTTAAAAATAGTTGGATAGGTACTCACGGCTTTTTGTAGTCTATACCTTCTGCCATAGACTCACACACCCATTATGCCCTCTTTCCTAGATCCAGACGAATGATCCGCATGGGAATGTCTTCCCATTCCCATGTTCATTTTTTTCTTAACGGAATTCAAGATGGCGCCGAAATTCTAGTGTCTCAGTCATTGCGTCTGGGAGCTTAAGGAATTTAAAAAATCTACATCACATCACATCAGCTTTTTAAGGCCTGAAGTGAAATAGGTCCCAGCACCTATTGTTCTGGGGCATGGAAGACTTCTTTTTTTAAAGTTTCCTAGTTTTTTTTTGCACTTTTTCCTTTATGTTGGTTCACCATACGAATGTGCCCTAGGTTATAATTAATAAACTATTTTTGAATTCAAAATTCATTTTTTGTCATACTTTTACATGCTAAAAGGCCGCCTTTAAATCAAGTTTCAAGCTAATGATAATAATTTGACTAGGACTGATGCTCAGTCCTTCGCTTTCTTATCAGCAAAAGATAATATCGAAAGCTCTTTACATGAGGTCCGACATCGTACCATCATACCTGCTGCTCTGATTGTTTTCACTATACCATCAGTATATCAGTAAGAGATTTTCTAGGAGCTCGTCTAGTCTTTCACCACCAACCACCAATCGGTCTTATAGAACTCTTGCCGCGGGTTCTCTTTGAACCCTATTAGTAACAGATTCCTTCTCAATAGAAGTCAATAGGCCGCCTTTAAATCAAGTTTCAAGCAAATGTAATGATTATAATTTGCCTGGGACTGATGCTCAGTCCTTCGCTTTCTTATCATCAGCAAAAGATAATATCGAAAGCTCTTTACATGAGGTCCGACATCGTACTATCATACCTGCTGCTTTGATTGTTTTCACTACATCATCAGTGTACCCTATTGCATCATATCCCGCCTTTAAGAGATTTTCCAGGAACTCGTCTAGTCTTTCACCACCGACCACCAATCGGTCTTATAGAACTCTTCCCGCGGGTTGTCTTTGATCTCTATTAGTAACAGATTCCTTCTCAATAGAAGCCAATATCTTCCCATTTTGAGTATGACTCTAATTCACAGATTTCCTCAATTACGCTCTGTCTATTGAAGCATACATTGTGTTGCTGTGAGGAAAGTACAGAATGCTATTTTTTCCAATATTGTTGACAAGATTATGTAATGCATGATTATGTAATGCATGTGTCGTTGATTTTTTCGACTTACAGGGATATATTACCCCCGGATTACACGAGTAAGTACAACGTCAAGCCTCCTCTCCTCTGCATTATATTTTTGACAACAGATTTACCTTACTTTTTTTTTATATTGCCATGCAAGTTCATTTGTTAAAACGTAAATAAAAGCATAAATGTTTCTCGTTGCAGCTGATATTTTAGTAAATGAACAAGGGACGAAGTAGAAAAAATAAAAAAACAAGGGTATGGTTGAAATATAAAACAAGAAAATGTTGATATCAAAAAGGCTCTACATATTTTCTCTGGGAATGTGGGCAGGGTCATTCCATAGCAAATCGACCAAAAGCACAGAAAGTGTGATATGACCATCACCAATTTTGTTGAAAGTTTACATTTTTGTAGGGTATGTGAAAACAAAAATAAATTAAAAATTTTCCCTATGCAATGCGTATTTCTCGAATTATGGCATTTTCAAAATTTCGCAAAAATGCTGTCCTGGTCTTTAAAAAATCATATCTATTTTTCTATTCTATTCATGCTAAGACAGTGAAATATGGTTCATTTGAAAGATATGACTTCAATATAAAAATATATGCGGAAAAGGATATGAAGAATAAAGATTTTATCCTGGAAGACGTACTTTTAATTTTATTCATTATTATATTTTATGCCTTATATTATCCACTAAAATATATTAAAATTTTAACTTGGGATCTCAACTCAACCAAGGAGTAATAAATCAAGGAAGTTTCACAAAAATACATTTATAACTACTTACAAATAAAAAAAATGCTTCTATAGAGAGTGTTCCATATGTGGTCTTGTACCCGAAGGTCGATAGGCTATGCTTAGACAAGGAAAAAATTGTATGGATGGGGGGGGCTAATGATTTCCGAGATTACAACAACAATTCTGTAGGAAAGTCACTACTGGCTGACGACGGTATACTGACAGTAACAAGGGATATGATTACTATGAGTCATGGTAGGCAATCGTGAGCGTCACGGCATCACACGATTGTCATCATTGGAGTGTGCGTTTTGTACATTTTCTGTAAATACAAATTGAATTTACTTCGTAAATGTAATCTTTAATATAATAATAAGTTCCTGAATCGTCTAATGAATGCTTCCCCACGTTTATCATGTAAATTGTCACATTTTCCATAATTGTAATAACCTTTTCTTTCCTGTAATTTAAAAATAACGACAAACAAAAATGTCAAATGTAGGGTATTTGTGTTAGTGAAACTGGATAGTACTCTCAAGTCGGTACCAGCTGTAGCTCTTTACGAAACCGGCTACTATGATTTTTCAAATGCCACGAACTGTCATTTAGCCAAGTCAAAAATCTGGCTTTTGCATTTCCGAATAACTAGCCACATCTACAGCTACCATAGCTGGCTGTAGTCTACTTCCTGAAACGCGTCCCGTGATGACTGACAATTTGTCGGAAGTTTAGTCAATATTTAGACCTTAGAATATAGAGACAACAGGAAGTGTTGATACCTGTAAAATTCGTGTGCATGAGCGTGGATTTTTCAGCATACCGTGAAGTAGCTCAGCATTATATTGAAGAAAGAGACAAATCTATGTTTAGCTGTCGAAAAATTCTTTCCTCCACCGAGATTTGCTTACGTTTGTGACAGCTGCGAAATTCCTTAGGTATGTGACGTAGTGACAGCGAATAAGAACATTTTCGATGGGAGCAAACGTAATATTTTCAACCATATATCTTGTTGCCCCACTCTCTATATTGATTCTACTCCACGGCTGTACTGAGCGTTCACTACACCGGCAACAGATACTCAACCAGAATTTGTCTACACCAAATTTGGCTTATCACACTTCCTGTACTCTCTATATTCTAAGATTTAGACCGACAGTCATTAGTTTATCCGTTGATTGATTCTGTGTTTGAGTGCGTGCCACAATGGAAAATATAGTAATGATGCATTTCCATAGAGGAATGAGATGTTTTTCAATATTTCTCTTGATTCCCATATCAAGGGCTATTTTCTTTGCCATTGCGATGGCGAAGACCTCAGCCTGGAAGGAAGTGGTGTGCCTTCCAAGTGAGTACTCCAATTAAATGTCAGGTTCAAAAAAGCAAACACTAGCACCAGCTCCCTCATTAGTTAGAGAGGCATCGGTGAAATTTTTTTAGAGCGGACCAAGGAAGACTCGATAAGGCACTTCCCTCAGCCCGCAATTCCCTTTCAGGAAAACCCACAGAGAAGTAACGCCCAAAACGAAGCTCTGGATCCATCACATCAAGTGGCATGCAGGCCAGAGGGTTTTTCCGTATCACCCCACACACCAACAAGCAATGGAACGAACTAGTCCAGCAGTCCTCCCAACATTCCCATTCTACACCCAGCCCTTTTGGCATCTGCTTGAATGAAAGATGCAGGGGTCGCAGATTAAGTAAGACCTCGAGGACAGCAGTCGTGGACCGGATGGAGCCTGTAATTTACAGGCAAGCAAGCATTTGCAGGCTTGCCAGCTTCTGGATCGCAGTCCCCACTTACGTCCTCGGCCGCCATACCGATGAGGCATGTGAGCATGGATCTTACAATCGAGGTGTACATCCAGTGTACAACACTCGGTTTCATTTCCTATATTGTCCTATATTGAGCAAATACCTTCATAGGCGCATTCGATATCCAGAAAGGATCCCAATGTAAACAGTCTACGATCCAGTCCCCGTTCAGTAATCATAACCATTGAATGGAGACCCGTCCAGTTGATCTGCCTCTTCGGTAAGAGTTCTGGGAGGTGTTTAAGGGATAGGCTACGAGCCTCTCCGAGCATTTCAAAAGAAATAAGAGGCTTATGGTTCGGAAATGCTTCGGATCCATATATGATGCCCTAAAAGGCTTCGGAACGAAGACAACCCTCAATTTCCTCCATACATCAGGGACATATCCAAATGCAATACAAAATGGGATCAATGTAAGCAATGCCAGCACTACGAAATCTGCCTTAAGAAAAACCGGAAAAATTCCGTCTGGACCCGGGGCCTTGAAAACCGAGAAGATTGAAATTGACGAACTTATTCCTACTACAAAATTGTTATTTTTCTTTGAATGCCAATGGTAATCGATTAATTTTAAAAATAGCGTCTCTCAGTAAATGCTGGTTAAACAGAAATTTGTTGATCCCAATGATACTAGCGTGGTATTATAACGAAGAAATAAATTTATTTAAAACAGTATTTTTGTGAAATACTCAATTTTATTGTCGTTGTCTGTCTCGATATACCTAATTGGTATCGTTTTTTTAGCTTACAACCAGGATTAGCCATTTCGGATAAAACCGTTCGTATCTTCATCAACAAAATCTAGGAGAACGTTCATTTTCACCATGAAGGTCTAAACCTTTACATCATATTTCTGCGGTAATAGCTAGATACACACATTAGGATGAGATGTAGGGAAAAATTAATAAAATTTCCATTAGTAGTTCCTGTTAATAGTGGCAGGTGGTTGGCCTCTAGGTAATTCAAAAGCCATAATGCATTTATAAAAACACCCAGCATCACAGATTAAAAATAAAAAGTTCAAAAATGAATATATGAAAAATTATCCTCGTAGGGTAAATGCGCTAATTCGCATCCATTTGAAGAGTTTTTAGTAGAATTTACTTGATGTTGGTGTTTAAACTTTTGTAGTACAATATTATCCTGTCTGCATAATAATTGAAAATATCAGTGTATTCGGAAATCACCAGTTTGCGTATGTACATCCAGGGGGCCAATTTGCGTCTAGGCTAAAAAGATGTTATAAAAACTGCAAGGCTCTCAATTTCTTCCCTCCTGTTCTATTATGGATTGAAAGTATTTTATCTCATCGCCTAACACGGGTTGTATTAGATAGGTTACATCTGAACCTCACCCTATAAATCCCTATGTGCCGCAGAGCTCTGTTCTTTCTACGTTTTTCCTCTTTAATTTTCATTATTGATCTGTTTTTAATCCCATCCATGCCGATAACAGTACCCTTGATTCGCATTCTCCTTTGATACTCTTACGGACTCCAGAGGGAATGTCGTATATGTCTGTTAAATTAGTATGCATGATTAGATCATTGAATAACGATCTTGACAATATCCTCGCTTGGAACAAAGTGAATCGCATCGAATTTAATGCGCCTTAGATATAAAGATAATCTCATCTATTTAAAACAAGATCATCACTTAATCACTTCCATTTATTTTGAAAACATTAACATCTACTGGTTGTAGCATGTGTTGTGCTCGGAGGAAGTGCGTATAAAATTATCCCGTTTGCACGTTGATAAATTAACCATCTATTTACCCTATTGGCGATATATTCTCATGCAGCCTGAGTCATAACGTCCTAAAAACCCGTCTTCTGGCGTGGCTATTGACTACATTCTTAGGTGGTCGTATGTATGGGAACATACTGATTCTTTAAATATGTCTCGTGGATTTATCTCCTTTATATGTATAATTTATTCGCTGTACCCAACGCTTATTTGCGTGGCGCTCATGCCTGGGTTTGTAATAAATTTTGAATTTGAATTTTGCAGCTCATCAAACCACTTTCGAATAACCTCTTGAGAACCCGTATCTCTGGTTTCAGTTAGGCCTTCGGGAGTTCGATATGCAAGCTTTGGATGGCGTTTCAGGAAAAGATCTAGACAATTTATCCAGAAATGATGATTTTGGAATATTTATGCTAGCTACTCTAATAGAAAATTTTCATTGGATTGGATTGCTACGCTGCGCTATACTGGGCTACGCTGTGCTACGTTTTTAGTCTGCGCGAGGCGATTGATGTGATTATTTCGAAAATTAACTTAAATTTCAAACAATATTATATTTATTTGAAATAAAACTTATTTAAAAAGCTTTCTCATGAAATAAAACAAGTAGAAAAGTAGTCGCTCTCCTTTTAAAGTCAGCACAACATAAAAAAAAATGTTTTATTGCATTTGCGCATTATTTACATGCATACTCCTAATGAATTGAACTTTAACTCAACTATCCTTTCCTCACTTTAGGGGTAGCAGATACAGAAATATGTATCTGCATTTTAAGGAAAATACTTCGTTTTATGCAATGTTATAAAAATAAAATGGACTAGCCAATTTGGCTAGTGGACGCGAATTGGTGCACTTGCCCTATAAAACGCACTTTAAATATATCAGTAAATTTGATAATTAATAATCCTAAAACTTCAGAAAATTAGATATTGACCCGTT
Organism: Dioctria linearis; assembly: GCA_963930735.1. NCBI lineage: Eukaryota > Metazoa > Arthropoda > Insecta > Diptera > Asilidae > Dioctria > Dioctria linearis. The sequence continues at coordinate 26,086,080 of OZ005744.1, read as the reverse complement.
AAAATAGGGAAGTGGAGGCGGATTATTATTCTTATTATTATTGTACTGCTATTAAAATTATAATATTATAATAATAATAATTCATTGAAAAGATGGGCGAAAGTACGATCATATTGATTATGCAGTTTTTTTGAACTACCTACATAATCAATTTAAAAAAAAAATTGGTACTGCATATTCGACAAATCAGATTTGACGTTTAGAAATTTAATTATTTTAATTTTTAAATGCTTCAATTTTGTTTTGTTATTACTCATCATATAATGCAAGTAAATGCTTAGAAATAAAAAGGAAAAATTCTAATACATTTTTTTGTTTTCTTTATTCTATCACTGTGACTATCTGAACGAACTATGCGTTGTAGGTAAAGTGTTGTCGTATTGTATAACTCGAATTTAATATAGAGACAAAGAAATAACTAGCTACTCACCTTTGAAAATTTATTTCCGTAGAGCGACCAATTTATTTGGTTTTTGAATGCATACCCAAATACTCCTTTTAACATTCACAGAAATTCACAAAACACACACTAAAATGCACATCTAAGTTCATTTAACACTTCCATAGAAAAATATGAAGATTCATAAAGTGAAAACAAAGGAAATGGCATAATTTATTTTAAACACAGGAAAAAACAAAAACTTATGGAAAAGATCACTTTAAATTATATCAAAGATCATACAAATGAAATTGTAGAGTATTTTAGTTGCCGCGAAATTCTGTATTTTAATTTAACAATTTATTTGGGTTTTGAATGGATACGTAAATGCTCCTTTTAGCATTCACCGAAATTCACAAAACACACACTAAAATGCACATCTAGGTTCATTTAACACTTCCATAGAAAAATATGATGGTCCGTAAAGTGAAAACAAAGGAAATGGTATAATTTATTTTCAACACAGAAACAAAACAAAAACTTTGGAAAAGATCACTTTAAATTATATCAAAGATCATACAAATGAAATTGTAGAGTATTTTAGTTGCCGCGAAATTAAAATACAGATATTTTTCTCTTTTTTTTCTTAAGCCCCGACCGATGGCCCGAACGCGATAAAGAGGAGTGAAATTATTAGGGAGTTGTACAGTTTGTCTGTCACATTACAAAAAATGTCAAATCTCTAAAATTTTTTTTTTTTTGTAATAAAATTTTCAAATGATTTTGTTGTAGTAATACGTTACATACGTTGTATAATTGAATTAATATTTATCTATATACATATTATTATAAAGCAGAACACATGCATGCATTTCTTTAACGGAAGAAAATTTTAAAAATTTAAATGCTTGTATGCCAACAGCCCGAGTAGACTAAAAATCAAAATGGCGGACTTATCTGTTTTTAATTACATACATATACATATATGTATAAGATACATAGGGTTTTGCGTTGCAAACATACATATTATATATATCTGGCTGGGAAGGGATCAATAATATTTTGTGTATTTCTGGAAAATATATCTATCCATGCTGTCTGTTGACTTTTATGACTAGAAAATGTAAATGTTGAATACGGGGCTAAAAACATAACCTGTTCTAGAGGGACTGTTATATTTTGAACTCCTTAATGATAATCTTTCGAAATTCCATCGGTTTGAAGTAAATGCTCCACAACTGGAGTTTTTGAAATGCCCTAACAAATTCTAAGCTTCATTTGGATTTTATCTCATAGAGATATAACAACAATAATCACAATAACAATAATTTATCACCTGTGAACTTAAATTTAACGAACAAATATTTGAAAAATAGTTCAGTACTCTGCAGAATGTTAAAAGAAATATCTCTCGAATCCTAAAAGAATCATGGGTATCAATAAGTATTCAATTATAGAGATTGTAGAAGTAGGTTAAAACTAATTCTTGCTGTGTTTCATAATCCGAGAAAGGCATCGAACTTTTAATTTTAAGTTGATACATATATATACTTTCCGGAGAATAGCGATAAATCAAATATTTAGTTAAAGATAATCTATAAGGTATCATCAGATAGAATAGTTTAATCACAAAATGTGTGTGCTTGGTGAAAATGGTACATATATGTATATACTGTTACGTTTTAGTCAACAGTTCGATGGTAAAATATAAATGGGCTATGCTATCTTGCTAACGGCCTCAGACCAGATGATCCATATATCTACCAACAGATAATTAGACTTGTTTGTATTTAAAACAAGACTATTGCATGAAAACCTTTTTTTTTTATAGAGAAGTATATTTGACTTTGCCATTTAATCGACAAATATCGCAAAAGTTCCTTTGGTTAAGCTTAGAGAAACTTAACATTTCTAAATAAAAAATAATGGAGAGAAAGCAACAAACTAAACCACACTGTTTTGACCTGATACACACGGTCCAATAAGATTTTTTAATAAGCGTAATATAGAAATAATCTAATTAACGGGCAACACTATTCTATACATAATTTCTGCAAGTTTTTCTCCTATGATCTCTATACATTGTACAAATCCAGTAATACATTTATTCTTTACTAGTCCGTATTTAACGCTTGATATTCATGTCAGTAACAACATTTTGTAACATACGTCTTACAGCTATAACCTATTATCAATAATCTAATTATAAATTTGCATTAACATCTGCTTTTCTATTATGTTCTTCAATAGATTACGCAATATCTGTATAGTTATTGCAAAACTACTAATTGTCATATACAAACAGATTTATTTTAAGCTCATTTTCACTATATGAATTCTTAATTTTTACAACTAACAACTAAATCGACTAAGAAACGCTAAATACCAGACTGTGCGCGTAGCTTAACTCGACTGAATCTTAAGAAGCGTAAATTTACGCCTTGATCTACATAATGTTTAGATCGTTGCGACCAATAATACTAAAAGGCCAACAAATGGAGACTTATTTTGCAAGACAAAATGAACATGTCTCATTCGTGTATTGAGCATATAAGACGAATTCATTCTTGCACAATGGTGTCTGAGTTATAATCGGTCAACCCAAATACATTCTCCTTAGAGGTTTGGGTTATGCACTCAATTAGGATGCGAACTCCTAATCAATTTGGATGCGTGCTCCTAACAAAATGATAAACATATTTGCACTTGTATTTTACTTTTTACTATCTCATGAATTTCTGCGTATTAAATATCTATAAAAGTCGGTAAGTTTTCGACCTAAACCTAATTAACTAAAACATGTAAACTAAGCTCGTAAGCTCGTAAAAACAAAAAATTTTGTTGATGTAGACCTTGGCTTATTTCTGTTTTTATACATGATACAATGTTGATACTCTTTGGTATCTTCGCCCTTCATTAGTCATCAATTCAATGTAAATACTCACGTAAACGAAGAAAACAATATTTCATTGTATATTGTTTTTTTTTTTTTAATTAAAACTAATTTTTTTATATAAAGTAAATGATAAAATTAAATTAGGTAAAGGCAGAGCGAAAACTCGCGCACTCACTTTTTATACATGGATAAATAAATGCAATTTTTTAATATCAATATGTAAGTAACAGAAAAGGATAATAGGATTATTATTTATAAAAGAATCGCTGCGAGCATAAACAAAAATTAATAAATGTGAATGAAAAAATTATGAATTTGTGTTTGATTTTAATATTATTGGTATATGTAAAAGATGAAGAAAACAATGGCAATGGCACGCAATAAGGTAATATTCTTGAAAGTACATATTTCTAATAATATTAGTTATCTTGATGGTTGTCTTCCTTACTTCCGAAATTGTCTGTTTGGATTTAAATCTGAATAACATAACATGCGTCAGACATTCTTTTGCCACAAGTTCTGGTAGGTTCGTTGAAATCTTCTGTGAATTTTTTAATTCAGAACAGATAGTTATAGTTGATGCACTAACACGAATCCCTTGTGTAGAGCTGGTGAATAGCAAATTTATTGGATTTCATTCTATCCTTTCTTGGTAATTCAGAGCACTATTTAATCATTATACAATTTACCACCACATTCATTAAGTAAAGTTCTATGGAATTATAAAAATTTGATTGGATTAGTCTCAACATTGCGCATCACCATATTGCCTCAAACTATCCATAAAACCGACAATTCTGATGAATGTACTCAGTTTCTTTACTCTCAATAGACTAATCTATAGATTTCTGACGTCTAGGAAACTAGAAAACAATAAATTGAAGCAGGTGCACCCTAGGGCTCCATAATAAGGTCGATACTCTATAACTCAGACTAACCGGCACAATACTTCTATTTGTAAATGACTTTCTTACTGGGCGTATGTAAGGATCTTGCTGTCTACATTTGTCTGTCGATAAAGTTAATCGATATCTCACCAAGCTAAACTCTTATAATAAAAATTGGAGCATAGAAGTAAACGTCCAAAAATCTGAACTTATCTGCATTTGGAAACCTTGCAAAAAGGCGCAACAGGCCAGAAGCAAAATCGGCAACAAAGTCTATAACAGGTAAGTAACCAAATTTCACCCAGGAAGCAAAGTATCTACCTAAATTGTAATTCAAATGAACTTTTTTAATTCAATTCAATTCTCGAAGGTGGTAGAATCTCTCATTAATGTACAGTTGCCAAAAGATTATGAAAGCAACCACCTGATTAATGATAGTATGGCTTCCATGTTAGCTTAGCCGCTAACTCTTCCAAAACTTTGCAAGCGTTTAGACCTCATCCCTCATTTCCTATTACGAATTTCTATGGATTTATCTCCCATTTATAGGCTGATGCCAGACGTACTGCATTAACAGCTTATATTCATACGGCAAAATAGTGGCTGCCTATCGCTTTTATACTGCTTATTTTCATGGCTATCGCTCTGATATCTACTCATATTATTTATTTTATCTATTAAGCCAAGCTCGTGGCAGGAAGTGGATAGAGAAAGGATTAAGGAAGTGCTGAAGAAAGTGGCAGAGGTGCTGCTGTATATCGCTCTTAAGCCTTCGCAGCTTGTAAGCCGGAGGAAGGACAGAAGATGATAGACTGTTGCAAATTTCCACAGTTCGGGATATTAAAAAGCCTCTCGGAATTTTACTGTACGCCGAAAGTATTTTGAAGGAAGAAAAGATGAGCGCAGCTTGTAGCTCGAGTATTGCGTGTAGGAATTATTCTATGAGAAATCAGACTAGATATTTCATCACAACAGTCACCATGCATATAGCAATAAAGGAGCGAAAGAAACAACATTGCGGTGGTGCTCGCGAGTCGATATGACAAGTTATTGTCACATCGCCAATGACCTTGAAGGCTCTCTTTTGGACAATATTTCATTAAGCAGCTTTTTGGGGAAATTTTGCGTTTAGCTTTGTCAGTTGACAATACTTCGTTGGAAATAGGGCGTTGCTCTGAAGACTAAATGAGCAAAAAATAACGAAAAAAATTGACAAAATAAACTGAGAAACTAATTGTTTAAAATAAGATGAGATTAACTGGATTCTTTACAGAGGCAATGCAACCAAATACATCGTATATTAAGGTGTGTCTGCAAATTTTGCATTTTATTAATCATAATCATGGTCCAAATTTAAAACCCCATTGGCGAATAGATTTATTTTACATGGTTTTACGATATACTCAATAAAAGACACGCCGCACCAAATGTCTCAGAGCTCAAGTCATAAAGAAAAGGAAGATTATTTAAATATCCTTTTGCAGAACAGTCGTTATTCCAATTTAATTTCTTACTTCACGCATAATACACGCAATTTAAATCTAATTAATTACAAGCTGCACCACATAGATTTTATTTGATACATTTAAAGTTTGTTCACGAAAATTATATTTGCATTAAAGAAAGTACTGCAGTCTACATAATCCGAAGATGTTTTTCAAATAATCCTTTCCGTACCGTCCGCGTATATCTATAAAATGAAAGAGATTATATATTGCAAAATGGACACAAAGGTTATTATAGTATTTAGGTTTTTACATAAAATAAAACAAAACTAGAATAAATATTTATAATACTTTGATTTTTCAGAAAATTTCCATCCGAACAGTTCGAATATTTTAAAATATATAACATCTTTACTAATCCATCATCAAACATTATTTAAATTGTATCTTTTATTCATTTTTAGCATTCATTTATATGTATATATACAAAGCGTAGTGATCCAGAATAAAAAATAAATCGTTGAGCAAAGTTAAAACAAATAAAAAAAAAACGATGGTAAAATAGTCAAAGCAATAAAAAATAAATAAAAAATTTGTAATATTTCGTTGACATTGATTGACACTTTTTTATAACCTTGTCAAAATTACAAATATTTTCTCCAAAAAACTATCTCATCTCGTCGCAATAAATATACAAAAAAAAAAAAGTTGATCGAAAGTTAGTTAAGAAATTAAAAATAATTATTAATTTTGAGTATTCTACAATAGTTTCTTGGCTTTTTAGTAGTAGTAGTAGTAGTAGTAATATGGTAGTAAGGTCGCCTCTTAGTAAGATATTCCGAATCCGTCTTTTTCTAACAAAAAGTTCTGTGTATGTACTTTTCACGTAATCGAAAAACGTATATAAAAAATATTTTGAAATATTTTGTTCATTCCATTTCTTCACAAATTTTCCGTTTATACTTTGTTTTTTTTTTATGAATTACATTTAATAATTTAGTCTCTTCTTAATATAAGGCCACGGCAATAAAAATATAAACAAAATTGCTCTGTTCTTTTACTACATATCTGTGGACATTTTTTTTTTATACTATTGCAGCCTTAATAAAGCGTTCCTAAAACTTTTATGTAGCACTGATTTTGTTAAAAAAAAATTCTATAAAGCTATAGAAGAACGGATTGAAATTCTTTTAGATATCACTTTCGGGGTGTAGAAGATGAAATACTTCTCAACTTATATGGGTTGCAAATGTTAGGAAATAAAATAGGTAAACTGCCAATAAAAAAATTTAAGGAAAGGAGCTAGCGTAGGAAATTATGCAAGTGCGTAAATTATTTGGGTTGAATAATTTTCTTTTTATATTATGTTGGTTTGAAAAGTTTCTGTCTGTTATGATGAATTGAAAACATTTATATTTATTCAGCCGAGAATAAGGAAACAGCAGTACATTCCAATATGGTGAAATTTTTTTCCAAAATAATCCTCCATGCTCACAGCATCAAGATATAATCTTCAATTCTGTATCCCTTCTTCCTTTCCTGCCACTGATGTGCCTGAGCTTTGGCAACATCAAAAAAAAAAAATTTAAAGAATGGACACCGAGATTTATTAAGGATAACTTCCTTAGTTTCAATATTGCAAGGGGATGGGGCCCCCGAATTGTTCGAAGAAGACCGAGTTCATAGACCTTTTCATTTCCGCTAATATTGCTGTCGTCTGGCCTAAGAGTAAGAAACTAAAGGAGAGGCCATTGCGTTGTGTATATGCATTTTTTGAGTGCCGAGCGTGATGATTTTTCTCACTATCTAACATACGATTGCATATCTGTCTACATCTACCCTAGATGTCACTTTTGTTAATATTCTATGAGGAAATATATCTTAGCACAAAAGCCGTAGGTAAGGAAGAGCATTAAATAAAAAAATATTTACATTCTTTTATGTGGAAATTTAGTAACATTGTATTTGTATCTTTTTTAATAATAAACTGGGAATTAGAATATTGGTAAATGCTTGTAATTTCAATAAAACCACTTAATTTTTAATATGTTTTCTTGATACAGATTTACCAAAAAAGAAATTCTAAGTTATTGGGCATAGAGTTTTGCTATGAAATAAATTCATACAGAATTTGGTCAATATGAAATTGAATTGAGCGAAAAAAAAACTCATTTTTCATCGAAAAATCTTTGCAAAAGAGGGCGTTTCGTATCTGCAGGAACCGTATACTCATCAATACGGCTTGATTCCTGCCTGCCATTTTTTGTCACAAGTTATTGGGCAACCGAAGATGAAAATAAGCTTACTGGGGAACCAGGAATCTCAAAAGGTTGTGTTATATTACTAGCGCTCACTATGCTCCTGCTGGTATAAAACTTTGCATCATATTTTCAAAAAACGCTCCAAAGTCCCTTCCATACATTTTTTTACTCATCTGCCTGCAATGCGTATATTTTATTGTTTGCGTATCAACTTACACATCTTTGAGATGGCCACGAAAATTTTTGATGATGGACCACTCCTTTAGTTTCTTACTCGTAGGGTCTGGGCATATACAGAACGACTCGCTCATTACACTGCGAAAGAAAGTAGGCTGATTTTACACTCTACTGCCAATTTTAAGGTTGCAAAAGTGTGATAAAGCTATGACCTTGGCCCCCTAGAAGATCATAACATGAGTTCAAGACATATGTCTTTCTATTCTATTTCTACCCCAAGGTACCACCAGAAAACTACACAGTATTTTCTTGTGATTTGGAGCCGTCTGTGTAAAAAATTCTACCCTAGATGGAATTATTGCTTTGAAGTTGGTGTTTCGCATAGTTTCGGTGTTAGGAACAATCGACTGTAGGAATACAAATATTGACTCGAGTATAAATCACGTTTAAGGGTAAATTTAGCTCTGATGAAAAACCACGTTTATGGGTAAATTTAGCTCTGATGAAACGCGATTTTAGAGCCACCTCAAGGATCGCAGTCATTTGATTATTTGCGTCATTGAAGCGAAATATGTAGCTGAGGGAAAATAGTAACATTTTACAGGAAGTACTAATATAGAGGGTAAATTAAGCTAATCATCGATGGGTCAACTGGTACACCTATTATATTGCGAGGAAATCATGGCCTGTGTACAATACGAAGAAAACATGGAGCCCCTGAGGGGGAGCAGAGCCGACACCAGAGAACTAATAGGAGTGTTAACGAGCCATTGCGCTATAGCTAGCCATGCTAGTAGGCTGGTTCTAGAGTCAAACGATTTCTGTCGTAGCTGTAAAGCTCCTGAAAAAATCGAATCAGTTCGGTGTTAGCTTTGCGAATGTCTTGCTCAAGCGACCAAAAGAGGCGGACTACTTGATAACTACTTGTTCTCGGAGATGGGAGGGAGCAGCTGAGTTTCCTTAGAGAGTCAGGTTGTTCCTAGAAGGATAGGTTCACATGAATCTATGGGGCACAACGGACCAGTCAGTAGTCAATCGAAAAATCTCAGAGGATAACTTTATATTAAATAATACTACTTAAGTTTTGCTTAAGCTATGTGCAAAATCTTGTGAAATGATATGATTATTTCAAATTCAGAAATATCTTAACAGTGAAATTATGATTTTTGACGAAGTAAAAAGTTTATTTGTATTTGCAACTATATCCCTGCTATGAAATTTGCGGGAAATATACAAAAGACATTATAGAATTGCACACAGCTTAAAAGACATAGAGAAAGTCGTAATGAAGGACGCCATCAATTATCAATTAATCGCACTTCAGAAAATTTCTCATGGTGTAAATTAACATATCAAAATTCTTATAAAAATTTTGAATATTAGTCAATTTACCCTAAGGCTTTAAACCAATGTTATAAAGCGACACTAAAGAATTTTTTTTATTGATTTATGTAGGTAATTGGCCAAAGCTTGAATTGTTTATAAAATTTATAATGTCATATTATGCAGCCGTTTTATCTACATCATTGGAAGTGTGTATTTCTCACGTTGTTGCAACTGGGCACAACCAAAGTAACCTTCATAACAAGTTAAGAAGCAGTGGAGCAAAATTGGAAATTTTTTGGAGTTTTTTAGAATGAAACAAGTAATTTCATATACTTTCGTCTTTTACATGAATGGGGGGAAAAGAACTTGGCTATGCAATCTTTTCATAGCAAAACAAATGTAAACAGCAACACGTGCTGTTCAATACGATTACAGCAACAACATGTGACCAAACATTGTCAATATTTCATGAAAACCGGCTCGGAACATTTTATGAGATTAAAACGTGAAAACTCCGCCCGCCCTTTTCATTTATTTATGAAAATGAAACATTTGCCATTCTGTTTCGTTGCGTGCAATAAAAGTTTGGTTTTATTTGATTTTTTTTTCTTTCTTTCTTTCTTCCTTTGCTTGCCGTGTGCATTTTAAATGTAAAACACTCGGAAATCTCGCCTGCTTCTAACTTCTTGTTAAGTTAGCTTTGGCACAACTATCATTGACGACAGTGACGACACTAGTGTCTTTCGGAAGTGGCTTAACTGTGACAAAAAATAAAAATAAGGGATGTTGAAGAATTAAGCAGGATTTACATTATGATGACATACATTTTTTACAGAAATTGTGAGGGAGATAATTAATTGAAATTTAAATGCTGCGGAAGCAATCATTGCACAATACCTCACACGTACGCTCCCTGTAGTTTTTATGTTAAAAATCGCAAAATGTCAAACTGTCTAATTGGAAATTGTCAGTTATTAATCGTTTTTCGTAGATATTCAAAGACGGATCATGGAAACAAGTATAATTTTACAATTTCTAAAATATTGCATGAAAGCACGAAGGAGTTCGAAGCAAAGGATGAGATTATATCGAAAAAATATTTCGCAAAATATCAGGTGGTACTGTAATTCAGTTCTACAATCATCATTTTGTACGATAAAGAAATTTTTATTTATTATTTATGTAATAGTAAACGAAAAATTCAGTATCTAATCTGCTAATATGTAAACGTCAATCCACTTCGATCTACTCAAGTGCTCACATGAAAATAATTCCACTCTACTACCAAACTAACGCCGGTGAAGCTAATTCCAGTCCTGTTCGTGTTTACAAGGCAGATTATCTCAAAGGCGGAATTTTTCTAGCAAAATATAAAGGAAAAGGATCACTGCAGTGAATCTGTGGACGCAGTGCTCCCTGCTTGTGGACGGAAAACTACCTAAGAAATAATTAAAAACTTTCAATTTCGCAATATTTACATAATTACAAACTCAAAACTTATTTTTGTTTATTTCTACAAATAATTTGACTTGACAGATATGTATATGCCATAAAATTATAGTAACAACAATATGGCAGCACGAGTAGTCGAAATTGACCTTAATTTGTCAATTTGCCAATAACAATGTTTTAGTTTCAGTAACTATAAAAACTCCCTATGCTTGAGGTCTTTTTATGGTTCCGGACACACACAAAGTGACGAATCGACGTCCGGAAAAAATTCAGGACGCGTTTGCTTCTCTCGTCACTCATAAATAAATTTCCGTATACGATGTACTATCTCCCTCACAATTTCTATAAAAAATACATGTCATCATAATGTAAATCCTCCTTTAACTTCTTCCTTTTTCTTCTACAACTCTTATAATCACCCAGTGAAACACGAGGCAAACAAACATTCATCTGTTTTTTTACATGAATGCTGTGATTCTTATGATTTTAGGTAGACTTCAAACTTCTGAAGAAAAAATTAATCGCTGATTTCATCCCACCTCAATGAAATTGTAATGAGTGATTTGTTGTCTGCCGCGAATATTGGTGGGCGTCAGCCCAATGGCTCTTTCTAAGTAATTTACTCTTTGCCTATCAATTACCAATAATATCGGTGTTTGATGGATATTGAATGCATAATTCTGGAAAATATGTTCCGTGGGCGCAGATGTGAGTGAATTGTCATTAGGTTTATTGTCAACATAACTAGGATTAAGCTTTAGAGTAATCTTCTAGTGAATGATGTGTTGAAAGTTTGAAAAATAAAAATAAAAAAATACTTCTGGGACATGATTAGATTGCACTTGGACATGCATAGTGCTTAGTTCATAAGAACTTTTAAGATTTTTCAGGTATTTGTTTCACAAACTGAGGAGTTTATTGGATGCTAGCTAAATGCATTTTTGGTTTTAAAACAAAATAATATAAATTTTTTTAACATGAACCAGTGCTACAGAATAGTTTGTTATCACAAATCCTAATTTAACAACATTTAAACTCCACAGAATAAATATGCAATTTGACTAACAAAGTTTCTTAAGCTTAGTACATATATATGTAGTTATACATATTAGCTATGTATTTAGTAGTAAATAATATGAAAAGTAAATGACTTAGGAATATATATATATATTTTTTGATTATTTTTCTTTTGTATCTGACTGAGATTGCGAAATTTTTCCTTAAAAGTATGTCACTTCCTTATGTCCGAGTACATAGGTCCCTCTCTCTCTCTCTCTCTCTCTCTCTCTCTCTCTCTCTCTCTCTCTCTCTCTGATCAATTCGTTTCTTTATCCTTAATACAAACATTTAAAAAACCAATTAATGTTTAAAAAAATTAAATGAAATTAAATAAATTAAGTAGAAATCGGAAAATAAAAAGGAAAGAAGTATCTATATTTTGGTTCGTTTAACTTATTAGAGATATGAATGAATTTCCAGAGTAGAAGTAACTTTATGGAGCCTACGTTAATCCATAAATAAATGGATTTTTATTTTAATAGTAAATTTCTGTTAATGTTGGTGTCGTCTTCATAAAAATGGATTGTTTGAATTGAGAGAGCTTGCCTGTAATGGTATTTGGTTAGTAAAGCAATAAAAAAATACAAGACAAATTTTATCCTTACCGCAAATGGATTTTTTATCTTTGACACAGCATTACCAGCAGTGATTGGTTGATTTCCATAACCTAATCCGCAACCGTTTGAGCCATTTGTTATCATTGTAGATTGGTTTGTTGTTGAGAAACCATTGAAATTCGATATTGGCTGAACATTAAAGCCAGCATTTGTACCGAAGGCATTTGTTGATGATGTTGTTGCTGCTGTTGTATTGTTGTTCTGCTGCGGCTGAGTTCCAAAAAATGAATTTGTTTGATTATTGTTGTTATTATAGGTCGTCTGAAATGGATTCATTGCTTGCTGCTGAGGTGGTGGTTGTAATGTGGGCGGATTAGCTTTAAAGGGATTCACTGTAGACGGCTGAGCTATAATTATAAATTTTATATAGGAAATTTTACAATATTAAAATTTTTAATTTTTTTTTACTTTGAGCATTTGAAGAAAACGTATCTACTACAGCAGCATTAGTTGTTGCTACTGTAGATTTGCCTTCTCTTAGTTGTTCATCGAGATCTTTAAGGGCTGCATAACGATCGGCAGGAGGTGTTGAATTTATTGATGAATTTGAATTATTCGGGGCACTTGATGATAATGAATTGCTTGTATAATTTGACATTGGAAGACCTAAAATCGACAATAAGATAATTATTATAATAAAGTAATAAAATAATATTTATTACAGAAACATGCACATTGTATAACTGTTTTTTTAAGTGATTATAATAAGAGCAAGCGTAAATCATTTCCCCATTAACAGGAACAGGAAGCGAAAAATCAATAATACATGGAATGGAAATGATGCGTAATTTGAATAAGAAAAAATCTTAAAAAATTAATAAAAACAACTAAAACTTTGGCAATAATTTTATTTAATAGTAGTAACTTAAGATTTTCAAAATATATTGAGACGAACGAACTTTTTAGTCATCTCTCGACATTATCCTGATGTAAATAATAATGCTACCACTGAGTCCCGAAATCGAGACTGTGAACTTTCTCTTTGGGTTGATAGACAAAGAAGGCTTTTGACCTCTTACAAGTTTTTACGTTTATCCAAGATCCAACTGTTATTGTTCAATGGGCCGTAAACAGTGAATGTTGTCTGTCATCTCCTCCGGTATACGTGATAAGAGGAATGCAAGGTAAAGTCTTTAAGTCAACCCATTGTATTCTATTTGTACTTTTTGTTCTATACCATCCATATATATTTAAGACAATATCTTGTTCTATCGATTGAAGAGAGCTATTTGCTAAGTTCGCTTCATTTAAATCTTTTATAACAAAATAGATGGCGCTGTAATCATTGAGCGTCCATATTTTAAAAGTTTATTTCATAAAATATTACGTTTTTGCATTAATTTTTATTAGTAATCTTTTTACGGTCAGTCAATAATTAATGATAAGTAAATATCAAAAGTATTACCAATTAGTCGAAATAGAAACCTTGTTCTCTTGAAGCGTCTTTTTATATTCTGCTCTGTCCTCTGGACATAATAGATCACAGCATATACATATGTTCATCAATAATCCTCTCCAGAGAATTAAGCAAGAATGAGGTGAAGCTAAAAGTAAAGGATCTATGTATGATAGCCTCCGGGTTTTGGAATCAAGGCAATTTGCACTAGTTTTCACTCCGTAGGGAATATCTATTCCAGTGCGATATGATCTTGAAGATAAATTCGAGATATTTGCTTTGTCTTTTGGGGTACCAGAAATATTTTCCTGGAGACAACATACATACGACCTACGACCACGTATTTCATCTTTCGATATCTGAGTGAACCAGTCGCTGCTGATACTGGATAGTAATATCAACTTACCATACAATTTTAAACTTTTTCATCTTGGAAGTGGAAACTTAGGAGGTGACTTGACACATGAAAATCCTGCAGCAATTTTTTACCGTTTTTTGCTTAGCAAAATTATACGATACAAAAAACTTGCATCGATATTAGAGTCTTTGACGAGTAAGTAAAATTAACTGCCGTGTGATTCTGTACTGCTCAGAGTAACATTACTCGTTCCAGATATTTATCAAGTACCTCACAAATATCCACAAAGATATGTCTTTTTAAATTCCTGATAAACTTTTACGTCTCATAGTATTTTTGCCACTCCGATTTAAGCTCGGCCTTCGGACTTTATTGAAAAACTTTCAAGAATCCCCGCAAAGTTTGTTAACACCAACTTCCAATGTCCTTGAAAATAGAAGGAGAAGATTTAGTCGCATATACTATGGAAGATTTTCACTTACTGCACCAACTACAATCGAGATCTCCTGAAAGACTGTTAACCCTCTGCTCAAGCCGTACAATCAACCCATAGGCCAGTGCTAAAAGGCCTAATATCTAAGAGGATCAGTACTGTTGCTGGAAAGTTAGCCAGAAATCCCAGTTATATATATCGTTTTAATAAATACTGAGAATAGCTTTTCAAGCAAAGAGCCGGTTCAATATACTGTTTGGCTTCATTCCCTCGTTAAAACAGTTCTTTTGATTAAGTTTTTGACTGATATTATCGTAGAGCTGCAGATCTCCAATCTAAAACACTTGGAAAATGTTAGCAAACGCACAGAAAGTAAACCACACCGTTCACGTAAGATAGTGCTTCGAGCGTTAGTACAAAAGAAAGTTTGTGGTGTACCTACAAGCTCTTGGGCTCGCTCAACGCTGTTCATGTTTCCTGTGAACATCCTATTCAATATTTGATCCAGAAAATCAAGTACTAGAGCCGCATATGGCTAGCAGAACATGTCAGTTCTCTATTTTTTTCATTCCATCAGCCGAGTAACCTATTTCAAAGATAATGAATACGTGATCTGATAGGACCTTGAGAATTTCTGAGATCTACGATCTTGCTGATACGAAATGCCTTTTGCACTTTCACCTATTAGGAGCCCAGGAAGTAGCGATATTTTGATACTCATTTCTATCTATAGATCTAACTACTTTCGCTCTCAATATAATAGCGAAGAAAAAACAGAGGGGTAAGCCCTATATAAGTGAGTAGAGAACGGGATTTCTTCCGATCACCATAGTAATGTCAAAGAGAAAACTTCATTATACGACCCATATGCAGAATGCATAGTTGCTTCTTCCTTCTTGTGAGCGAAGCATAGCCGAATGTGTGAGACTGGAATGTAGTTCTATATGAAATATCCACCAATCGTCCTGAATTTTAAATATTTCATAGGTAAATTGAAACTAAGCATCATAGTACTCGTATGCAAATGTTTAGTCAATAACCTTTGGTATTCGATTGTGAATAAAAGTTGGTACGTTGTACATCTCTTTTTAATATTCTTTGAAAAAAGATTGGAATGGTTGAGACCACAATCCAATCTTTTACATGAGCTAGTCCTAGTATGTAACCCTATTCCATTTTGAAACCACAATTATCTGTATGATTGAAACTTTTTATTTTATCAAGTCGGTGTAAATTAAAAGTTGTCCGTCGTCAACCATAATAAGTTGTCAACTTTCTTTTCGAATTGACTTATTAGATTTCGAGTGAAATCTTTTCCTTAAGTTTTCGATTCTCCTCATCTATCTAGCTTGCCAGTATAATAACAACTCTGTGAAACTTAAAATCTGTACATTTTATACTAATAATTGTGAGTTCTTTATGGTTTTTAAAGAAAAGAAAAAACATCCATTTAAATAATTGAAAAACAAAAATTTATTAGCACTAGCACACAACTACAACATAGAAGGAAAAAAAATTTGAAAAGGGAAAGTAATTTGTAACTAGAAAAAAAAACAAACAAACAAACCAAGTAAGTAAATGGTTAGGTATGTGTGTTACTTAATTAAAAAACTTATTTGACGCAAAGTCAAAGTGAAATAATTCAACCGAAAAGCTAGAGTCAATTGAACTAGGAAAACAAAAGTTTTCTACATACAACTTAGGATTAACAATTAATTGAGCTCTAGAAAACTTGAACACGTGGCACACACTGTCAAACACACACACACACACACACGGCACACACATAGCATGGACACATTTAATCAATCAAACTTACTCCAACGATTTTGATGGTTTGACTCAATATTGGTTGAGTATGAGGAGGTGAATGAAGGCCATTGAAATTGTTGCCAAACATTCCATTGCAAATTATTCAAACTGGCACTGATACCACCACCAGTGCTAGTATTGATGTTGTTGTTGCTGTTGTTGTTGTTGTTATTGCTGATGCTGTTGCTATCATTATAGTTATTGATAATTATAGGACTATCGAAACTGTTGCTATATGATTGGACGGCATTGTTGATAGTATTATTACTTAAACTTGTTGAGAAGTAATTATAATTTGAATTACTGTTGTTGAAGTGGTTGTTACATGTGCTGTTGTGACATGCCGCTGTTGATACATATCGTAAAATTAATTCTTGATTAATTATAATTCTCTGAAAAACTTTCTCTCTCTCTCTCTACATATGAAGATTCATTATAAACTTGATAGGTACGGTGAAGTAATACAGATAACAATTCTTTAATAAACGCATGCCATTTAGTCTTGTGTGAGAAGTTGATTTCAAATTTTATTAGTCGTTTCAGACTTTTTAGCAGGTTAATTTAAGTCCTTGTGAAATTTCTATAAATAGGTTCCTTGCTATTATATATCTCAATTTCTATAGAGATCAATTGGTGAGTAATTTCGGTTTCATGAAATTATTTAAAGAGAGAGTTGTACAAAAACCTACTAAACAACGGATTAAGTATGTATTTTACCGATTTTCTAAATTGAAAAAGAAAAAGATTTAACTGCAGAGAAGAATGCAGCGATCCTGGCATTAATAAAAGGTGGAAGCACTCTCTTGGGGAAATTGCTACCAAAGAAATATATGATAAAGTAAAGGGGTGTCCCTTAAGTCCTCTGTTATAGGCCTATTTTAAAGTGAAGTCAAATAAAAATCACCATAGTCAGTCGTCGCGGTAACAACATTGAAATAATTCCTGCCGAACTAGAAGAAGAAAAAGCACTAATTGGAGGAAGTAAGGGGAACTGTAGGGACGGGAGTACGAAAGAGTAAAAAACGGGAACCAGTTGTCAACATAGATCTCATGTACTATGTTTCCATGCGGAGTTCAATCCGAATCGAATCCGAATTAGTGCTCATGGAAACTAGAATTGAGTTGAGTTTCGTTTAATCCACGTTAACTCCACCAGTAGGGTTGAGTTGGGTTTTGCGAAAGTAAGTATTAGTTAGAAATGTGCGGATGGGTGTTTTAGCCAAAACAAACTCGGCTATTTTGTACAAAATATTTCAGCTGATAACTAACCGTTTATGGAAACAACATCGAGTTAATTCAGCCAACAAAACTTAATGCTAACTAACTCAATTCTGGCTCATTGAAACATAGTAATGAAGTGAGGACAGATCTTAGAACCTCAGATGAGGGGAGGTTGACTCTATGTATACTCATGCAGACAGAATGAGCGAATTGGCACATACATATGTATATGAGGCCTGAATTACAATTACGACTTCTCAGTCGACGGCGACATGATTTTCAGTTGAAATCAACGCTGAGTTGAAATTTGTAATTTAATTACGACTGATCAGTCGACTTTACCCAAATGGTAAATGCAACTGCTGTTTCTGTCAACTGAATTTTGCCGCAGCATTTTGAGTAAAGTTCAGTTTCAGTCGAAGTCGCAGTTGTAATTTAATTTTGCCACATGCGTTTACCATTTGGGCAAACTCCAAGTCGACTGAAAAGTCGTCATTGTAATTCGGGCCTGAGGTCTCCTCACATCAATGTTTTCTTCTTCTTCTTTTCGAGAAAATTCCAGAAAAGTAGGGCGCGTTCCAGTAGCGATGATAGCCGTAAGTCATATTTGAGACCATGACCACATAACACCTCTAGGCGGTAAGAGATTACACAAACGAGCGCTTAGACGCCTAATTATTAGTACAGCCACCGCGAACCTTTGTCTATCATTTAAGGAAGTCAATAAAATTCTTCGAACCAGAGAAATTAAAATATCGGACCAAACGCTGAGCACTGGAGGCGGCACTGTGCAGAGGCTCCTTTGAATAATGGCTTTTGTTTTTTTTATAGCATTTTAAACATTGAAATTTGTATTGTGCTTAGCGATCATACAATGCTTCACATGTCTAACCACAACCACAAACTTTGACCGTAGGAGCTACAAAGAGAAGTTTCATCCTTCCTGTATCGTAGTATAGAAGCAGTACAGGTCCGGAACCGTTCTATAAAGTAGAGGATATCATCCGGCAGGGCCTGTCCTGCTGCTGCTGTATATAATCAAGGCAGGATATAGCGAACGAGAGTGGACCTTTCAGTAGGATAATGCATCGTGCCACACATTCAAATCCGTCAAAATCTTCCTGTCAAACAAAAATATCGCAATCCTTTTTTGGCCAGGATATCTCCCTGACCTGTGCCCGATAGAAATCGTCTGGCACATTTTGAAACCGCTATGTTATAAGAGAGACAAGCCCGCCGGAAAGATCCACATGCAGAATATCCTTGAAATATCGCACGGTGCAGAACAAATCTAAATGTGCATCAGAAGCATATCGGAAAGGATCGCTGCTGTCGTAAAAAATAAAGGTGAGCATACTAAATTCGAAATGTAGAGATTTTTGATTAATATAATATTAAAGTTGACATTCTGAGTTTTTCAATGTATGTATATGTGGATAAATAATTAGTTTGTCCTATTTATAAAAGAAAGAAGGTTATATAAAAACAACGGGAATGCGATCACCTACTGTAGAGGCCGAATTTTCTTATAAATAATATTTACTTTTTATTTTGTTTGCATTTTAAAGTTAATCGTGAATAATTTTTTTGTTATTTACGCCGGACTTTCTATTTATGGAATTATAATTTGAGTTGAGAGTTCGTTATAGGAAGATCATCTAACTGTATATATTATGTAAATAAAAATAATAAATATAAAAAATAAAGTTTTATCTCACCTGCTGCATTATAAATTGGCGCATGATCGAAATCAGCAAAATTCTCATTTACATTAGAGACATTTGGAAGGCCAAAATGGTTCGTAGAAGCTCCACCGTTAATATAATTCTTCGGTTGTAATCCATTTGTTATATTGTTACCAATATTATGATGATTCTTAAATCCATTCGGCGTACTCTGTGTAGTTGCATTGAAAATATTCGCTGAACTAAAATCAGCTATAAATTCGGAATCGGGCGTAAAGCTCTGACTACTATTGTTCGAATTTGTTGAAATGTTTAGGCTATTTTTGTTCGAAAATTGATTTTTAGTACTTCCAATTCCGTTTATGAGTGGACTATTTTTGTTGGAATTATCATCATCTTTAAAATTATATCTATTTTGTCTATTACTATTAGTACTACTATTAACAATGCCGTTTGCAGTTAAACGTAGTGATGAAGGCGGAGTAATTGCAACATTCTTAAAACTATTTTCTGTCGAACTTTTGCTGCTGCTACTATTACTAATGTTGTTGTTGTTGTTGTTGCTGTTATTAATATTGTTGCTGCCGCTACCACTGGTACTGATACTATTATTACTCGAACTGAGACTTGAAACTTTTGTTGCATTTGTTAATGATTTGAGCGGACTAGCTGGTTCTAAATAGTAACGTTTTCGTTCGTATTTATCTATCATTAATTCTCTTTGATCCTGGTGAACAATTCTTTTTGGATCCCATAGACCTAGCCATGTTTTGGCACAATCATCATTACCGTGAGCTTTTAAAAATTCTAATTCTTCTGGGGTGAATATTGCCACTGAAATTGATTTAACTCGATGTGGGGGTGTAAGGCCTCGGCTAAAATGAGAAAAAGAAAAAATTTTTATAAGTAAGTTGTTAAGAATTGATCAAATAAGATAAAGTTGAAATATGATAATATTAATTAATTTCCAATACATTCTGGTCGGAATTGTGCATTTGTGAATCTATGAGACTTTTCTAAAGACGCGCAGTATACGAACAAAGTGCATAGCTATCACGAATAGTATAAATAAGGAAAGCTAAACAGACGAGTCAGTGCCGTACAATCGAATAAAATCGAAACTGTACTGAGTATCAAGCGTTGCATTATGGAATAATAATCTAATTTCATAATATCAATGAAATACCATAAGTATTACATAAAATAATACAAAAATATAAATAAATAAATAAATTATCTATAGATTTCTAAGTCGATTGATTTAGTCGTATTTATAAGTTAAACCGCATTAATCAGGGCCCCCTTATGTATGTCTTTGAGGTCTTCATTGATCACCATCGATGGATCGGCTAGAACAATTGGCCATAACGGTTCACAAGTAAGTGGCCCGATGATCTTACATTGAGGAACACCGGGGCGATAATTATACGGCTCTAGTCTTGAAAGTGAAAATATTAATCTCACACGCATCTACGTATTTACGCATCTCGTAATTTTCTTACGGGAAGATCTGTATCCAATTTATGGGACTCTGAATCAATGACGAAGAGACAAAGTATTTAACGAGCTCAACCAGACATGGAGTGAGATAAAACCGTATGGAGAGTGATTATAATTTTGAGTACAGGGATTTCTTCAAGTATCGGAGAACACAAACTTAATTCATACAGCATATAATGTTATAATATCACAATACAAAAGTGCTCGAGATTTTCATGGCGGACCAAATCACTTTCCATAACATTTCAAAAGACTTATACTCTCAAACCTGCAATCAAGCTTCAGCAGTCTCCATCGACCAGCACAACTTTGCTTAAGGTAGCCGGGGACATTCGTGATCTGTGTGATAAAGGTAGCTGTGTAATTCATGTACTTCTGGATTTCAGTAAGACCTTCGACTCTGTCCAGATCACTAAGCTTCGCGTGCGCTTTGGACTCTCTACCTCGGCTTGCAGACTGATCGAGGGCGGCTATTTAAGTATGAAAAAATACAATGACTTCTACTCCTCAATGAGACCGGTAATTGATGGTGTGCCGCAGGGAGCTGTACTGACTCCACTTCTGTTCACATTTTTCATTGACGATGTCAACTCAGTCTTGAGTACGTTTCGACATTTATGCTGATGACCTCCAGATTTACTCTGCTGCTCCTAGGGATGATTTCAATGAGGCTGTGGCAGCCATCAATGGGACTCTTGCTGGTATCGCTAATTGGTCTGCGAATAACGGTCTGTCCCTGAATCCCTCAAAAACTCAAACAATTGTCTATTCCTCACCTCAGAAATGTCACTAATTTGTCTAATCTTCCTAATTTGCTTCCTCTGGGCCATAACATAATATACTATTGACTAAGCCGGTCTTCAATCCTGGTCTTCTTTGGGAGCCACAGATAAACATGATTTGCTCAAGGGTCTAATATGGCTTTCGCTCGCTTTATGCGGCCTTTCAACACATTGATGTGGTTGGTCAGTCGTATGATCCTGATCCTCATATATGTAAATTATTTAAATTTTACGTGAGTGAGACAAATTTGTTAAATATATGTATACTGGTTGGTGATAGTATAGATTTACATCTAAGGGAAACCTGTGTCATCCAGAATGAAGTTCTAGTGCAACCCAACTGTGCCCGCCAGTTTATATGCGTATGAAGAAAGCTGTGGGTCAAAAATCATTTTTTACAACTTAAGTTAGTCACGGACACATTTCAGGATGTTCTGAACCACACCTTTCTTCATATAAATTTATATGCATGGCACAGTTAGGTTGCACCAGAACTTTATTCTGGATGACACAGGTTTCCATTAGATGTAAATCTACCATCACTAAGTCCCAATCACTGACTTATAACAATGGACTGAGCGTATTGCCATTTTCCTATAGGAAAGAATGGCACAAATTTTATAGTTTTCTCTTTCGACCTATGGCAGAGTTGGAGCTACCAACACAAAACATTGCTTACTGAACGTTTTCTTATGCCATTTGATGTTTTTATGTTGGCTACAGATGCAATAACCGCAGAAAGAATAAGGTAAAGATAGTGTTTACCATTCTCCGTCTCTCTTGGCCATACGCAGGATTCAGATAAGAATAACATTTAAAAACTAAAGTCTGAATGAGTTTAATTCCTTATAAGCGATTAAAATATCACTTGGGCGCAAGAAAATAATTTTTTTTTAATTTAATTCGATTTACGAGTGTAAAATTCATCTGATTATGGTTGAGTTTTACATGTTTTTTATGTAGTAAACGTTTTAAAGGGTCCTCTAACGGTGATATACAGAAACACAATATTTGTGACACATGAAATAGCAAATCGCTCAGTCCATTGTTATAAGTCAGTGGTCCCAAAGTTCAACCATCATGAAGAATTCAAGGTAGAAGAACTCCAGAAAAAAATTAAGAAAAGATATTCGCCCGCGCGAATATCTTTTCTGGATTTCTTCTGAATTTTGTCTCTTCCGGATTTTGTCTTTTCTGGATATCGTCACTATCGATTTCGTGCTCAACCCCAGCGCTATGCGTGTCCTTGGCACGGATACTCAAATAATGATACAGTTTAATCATATAAAGGGTTTTCCAATAAGAGGTGTTATTTTAATTAGTCCGCTATTTCGGTAGATGTCACTTTTGGAGCTGTCAATTCTTGACATTTGACAAGTAGAAACTACGCCATTAATAAAAATGGAACGATACACGATTCAACAACGCATTGAAATTATTAAAATTCACTATAAAAATGGTGAAAATGTGGCAGAGACGGTTCGTAAAACTCGAACATTTTTGGGTCGTCGTGAATGAAGCATCTTGTCGGACCGCAATACAGAAATTGGTAGAAAAATTCGAGCTGACGGGACAAGTTAATGATGTGAAGAATAAAACCCGTGCACGTCGCTCAAGAACAGCCGAGAATATTGCTGCTGTAGCCGAAAGTGTTGAAGAAAACCCAGGTTTGTCCATTCCTCGTCGTTTTTTGGAATTAGGCATTCCACAAACGTCATTACACCGTATTTTGCATAAAGATTTGGGTCTTAAGGCTTATAAAGTTCAGTTAACACAAAAATTCAAGCCGGTCGATCATCAACAACGTCGAGTCTTTGCTGATTGGGTCCTTGAAATGCATGAAAATGATCCGGAATTCCATCGAAAACTCATCTTGAGTGATAGGCCCATTTCCACCTCGATGGCTTCGTCAACAAGCAAAATTGTCGCATCTGGGGCTCGGAAAACCCAAGAATTATTGTTGAAAAGCCTCTCTATCCTCAACGTGTGACTGTTTGGTGCGGTTTATGGTCCCGCGGGGTCATTCGACTTTACTTTTTCGAAAATGAGGCTGGAGCAACAGTTACGGTGAATGGATTGCGCTATCGACAGATGATTAATGATTTTTTATGGCCGGAATTGGATGGTATTGATCTGGACAACGTTTACTTTCAACAAGACGGCGCTACGTGCCATACAAGCAACGAAACCATTTATCTTTTACGGGAAAAGTTTCCGGACCGTGTTATCTCTCGAAGAGGTGATCACAATTGGCCACCGAGATCTTGTAACTTAACACCTTGCGACTTCTTTCTTTGGGGCCACGTGAAAGAGAAGGTCTACGCCAACAGCCCAGCGTCGATTCAAGACCTCAAAGATGGAATTCGTGAGGCTATCGAGGACATAGGGCGTCCACTTTGCGATTTGGTTATGGAAAATTTCATGAAAAGGATATGGTCCTATAGGCGTGGTCGTGGTGGTCATTTGGCTGATGTTATTTTCCATTATTAACAGCATACCTTCCTCTTTATAATGAAATAAAGATCCGATCATTTATATCAAAATAACACCTCTTATTGGAAAACCCTTTAGATTAGTTTCCCACAGGATAATAGAACATTTGCTTCGGTTGAGATCTTTTTATATAAGTTTTATATAGTTTTGGCAATGATATGTTTAAATACAATCAGCGATCAACTCACTCTTCTCCTAACACCAACACCCCTAATCTGAACACCAACAGATCCTATTCTGATCCCTATACCTCCGACACTGCAGCACTACAACCGAGATGCATACATATTTTACAAAATATTTTTGCAATCATCCTCTAAATGGATGGACCTTCTTCAAAAATATATACACAAACATGCTAAAAATTGTTGTTGGTCTTACCTGCATGTTTAAAGCAACATTTTTCAATCTAATCAAATAAAATATTTTCAATTGGTAAAAATAAAAACAAAAACAAAAATTCAAAAATGCTTTTAGCGCTTTTTTTTATGGCTGTTGTGTATTTCAATTTCGGTCTAAAAATACAAAAATAATGCGCTGTCAAATAATATTTAAAAATAAAACATTTCAGATTAATTAACACGTGACCTTTACCCTTGACCAGCTAAAGTGTTAAAATCTTGAAATTTAAATTTAATTAAGAAATCAACAAGATGGGAAGGAAGGCTTGCGTACATACTCTCTCTTGAATATAAATAGAAGAGTATGTGTGCAAGTGTATATGATTTTAAACGTTATCATAATAATATGTATATGCATAGGAATAATATAGGACAAAACACGTGTACACTTTACAATATCACTACCATTGCAAAAAGTAATACATAATATTATTATTATTGGGTGGGTGGGTCGAGTTCGTGTCTATCGTCGATTTAATTTCAATCTACTACGAATTAACTACGCGCGTCCTTCTATTACTTATTATAAGAACAATCTCAAATATTTTTGCATTGATTTTAGACTGCCAGCCGTCGTCGTATCGCGTCTGACGTATTCTTTGGTTTAGCTTTAGTTAAACTAACTTGACTTGAACTAAGTTAACTGAAGGCACTATACTGCAATGAGCTGATGCTTATGTTGATCTGCACAAAGTCAGTAGGTCAAACCTAAAAATAGCCCGTCCCGATTGCCAGCGATATAAAAAGATAAATAAACTATTCTCATCACTTCGTTCACTTCGTCTTGTGCTGTTCGTCGTGGATGGTCTCGTCGAAAAGCGCGTGTAGGAGGAAAGAAAATGTGTTTACATTTGTGAAGCAAACTTGCGTGCTTTATTTACATTATGCCGAACCGAATCGCACATTCGCACCTATAAAATTCCATTCAATTCCGTCATCAAAGTCTCTTTGATTACTCAGCGAACACACAATCACAATTCCAACTGATTACATGTTTTTAATTATTTTCTTGTAATCAATTTGAGAATCTCTGCTACAAATCTTAATAATAAGATTTTGTCCCATCTACACGCAAAATCCCAATCGATTTAAATAAATATAGTACAAAGTCCGGATATCTGATAAACACCTTATATGGAGTGTGTGGGTCAAGAGTGTTCTACTAATGAAATTTCATTCTATCTTTCGTCAAAAACTGTTCACACATTCATCAACATAAACTTCTTAATTTTAACATACTATTGCCATAATATTTTATAGGTCATCCGCTAATTAGTGCACCACCACCGTTGATATTTCATCAAAAATTAACACCTGAAATGGGGAAACAATTTTTATTTCATTTTTGCAACAGTTCTTCAATTCTGTGCAGATTATTTCGTGTGACGAATTATGGATATGACGATAATGACTAAACCTGAGCATTTCGAAGGGGGGAGAAAAAAAACATTTTTTACTTTGCATTTGGATTTCATTAAATAAATTTTTTTTTTCAAAAAGTGTAGTTTTAGTGGAGAGTTCGCTCGCTCTTCTATTTCTTCTTAGGTAATATGTAAATTAGAAATGCTATTCGTGATACCTATGTACATACTACTGTGAAGTGATTTTTTATTTTTCACCTGAGAAATGAATAAATTTTCAACGAGTTGTAGTGGTTAGGTGAGGCGTGTGATTCAGTAGGATAATATTTTTTTTTCCAGGTAGATACATACATGCATATGGTATATAGCAAGTTACTGCAGAAGATTTAATATGGATTTGTGGTACAGGATAATTTATTATGAAAAATTGTTCTTGCATAATATACTCGTATACCTTTATGCCAGATACTTGATTTATAATTGAGGAAAAAGTTAAAAAGAAGAAAAATTCAGGTAAGAAGAAGTTAGAAAAATTCGTGCATCTATGTAAGTAGATTTAGACTTAAAACTAAGCTGGCCGAGTGATTTTTACACTGCAGTCAGTCATCATTGGCTTATTAAGAGCACCGCTTTCTTTACAGAAAGTTGTCAGGGTTTTACGTGAGCACCTGCCAAGTATGGCTTAATCTCACGGCATTCTTCATGCTCGGATTGTAATGGACAATCAAGTTCCTCATGCCAAAACAATGAGTACCAGTATGCCAAAAGAGTATGACATGACATCAACTTACTGGTAGAAGTTAGACCTATCCCATCTCTGCCGATCTCAGGTCACGGCACCCTACACCACAGCCACTACGATGCTTCCATAAAGGGGCCATCCCGAGTTGAGGTGGATAAAACCGTCCAGGGCTCCTCTAACCCCGTAGTACCAAGTTAGCCAATGTCGGGCCGCCAATTTGGTATGGCTTTCGTAAAGCATGATCAACGGACCATGAATACTCCCAGTTTCAATTCTTCTTCTTCTTTTTTAAACGGCAATGGTAACTCCATTCGAGCTAGATCTTATTAGCAGCGTCTAAAAGAATTGTACTTGGCCTGTATAGGTAATACAAACCCTAATGGGCGCTGTCAGAGGGGACCACGTGAAGGTTAAGATGTGCCCAATTCAGTCTGGATAGGTTTCGAGATTCACCATTTGGATCTTATAGCTGACCATGCATACTAACCATATAAGCACTACTAACATACAAACCTGATTTCAGTTATTATTCAACTTATTCATCATCTTAGACATCCTTTCGCTCCCTGCCCAAGAGGCTATGTCTGTCTTTCTCCTCTCACACTCCTCGCACTACTATGTCTGAGATTTTATTATTCTGATTTACATGAGCACATAACTTCATTGCATCATGTGCCATCTGCCTAGCATTACTATACAGTACCCACACAGTCAAAAATCTCAATTTTAATTTCACTAAGGTTACCCCGCCTTGAGAAGTACCAATTCGTGCCCATAGAACTCAGCTAACTATACCACACTACTGTACGTACTATCCTGGGAGATGCCAAAGCGATCTACAAAACAATCTACAAAACACCACAATAAACCAACAAATTCAACAAATTCCTTCCATCAAGTATGCATGCTTTCCTCTTATACAGCCTTCACCTTGTTCAGCATTGCGCTTCACAGACTACTTCCCCCCCCCCGCTTTCTTTACAGTTCATCCACAGTTCTTCATAGGAAGAGCAGTATTATTTTGAATGGGGTTTCCTCAAAATCGGCAGGCTTTAAGAAGTAAGTATGAGCCAAAAACCTGGAATCTACAATGCAATGGACTCCCATTCCCGCAAGACGTGCTCCAATGTTTCATCCTCTTTGAGATACCTTAATTATAATTTTTCCGGGGTCCATAGTTTTTAGTAATGAGTACTTATGTATTGATGTCTAAATGTATGCTAGGTACCTTGCAGGAAATGGAGGGAGTGCATTCAGGTCGAAAAAGCGTCATATACTTACAATGTTTTTCTAAGAACAATGAAGGAAGGGAAAAGTGCGTAGATGAAAAATATTTTGATTTGTGCATTATTTTAGAAGAAAAAGTAGATTATGTTCAGCTAATAACGAGATACAAATAAGTGAAGGCAAAGTAAAAAGAAATATCTTTGAATATGAAAAAGTTGATTGAAAAAAAAAACACTACGAGATATCTCGTAAGCGGCACTCAGCGCAGGAATTTTATTCACCGACGCCAGCTACGAGTTATCTCGTAGTGTTTTTTTTATTTTCAAATTACAGTAAATCCCATCTCAATACTATATCTCTAACTTAATATTCTTAGATTGTGCTGAATTCCGTGTTTTCTTTAAAATAAAATCTTGGCATCAAGAGCAAGAGATTCTAAATTTTTCTGGCAGTGAATGGGTTAAAGAGGAGGATCTACAGCTTACAGTTATTATAAAAAAAGTTATGCTAACGACCTTTTTGCAAAAATAATAGAGGTTAAATTTAAAAAAAAGGTAAGAAAATCCGAAATTTTTAATTTAGACAACCATAATTCTTGATGGGAGAGGGTTGTGGAGGTGGTTGAGCAGTCCTTGGAAAGGCCATGAAGTTCTGCATACAATGAGCTGTTAAGTGTGACCGTACACCCTGTAGTTGAAAAGATACAGGGTGTTTTGTGAAATACTGACTTTTTCTCTTAATCACCCTGTAACTCCTAAGCGGTTGATATGCCCCCCCCCCCCCCCCCGCCCATACAATTTTTGGTTCGTCAAGTGAGTACTATCACCTCCCGCTCTACTGACCTCCTAGTGGGAAACACCCTGTATTGTGACTTGTGCTGGTGTTTTCAATTAAATTTTGAAAAAAGACGCATCATTTCAGTGGATAAAGGACTCAGCTTTTGGCTGTGGAAATATCAATAATTTTTTTTTTCAGATTTTTGTTTAACTGACGTTAAGCGCCGAACTTAGTTCGTTTTTACTTTGATTGCCTGTAGTCTTTAATTTATTTTCAAAAGAATTTTCCTTGATTTTTTGGCATCTTAAAAAAAAACTGTTATTGGTGATGTGTTACAGCGATTTCGACGGAATGGGAGGAGGGGGACAAAATTTATAAAGCCGACGATTATATATGAAATAAATTCCAAATAATTATCATAGGGCGTAACGTTGGTAAGAAAAGGAACAGATTCACCAATTACTGGCTCCTATCCTGGTCTTAGAAACAGACACGTAGCAGGAGAAATATAATATCCAAACAGAAAAGGCTTATCAGCTACAGTAGAAGAGAGCCTACCAGGACTAAGAATTTAATAAGTCATCAACTTTGGTAAGTGCCAGATCAGGTTAGTCACTGGCTAATGATTAGCCATTACCCACTTAAGTAGATGTTAATGAGAATGATTCGAAGGACTTGATCGTCAAAAACCTCCAATGTCCTCCAAAGGAATGATTCATAGCCCCCCATCAGACTTATTAACACTTATGATGTAATAACCTTCCTAGCATGGTAGGGGCGTAGAATGAAAGATCTCCGCCCCCCATCACAAAACTTATAATAATAAAAATAATAGGGTGCATCATTCACAGATTATAGGGTGATTCATAGCAAATGATGAAAAAATCTTTGATCCCATTCGCTTTGCTAACAAACTTTTGTTTGTTTCTCCTAAGCCGATTGTCAACTATTCGTAGAACAAATCTGTATATTAATTTAAGGAAAACGTAGTCTACGCTAAACTTTAATAACATCTATAATAGAGATACCAGCAAGGAAAATAATATTCATTATGATATAAACTAGTACTCAAATTGATGGCCTGTAACAACTTGGAATTGAAATTAAAAAAAAAAGCGTCCGTGTTTTAATTATTAAAACTCGATATGAAAAAAAATATATTCCAGTAAAATAAAATTAATTAATGTCGTCAAGAACAAAAATGTCTAGTGCAGAGCAGATAGAAAGCTCAATTCAATAAATTCTAGAACACTTAACAACATATCTACAAGGTTGTTCCTGTTACTGCTTGCCAACCGTACGTGCATTAATTTTCCTATCTTCACTTTTTGGTCTTTTGAATTAATAAACTCTTTGGCTGTAAGCCAAAAAATTTGACTTTGAAAGCAAATGGAATTCTCCAGACGAGATACAAACGAACACGGAGTAAAGTTTTGAAAGTTTATTTATTGGAAAAATTCAATGGTTAGGCAGGATGCTCTATAGAGGTTTTCAAATTGAATTCTTTGAATTGCATTATACATTGTGGGTGTTATGTACAATATGCGCGACTTAATTGAGCATACTGCAAAACATTGTTTATGTATAGGCTAACCTATTTTATGTGCAATAAAATAAATTATGAAAAATCTTTTATTTTGGCAGAATTGCATCATAGACACACAATGTGTCCAATTTGATATTTTGTTACATATATATATAATTTAGATATATGAATATGTGCTTTTTTTGGTAAATATCCAATTTCGATATACATACGTATTTCGTTATATATGTCCATCGAAAAATTTGTACTCAATCAAATAAGGTTATAAAATTGGGTGAACTTATGATAAAAGTTCCCGATGTATTGAAAAACAATCTACACTCAGAAAAATTCATATAATAAGTACAGAGAAAATTTATATTTAATTTGATGAAATGTAGTTTTTCCGATTTTTAATCAAAATTTTCTTTAAGTGGATGAAATTTTACAAAATGCAAAGGAAAATAAACTCATTCTGAATCATAGAACCTTCTTCAATACAATGGGAATGGTGTTGAAGATAAGACGAAAATTTAATACCTCCATAGAAACTAATAGACTTAAAATATTATAATGGTTCATAGTAACAAGTTATATTTTCTTAAGAAGAAATTAATGAAGATTTTTATTAAGAGCACTTTCTTTTGAAACAATTGCATTCATTTGCCTTGAATTAAAGGTATAATCCTCAGAAGCAAGTGATTCGTTCCTTTTAAAATAAAGCCAAAAATTTGAAATAAAGACAGAATTTCATTACAGCAAGTAATACTTCGCCATTTCAAAGAAATCTTCCTTTGTTTGCTAAACAATACGAAAGTAGCACAGTCGGATATTAGATTAATGATCATGGTATAAAAACTAGGAAACGGCTTAATTGGGAAGATATTTCATCAAAACAAAGAAATCGGCCTTTATTTTGGCCAACGTTTTTCTTAAAATCGGTTTTTGTACTGATAAACCTTTTCCTTAAAACAAAGAAATCGTTCATTTATCTAATAACGCCCTACAATAAATGGTTAGTCAGTTCAGTTAAGCGGAAAGTACTACATTCATTGTTATTCAGCCCATCGTTGAGTGCAGATTACAGTGTAAATTTATTTATTAAAAACTTAGATCATGGATGATTCCAGTCTAAATATTAGTGGACTTAGTGTGTTTATCTGTATAGAAAACGACAATAGTGTAGAAAATATTGGTGAAATTCAAAATAATTTTCCTTCAGAAATAATAAAAAAACCATAAACAGTGTAGAGCAAAACGAAGAAGTGTTAACAGACCTTAAGGGAGCTGTATTTCTTAGAGAATTCACTGGTAAGTTTTTCTCAATAATTCTTTGTGTTTCTGTATAAACAAGCGAAGGTTTTCTTATGTTACAAAAAACAATAAGTTTTCTACTTTCGATCGACACGAGCACTCTATTCAGTTTAGCAACAAATTTGAGCAAACAATGGGAGTCTGTACACCAAAGGGGCAGCTTATTATAAAATTATGTGAAAAGGATGGTAAATTGAGCACGAAGTATCGTCGCATTTTAGGAGACATAATTATTCAGGAAATTCAACAAAAAATCAGGGTATTTTTTCCCTTATGTTCCAAGGAAAAAGACTAAAGGGATTCTAAGTATATGTATAAAGTACCATAATTATCTTACGAAATTAAGAGAAGAAGGTTTATTACCCAAAATGCTCCATTTAAATCCGCTACCATCAATATCAAGAGAATTGCAAACAGAGTCCCAAGAGAATCCAAGTAATTTTAAATATATTGATTATATAAAGTTGATTGTAAGTATAAAATTTTCTAGGTGAAGATATCATAAAATGATACTTCTAACGACTACAACAATAAAATTGACCAATTACGGAACGATCGCTTCAAAAACAAGGACACATTGCAGCCCATTATTATCGCCATAGGAGACGATTATTTTAAGTTGACTGATTTCTATGTTTTTATTTACAATGTATGTTTTAAATCTTTCCAAGTTTTCGATTTTCAATATCCGAAACAGGTCCAACTAGTATGGACTTTTATCCAAAAATAGAGTTATTCAAATGTCCGTTCCTTTGAAATATTCATGGACATTCAAGTTCGAATCGGAACATAGATTATATAAGACCTTTATGAGAAACATAATTTCTAGAGTTAATGTACCGCTTTCATTAGCGATTAAGTCAAGTCTTAATTTTACTGAGCAAATTCTTTCTTTTAAAGAAACAGAATGGTTCCCAATGGTGTTGGAATTAACATTTTGAATTCTAAATACTATATTCAAATTAAAAACGCATTTCAATACGAAAGTTTATCCGTTGGACTATGTTACAATTGCATTAATTACTGTGAAACAAAATATAGGGGATTTGGTATACGACAATTTATCTGAAATGAAAGTTTTCAAGATATTAGAGATTCTAGCGTATACAAATAATAATGAAATATCTTTATTTTGTCAAGAAATTGAAGTTCTTAAATTTGACAACCATTTGGCAAGTTACATACATCTTGGGGGATATAAAAGAAAATATTGTAGTCAAATCATTAAGAACTCTTAAAAATCCTCCTGGTTCTAACTATCTCACACCATCAGGTGAAAATGTATTAAGAATCAAATCGTATTACTAATAAAGTCTTGCAGATAGTTTTTCGCACTATGTATTATGTTTAGGTTAATATTACAATATATTATAATATTTCAAATAAAATTTATAAAAAGTTTAATGTTTTATTTATTTTGAAATTCTTTATTTTCAAGATAGAAAAAATGCCAGAAATTGAATGAAATTGGGTATTATTTTTAGAAAAAATGACGAGAAGCAATAGGGTAAATTGCTTTAAATCAATGTAAGGTTTAACTATACCAAAAGAAATGAAATCATTCCGTCAATGGAGTGCATATCTTCAAATTAATGACATATTGCCCCTAAACAACACATAAATTAATTAAAAATTTTCTTATTTGTACGAATATATGTTCTTAAATTTAACAGATGCGTTCATAAGGTTAATGGAAATGAGTTTTTATTTTAAAGAAAAGTTTTCCAAAACGTAAACCAGAGTAACATTGATACAATGAACAAACGGTTAATCGATTTTATGGAAAACATTTCTTTATTATAATAACTTGCTGCATCGGCTCGTATTCAATTCCAATTTTCCTTAATTGTATAGCTGTTTTTTCTCAATTCTATGATATATTTTTCTGAGTGTATACATAAAGATTTTCTAGAATATCATAACTCTAAGTATAGGTAATTTGCCGAAATCGTCAACTGAAACTTTTATGAAAAAACACTTGAATGAATATTTTAATAACGGCAAATGGTAGGAAGTTGATGATTTCAACAAAAATATGTGTCATTCTCAATATAAGAGAAAAAAGAACTTCAAAAATCCTACTACAAGGACGAAAAAGACGTTTTGTGACTTTAGACCTTTGATCACTTACTCGCCTTTTTGTATATGAGGGCATGGTATATCAGGACTATTTTTCTTTATTATACGTATAGGAGACTTGCACCAAGCGTAAGCTATCATAACAAAATTGTGTAAGAAAAAAGTCTCAGACTGAAAATCACCTAGAACGATGACTGCAAAGAAAAATATCGATCGTTTGTGGCAAACAGTTCATAAGTAATGGAGGAAAAGTTGGGAGGAACAGAGGTTTTAAAAAAAAAAATACATAATGGGGCAAAAGAGCTTGGAGTCCTCAACAAAGCTACATTTCAATTAGGCAAACCACGTCGAAACGAGAATTGCTAGAATTGCTTGAGTAAGATTCAGCTGATAACTTTTTTGAGCCAGTAGTTCGGCCAGACCTATCCTTAAGTATCAATACTCAATGGAAACAAGCTACAGTTGTCCTTATTCCTAAGAAAGTGTTTTCGTCTCTGGCTAGCGATTATCGTCTGGCCAAGGGATTGGTAAAGATCTTATATAAGCAAATTATGGATTATGTAGAGGTAAATAAAATATTGTCAGTTTGGCAGTCTGGCTTTCAACCGGAGCACAGCTGTGAGACTGCTCTTTTAAAAGTTGCCAAAGAAATTTATGATGCTCTTGATAGTGATCATTTGACAATATTGATTTTGCTTGACTATAGTAAAGCATTTGACTCTGTTAATCATTTAAAACTACTCTCTAAACTTGGAAATGGGCTTAACTTCTCATCTACAGCTGTTAAGCTGATTGCCTATTTCCTAATGAATCGCAGTCAAATGGTGAAGGTAGGAGAAACTATCTCTAATCCGGCGTATCTGTCCTCAGGTGTTCCTCAAGGATCAATTCTTGGTCCACTTTTATTTAGCCTGTACATAAACTATCTTCCAAGTGCTATTAAAAATTGCTCTATTAATTTATAAGCTGATGATGTACAGATGTACATTAGTAGACCTATAGGACTAATAGAGGATTGTGTCTATCGGATCAATGAGGATCTCCAACACCTACATGAGTGGTCTGCAATTAATGAGCTGATCAAACTGCTTAGCAATTTATAGGCGTACATTAGAGAAATCCGAGCTTCCCCCTGTGGTCTTGAACAACACAGTCTTGGAATATGTTGACTCAGTCAAAAATTTGGGAATCAAATTTAATTCCAAGTTCAACTGCTGCACCTACATTGCGGAAACGATGAGAAAGGTATATGGTGCTCTGCGGCAATTACGGATTAGCTCAAGCTCCATGTCAGTGGATTTTAAACTGAAGTTGGCTAAGTCAGTAATTGTGCCACATTTTACATATGGTAGTTTAATATTCGGCAATCTTGATTCTGTTTGTCAAAGGAAATTGAAAGTTGCGTTCAATGATGTTACTCGATACATTTACAAGCTCTCTCGTAGCGCTCATATATCAGCGTATGTATCATAGATTCTGGGCACATCCCTTGAGACATATCTAGCTAGATGTCAACTTATTTTCTTACAAAACTTAATAATTCATAAAAGCCCAGCTTACTTATATGAGAAACTACAGTTCTTGCATTCTACCAGATATCCTCAGCTCGTAAGTGGAATTCTCTTTCAAGTAATATTCAAAGTGAAGGCTCCAGCAAAGCTTTTTCAAGGTAATAATTTAATATTTTGAGAGTGAATGGTGCACGCATCTACTAAACAAATTAATTGGACTACTATCTCCATCATTTTCTATACTTAGTTTGTATATTTTTAAGTTTTTAGTTTTATTATTATTATTATATGCTTTTAGCTTTTTCTTTCTTTTGTTCTCCTCCTCTTGATATTAGTACTTGTAATAAGATCTTTTAATCTTGGGTACATTGCCAAATAAATAAATTTTATTATTATTATTATTAATTAAAGGACTAAAAATGTATAATGAATTACCAGATATATGCAAGAGCGAAACAAATATGACTAAAGTTAATAAATGTAAACCAATTGCACATTGTAGACTACTGGAAGAACTATAAAAATTAGAAAGGCTAATCGCCCTGCTAAATCAATAAATCTAAATACATTCTAAGACCAGACCGTCATCGGGATGAAGACTCATCAGTCTTTTACTAGAAAGGATTCTCATGTAAAGGATTAAGGAATCCAAGGTCTAATACAAAATCATATATTCATTTTGGTTCCTTAAAATCAAATTATTCTCTGAAAAAATTTCAAGAAAATCTATATGCTGTGCATCAATCATGATGAACCCTCTTATTTGCAATCCCTTATCACTGTCATTATAAATCAATACTAATTGAAATTAAATAATGACAGAATAGACATAAAAAATGAAAATATTCAACAAGTTTTCCATTTCTAGGATTCTTTGCTTTATCTTCGTCTCTTGAAAATATCTCGAAACAAAGGAAGCACCCGCCGCTTTTGATGTCAATTTATTTACAACATGCAGATAATGTTTATATAGCTTATATATGAGTTGCAATATATATACATATATACAACGTACTCAAGTATTGAAGTATAAAAAAAAATAAAATAAAAATAAATGTCGTTATCTCCAGCAAATTTGTCGCATTTATACTGATAACATTTAGCAAATTTATTTGACGAATGTAGAACATAATCTTAATTCGTAGAAAGCTAATGAAAACTTCATGTCGGACAATAATAAACAAATAAATAAATTAAATAATCTGGCGAAAATAAATAATAAATCATAAAACAGATTCCTTTTTCCCAGATTTGCTGGTTGTTTTGCTTGAATTGGCTGCCCAGACGAACTTTACTGCTATTGAAAAGTTACCTATAGTTAATTACAAATACAATATATGTGGACTTAGCTTAACAAAAGTTTTTTTTAACTAATCGCCAGTTTTGTAGAAATTTTTACAGTGGGCCTGCGTATCAGGTTGATTGATTGAGAGAAACTTGACAATGCTACAATACTGTGCTCCAACAGAAAAATCAGAAGTTGACAGTACGGACGAATTCTCTACAAGACTACTATACTTGACTCAGTGACTTGAATGCGCGAATCTGACCAGACCAGTCTGTCTTTGAAAGTGTTATGGATAAAAGGTCATGAGCCTAAGCCCCACTATCACTGGTAGCTTCTTCAGAAACGTCTACACAAGCAGAGCTTGGTATCACCAGATCGATGGACTTGAACACAGATAGACCAGACCAGATAGCGACTGACAGGATGTCCGAAGTTTCATAGTAGCAAACATTGCACCATGTATTGACTAGCATAAAGCTGAATATGTGCAGCACAGCATATCAGACATGGTCATTACGGCAAAGTTCCACCAAAACGCAGATCAGCTACTTGTTCCTGATTAACACCTTATAAGCCACAAAATACTGAATTATGCCTAGTTTCGATGATTATGAAAAGGTCATCGACTCAGTAGATATAAAAATTACATTGGTTTTCCAACACTTAAGAATGAACCAGAGCAATGACTACATAGTTTGATAAAATGCGGATTGATTGCATTCACCACTTTCAGTTATACTAACGAAATATGCTTGCTGGCCCACCGATGCGACATACCAGGACCTTAATACGATGTTAGAAAATTTCGCACCAGAAAGTAATACAAACTGACCTAATAGCAGTCATGTAAGTTTCCAAGTACAAGTACGAGTACCACGACCTGGACTTGAAATCTTTTAAGTACAAGTACAAAGTCCCAGTACTGGTACTTAAAAATTTTCCAAGTGTAAGTCCATGTACTGGTACTGATACTTATAAATCCCACATATCAGCTTCTAAGTTCCAAAGTATGCACGTAATACCACCATATCGCCAAGTACATACTTAAGTTCTTGTTAACTATTGAAGTACGCTGTATAATTTCTCTGATTTCGGAAGTTGTTTATACAGTATTTGAGTTTGCCTTTGACTTCCTTTGACTTCCTTAATGTAGCATTTACAAGACCTACAAATGAAAATGTAGACGCTCGTTGTTCACTTGATTGCCAACCTTCTCAACAAAGGATTCGGCTCTGCATGTCAATTTCTATCTTACTGTCACTCATATGTATATTGCGCAGATTAACACAGATTAATTAATTCAATTTATTGAAGAACTCAAAAGTAAATAAAAAGTACTGCACAAAGATTTTTTTTTTTTTTAGAAAAAACATGACTGCTACTATCGCTGCTACTAAACCTTAATTATTAAAAGGCGTACTTAAATAATTTACAAGAGCGAAGTACTTCACGTCATGGCAGTATTTGTAGTTAGTGCGTACTTTGGTACTTATTGGGTACTTACGCTTATACATAAATGGTACTTATGAGTACCAGTATCTGGACTTGTATGTATACTTGAAAATTTTTAAGTAGATACTAGTATCGAAACTTGTACTTAAAAATTTTGTGAGTACCAGTACTTATATTAGAAAAAAATTTAAATCCAGGTCCTGGTACTGGCACTAGTACTTAAGTACTTTACAGCTCTGCCTAATAGTACATTGCGAAACCTTAGAAAATCAGGATTTTCCAGGAAATAAGGAATATTCTGCACGGAGGAAAGGGACCTTCGAGCATCAACTAATTTCTATTAATGTTAATGTTAACAGTAGCGGCGACTAGGCCGCGGACACCGCGACCATAGTTGGTCTATTGTGCCTTCCCCTAAAGTGGTTAAGCAAAATCGAGTTTTTTGACGAGCTCGATTATTGCTTTTGCAGTTAGATTGGAGACATTATCTGGAGAGATAATTGTTTTTCCAGTGATTTGCAGCCTTAGACCTGCAAGTGCTGGGCACTCACATATGACGTGCATCGAGGTTTCGTCATCCTATTCGCACAGTCGACACTGTCGGATTTGCCTATCAACTGCGTTAGAAAATAGTCTGAGCGACTGTCTGCTAAGTCCAATAAGTTGACGCGTCTGGAAATGAGAGGGGTTGAAGAATTTCTTCGCCTGCCTCATACCGGGCGAGCTACGCCAAAGGAGATCCAGTTGCCTGTTTTCCCACCTAAGCAGTTCCCCCTTAAAGTGGCTTTTTGGTAGGCCAAAAATGTCGGGTAGGGACCAGTATACGGATATTCAGCTCCGGTTTTAGCTAGTTCGTCCGCTTTTTCATTACCGTCCACTCCTTCATGTCCAGGGACCCAGACCAAGGTTACTTGGTTGTCCCTAGACAGTAGTTGGAGTTCGAGTAGCAGCTCCACACTAATTTCGACTCAAAAACTTGAGAGGAAAGAGCTAGGAGCGCACCTTGGCTGTCTGAGCAAATGTAGATATTGGAGTTCTTGCAGCCCTTATTTAGGCTTTCCTGAGCTTCAACCTCTATAGCATAGATTTCCGCCTGAAAAATGGAAGGTTAAGAATCAAGCGGAATGGATAGTTCCACATCTGAATCAACTACCCCTGCGCCTTTGTTCCCATCCTTCCGGGATCCGTCAGTATACCAGACTTGGGCCCGTTGCGGAAGCTGGAGTCCTCTGTCAAGTATCTGGCTTCTTTCATTTATGGTTACCTTGTAACCTCTTTCAAAAGAAATTATCTTGACCATAGTATCTATTGGAGCTTCTAGGTCGTTAATGTTGACCTGCTCGAAGATACTGAGATGACCCACACTGGAAGAGGTGCGCTCATCTGGCTTTTTCTTTCAAAGCATACTAGTCACTGCTTCCCTCTGAATAAAGAGGTAGAGAGGCTGTAAGCCAAGAAAAGGCTTCAAGTGCACGTTGGGCACACGATATAAAGGCGCCAGTGGCTCCTAAACATGCCATCCTTTGCACCTTATCAAGGGTTCTCCTGGTGGTTGCCTGCAATGTTTTAGGCCACCACACATTTGCCCCATAAGAAAGTATGGGTCTGACTATGCCCTGGAAGATCCATAGGGTCAGTTTGGGGTTCAGACCCCACTTTTTCCCAAAAAGCCTGTAGCAAGAACTAAATTTCCACATGGCTTTGTTAGTTATCATCTCCAGGTGGGGATTCCAGGTAAGCTTGCTGTCTAGGATTATTCCCAGATATTTTGTCTCTTTGGAATATTCTATTGCAATTCTATTTAACTTAGGAGATGAGATCTGAAGACTCCTTTTCCTAGTTAAAGGAACTAGCACTGTTTTACCTGGATTTATTGATAGTAGTAGTAGTAGATAATTTCTATTAGAATTTTACTTTCGATCGCAGTCAGAGTATATGACACTAGTTACAAATTCGTTATGAAATTATAATGGGAGTTTGCTCTGGGGGATAAGAAAAAGAAACAAGAATAAAAAATGAACAATCCTAGATTATTTTCTTCTTACTTAGTTTGTAAATAGTTTAAAATATCGCCTGAGAATGTTGCAACAAGAGCGTTTCATCAGCATTTATGGTAATTTGTAATATCAACAGGTTAGCAAAGAAAAAACTTTCACCTGTAAGCAGTGAAGAAAATTTTTCCCTCTAGCAAAATAAGCAATAACAACTCTGGAGGATGGATGGCTTGATTATAAAAAAAAACAAAAAATTACAAAATTCTGTTGCGCATCCTTTGTTTGAACTTTTAGTGGACTTTCGCTATATTTGTCAGTTCTCTATCTACTTAAATGCAATTATAACACTATAAAGTTACATAAATATTTATATATTTAGGTAGTTAGGTATATATGTACATATAATTTTCTTTCCCGAGAATCATCTTAATTGCAATTATAATTCTTGAGAAAACTGGTTGGAAATTCCTTTGTAATTATACACTGAGTACTGAGGAAAGAGCGGCGACAAAACTATTTGTATTTACTGATGGCCGCGGTATGTTTCCTTGTATGTATGCATTCTCGAAACCAATTAGTTACCTACAAGTGAACAAACCTCTTACATTTAATAATAATAACTTTAACTTTATCCTTTACACTACCACAAAAACTCGACATTCAAAACGTAAATAACCTGAGAATGGATAAATTCTGTCTGCTAGTAGAATAAAGGAGAATTATGTTGTACCTACAGTAGAAATCCCGCAAAAGCAAAGGTTTCTAATCTTGTTAGGAAGTATAATTAAGAGTGGTGAAATGACTTAATTAATATTTTATGACTTCAGGAAAGAAACAACAGCAAAAATTTCAGATAGCTTGGTTGAAGTAAGAAATGTTCATTAGATTGTTTGTAACTATGTATGTGTGTATGGTATGTTTTTAAGGTATACCTGGATAGGTTTCATTCGGACGATTTGAATGAGGTTTCTATTGAAAATTGAATGATAAAGAAACCCACCCGAGAGATAGGGATTTTAGATTTTCAGTAACAATTAAGATTTTCAATGTAACGATTTTTACTTGTCGAATATTTATTGCACGGTGGGTGGTTCGGCGAAAACAGATATTTCAAATATTTTATTAAAAATATGCAAATGAAACTCGATTAGCAGTAATTTTTTATCAAGCTTAACGCTTAACACTGTTCCTGTTTAGTCTGTCCTTTCCTAATACACACACAGAGATTCATCAGGCTCAGAGCGATTATACAATGATTATGCCGAAAAAACTCTCATTAAAAGAAAAAAAATATCACAAGGGAAAGAAGTGTATACCTCAAACTTTAAAATGCAATTATTGTACCTAAATTTTTAAATCTCTGTTGTTGTATCGCGTTCTCAACCTAGTATCCAATCCACATATACAGGGTTTTCCAATAAGAGGTGTTATTTTGATATTCAAAGAAAAATGCCATTTTTTGAGATAAATGATCGGATCTTTGTTTCATTATAAAGAGGAAGGTATGCCGTTAATAATGGAAAATAACAACAGCCAAATGACCACCACGACCACGCCTACAGGACCATATCCTTTTCATGAAATTTTCCATAACCAAATCGCAAAGTGGCTGCCCTATGTCCTCGATAGCCTCACGAATTCCATCTTTGAGGTCTTGAATCGACGCTGGGCTGTTGGCGTGGCCCCAAAGGAAGAAGTCGCAAGGTGTTAAGTCACAAGATCTCGGTGGCCAATTGTGATCACCTCTTCGAGAGATAACACGGTCCGGAAACTTTTCCCGTAAAAGATCAATGGTTTCGTTGCTTGTATGGCACGTAGCGCGCCGTCTTGTTGAAAGTAAACGTTGTCCAGATCAATACCATCCAATTCCGGCCATAAAAAATCTTTAATCATCTTTCGATAGCGCAATCCATTCACCGTAACTGTTGCTCCAGCCTCATTTTCGAAAAAGTAAGTTCCAATGACCCCGCGGGACCATAAACCGCACCAAACAGTCACACGTTGAGGATAGAGAGGCTTTTCAACAATAACTCTTGGGTTTTCCGAGCCCCAGATGCGACAATTTTGCTTGTTGATGAAGCCATCAAGGTGGAAATGGGCCTCATCACTCAAGATGAGTTTTCGATGGAATTCCGGATCATTTTCATGCATTTCAAGGACCCAATCAGCAAAGACTCGACGTTGTTGATGATCGGCCGGCTTGAGTTCTTGTGTTAACTGAACTTTATAAGCCTTAAGACCCAAATCTTTATGCAAAATACGGTGTAATGACGTTTGTGTAACGCCTAATTCCAAAGAACGACGAGGAATGAACAAACCTGGGTTTTCTTCAACACTTTCGGCTACAGCAGCAATATTCTCGGCTGTTCTTGAGCGACGTGCACGGGTTTTATTCTTCACATCACTAACTTGTCACGATAGCTCGAATTTTTCTACCAATTTCTGTATTGTGGTCCGACAAGGTGCTTCACGACGACCCAGAAATGTTCGAGTTTTACTTACCGTCTCTGCCACATTTTCACCATTTTTATAGTGAATTTTAATAATTTCAATGCGTTGTTGAATCGTGTATCGTTCCATTTTTATTAATGGCGTAGTTTCTACTTGTCAAATGTCAAAAAATGACAGCTCCAAAAGTGACATCTACCGAAATAGCGGGCTAATTAAAATAACACCTCTTATTGGAAAACCCTTTATAATGAGCAAGGGCAATTCTTGTTCATTAATTTAAAATGCGTAAAGACTACTCCCGAGTCCAGATACAACACATATACATATAGTGAAATCTTTTCTGCGATTCAATGTTAACAGTGCCACCGAATCTGCCATTCTCGTACTCTTTTCTTCCCTACTGGTATGTTGGGAAGAAAAGAGCTGGGTAATGGCAAATTTGGTGGCGCTGTGGTTACACCGAGTCTCAGAAAAGAATTCACTAATAATAAATTATCTCCTTTTCAATCTCTATTTTTGTTTTATATCTCACTCTCTCTTTTTCTCTCTTTAGTAAGGCTCCGATTTATCTTAGTTCATATCTAACTAAACTTAATTGAAACCTATAAAGCCGGCACTTTACTTGACGTCACGATTAAATGAGAGAATCATTTATCGTCATCGCGTCTTGTGTTAACATTTACCTATACCCTTCATGCTTACAGCCGTCACGAAATATTACTTAGGGTCTATAGTTTTTTTTTTTTCTTCGTAGGTGGTAATCTGGCATAAACCTTTTCAACTATTTATGATTGATGATTAGGAAAACGTCTAAAAATATACCACTCATCCCTATTATTTTCGTAATTTTAATTAAAGATTAATTTTGAAGTTAGCAACTATAAGCTAACAAATTATGGTTAATTCGATACTATTGATGCCTCTAGAGTGAAAAAAATCGATCAATTAAAAGGACTCTACTGAAGAAGGATGGAACAAAATATTGCAGACACAAATGGACCAGTATACATAATATCTATTTTTGGGTTTAAAAGGGAAAACTCTTGACAAAATGTGTGTAATTAAATTCGTGAGACAGAAAGACAAAAAAAAATGAAGAGTAACATTAGCTTTAGCTCTATACTCATGATGGAGACAAAAAACATGAAAAGAAAATAGAAAGTTAAAAACAAAATCGATGTCTGGTTTTGACGAACGTAATTAACGAATTCCGTTTGCTGAAATGATGATGATATACGAAATATAATTTGGTGTCATTAACAAAGAATCCTCGAATTAGAATTAGATTAGTATTGTAATTAGATAAAAATGTCTTTGATGAATAAATAATAAAGAATAGTGGAGCCAAGGTGTCAATTGATAAAGTTAGCTTCATATAGATAGTTGACGGTGAATCAGGAGTAAGATAAACAGAAACGATGTACTTGTTTTTCCGCGACAGTTTTAAGGCCATACTCATACATATTAATTTGAATTACAAAGAGGCGATCGATCATGAATCGATCGATCAAATATCATGAAACTGTCAAATTTAAAAGTTTCAAAATTTCCAACTAAACGAA
Organism: Dioctria linearis; assembly: GCA_963930735.1. Lineage (NCBI taxonomy): Eukaryota > Metazoa > Arthropoda > Insecta > Diptera > Asilidae > Dioctria > Dioctria linearis. The sequence goes on along the minus strand of OZ005744.1, from coordinate 26,042,217 downwards.
GTTCAATTGAAACAGACTATATACGACGAAGGTAAAATCTGCAGAAGCGACAAAGAGCTTCATTGTCTTAGACTGAATGGATGGCTCCCAAAGTCTGCAAAGTCCGGAACAAAAAACGAATCTTAGATATGCCTATCACATTTCTCCTGTGTATATTTAGCAGGTGAAGGCAACTTTTATTTTAATAAATAAACTTGTTGTATCATACCGCTATTAGTTTAATTTAATATGTTACTTTTGCATGGTTAGTCCTTCAAAAACGTCGGGCGGGCAAGGATGTATAGCTAAATAAATATATCCTTATTGCGTCTACCCACGTGCTGCATAGTACTGGGGGCTGAGTTTGTGCTAATCCTATTATCCCTTCTCCCAAGGAAACGCTGCTGTGAACCAACAGTTTTAAATTATGAGTTTTCGGATGTATTAGAGAATAGAAAGTTTTAGCAAGAGGACAAAAGGACTTCAACAACTTAGGTATACTCGTATAGATATAGATTTTCTGTGTAAAGACGAAGTTTTGGCCGATAGATTGAGGCAATGGAACTTTTGGATGAAAGGTTTAAAGAAATCGATCAAAGAAAGCGACAAGAAATTTCACAAAAAAAGATCGGACTTTGTTTCTGTGTCATGCAGATTAGGTGCAACCCAAACCAATGCCGTGCGCCTCTTCATTTCTCCAGAAGCCAAAAAAAACTGTATTAAAATAGAATAGAATAGAATTATTTATTTAGGGATATGTACTACAAGAATATCAATATCTTTTATTTATGTAGTACGAAAAGAAGGCGGAAATTAAAATTAAATCGGTAACCGACTAATAAGATAAATTTAAAAAATAAGCAAATTAAAATTAAAAGTTAAATTTGAATAATTGTAAAATAAATAAACGGAACAAATAATACTTAAAAAATAAAATAATAATTAAAATAAATAAATAAATAAAATAAACGAAAAAAAAAAAATAACAAATATACTATAACAACTAAAAACTATAAAACACAAAGTCAAGACCATCTAAAACAAAACCAAATGCCTATTCCAAAATGGTGCTACAGTGCGCCATCTGCTCCATAAACCCACGAGTCCAGCTCGTACGCTGAATACCGGATGGTAAGTTATTCCAAACTCGAACAGCACGAACAAAGTAAGAGTTTTCCATTACTGAATAATGAAAGTTTGGTATCAGCAAATCGAAACGCCTTGTGCAGCCCAAAAATTCTAATTTATTAAATAAATATTTATATGAGGTTATGTAAAGATGCCAGAATCCTACGTAAACGGTATTGCTTTAAGGAGCTAACAAGTAAACGGTTACGATGTTGCGAAACATGATCGAATCTCCTAAGGCAGAAAACAAATCTTGTGCAGTCATTGAAAGCCACATTTAGTTTGTCGGAACAGGAAGAACACAAGTGAGGAAAAAGGATACAGCCATAGGAAAAGTACGGCAGAATCAAAGATTTAACCAGCATCGAACGCATGTTCGTAGACAAAGTTCCCGAAGACAACCACAGCCGACGAAGCCCACCATAAATCCTACCTGTCATATTGTTAACATGGTCACAGCATAGCATTCTAGAATTGAGGTAGATTCCAAGATTTTTTACGCGATTCGAAAATTTCAGCACCGTGTTATTTAAAACTACAGGTGGAAGGTCAGATACCTCAATTGCTCTGCGATAGAAAACTATGCACTGCGACTTTCCTGCATTAAGCAATAAAAGTCGGAATTCAGCATATCGATACAATCCTCCACAAGTCCTATTGGTCGACTTAGATACACCTGCACATCATCGGCATACAAGTGAACTTTGCAGTCTTCAACAAGATTAGGAAGGTCATTAATATACAGGCTGAAGAGCAAGGGGCAAGAATAGACCCTTGAGGGACACCGCAATTTAGAGGCAAAGCACCGGAAACACGATCCTTCACCTTAACCCGCTGGAATCTATTAGAGAGAAAGCTGCGGATTAAGGACACAGCAGAAGAGTGAAATTGGAAGTCTGAGGCCAACTTTATAAGCAAATAGGAATGATTGACCATGTCGACTGCTTTGGAGAAATCAAGTAGGGCAAGAACACACAGATGGTTCCTATCAAGTGAGCTGCGAATATCACTCGTGACATTCAGAAGGGCTGTCTCACAACTACGAGACCTCCGAAAACCGGACTGGAAAGGACTTAACAAGTCAAGGTTTTCTAAGTGATCAGATATTTGTTGTACCATCAACTTTTCAAGGACCTTAGCAAGAAATCCTAAAAGGCTAATCGGTCGAAAATCACCGGGAACCTCAGGTGTGTTCGTTTTGGACACAGGTACAACTGTAGCGACTTTCCAATCAGACGGAAATATCGACATGGTAAGACATGTATTAAAAATATGGAGAATCGGCTTTATTATCAGAGGTAGAAGTAGCCTGATAAACCTAGGTGGGATACCATCTGGCCCCACTGCATCAGATTTGACGGCACCAATTGCCACGACGACAATCTCCCTGGCATCGACACATCTGAAAGAAAAAGAGGGCTGACCATTATTTGAGGGAAACATGAAACGATTAAAACCCAGCTGTTCAGAACTACGTGAGGCAAGGGTAGGGATAGAAGTGAAATGGGAGTTAAGTAAGTCAGAGTCCAGGTTACACTGGGATTTATCTCTGCCATACACCGAAGCCATACGCAAGTTTCTCCACAAGATTTTGGATGATAGTAGGGGGTCAAATTTTTGCTGAAAGTATTGCCTCTTGTCCGCACGTACCCTAGAGTTGACCAAATTTCTAATCAATTTGTAATGCGCACGGCTTTCAGTGGTCTTTAGTCTAAGATATCTGCGATATAAAAAATCCCGTTCAGCGATAAGTGACTGAATCACTGCAGAAAACCAAGGACAACCATTTTCCCTGATTCTGCGAGAGTCAGTTGGAGCAAATTTATCGTGAAGATGATGTAGTAACTAGTACGTTAAAACTATTAATTTTCTCATCCACTGAGGTACACAGGCTGATGTCATTCCAGGGCAGCGAGACACACTCATCTCTCAATTGATATAGATCAATATCATCATATTTCCTATATGATATATATCCCTGTACTTTATGCAGTTTCCAATATCAATGCTATAAGTCATAAAAAGAAAATCATGATCGAAGATGGAAGGCGAACTAATCTGGTTTTGAAAGCTAACAGAATCATTATCAGCAATAACAAGCAGGTCAAGCAGGGATGGGTTATCCGTATTGAGATAAGTTGGGAGATCGTTAATGACACAAAGGTGAAGAGACTGTAGAAAGAATAAAAAAAAGAGTCCGTCACACTATCATGTCTCAACAAATTGACATTAAAATCACTACCCAAGACAACATTTGCATATCTTTGTGTTAGATCAGAGAAAGCAGAACGGAATTCTGCTGCGTTTTCAATGGAAAAAGAATTTGGCGGACAATATACGGAGGATAGCAAACATTTATTAACACCTAAGATTACTTACACACACAAAAATTCTAAGGGGGACATTATAGAGACCATAGCAACCGTCTCTTCTATTGGCTCAATCTGTGCATCTTAAGGAGGAATACGATATCTTCACAACTTTACTGAAAGACTTAAAATATCACGAGTACAATTGGGAAGTCATTAAAAGACTTCAAAATTATAGGATAGGAGACAAAATAACAATCCATTATTCACGTACGAAAATCATGTTGACTTGTGTAATTATACAGTTTTTAAATAACTTGTCATGATTGTCAAACGTCTTTTATAGAATTAAAGTAAAACTAGTAAGATCAGTTCACCTATATCAGCGGATGTCGTCAATTGTATATTGTCACCTTAAGCAATTCAAAAACTTAAAAAACAAAAACTATAGACATATCCAAGGCCAGCTAAACTTAAGTGTTTACATAAATTATTGTCCTCTCAATAGAATCAAATTAATGAAAATCTATAGTAAGTTAAATTCAAAAAATGGTAGCTAAAATAACTAAATTTATTTATTTTGTAGAAAGCCTTATCCAAATATTCAACAAATTAATGAAGAGCAAAAAGGAAACACCTGCGAACGAATCAATCTGTAAATTGCGGTAGCTAACTCCCTTTTTATTGTTTTTAAATAAAATAAAACAAAGACAAAAATTCAACAAAATTAAGACAAAAAGATTGCAATTGACTATACCATTCTTAATTCTTGATTGTGCCCTTCCTTTTCTTTCTTTATAAAGACGCTTATAAAGTGTATACAAACCGCATACTGATACAAGGTAACAAAATTATTTTTGTTTTTTTTTTTCATATTTTCCACAAAACAATGAAACCGGATGAATGGAATCAAACACGGCAGGTGATTCTTTGGATTCTCTTTTTTTTTTTATTTACGGTTTGCTGATTTTGAATGTTTCGGTCTAATTGAAACTTCTTTTTCTTGTCTGTTGCTATTTTTAATTCTACTGCTTTTGTGGCTATATCGCAATTTATTTGCACACATGCGACGAAGCGCACAAGATACAAAAGTTAAATAGAGATACCTTGGGATGAAAGAAAGATTAAGACACCCCGTCGTAGCATGTAAAATGAAATGATTTCTAAATAAAAAATGTCCAATTGATTCGGTTTCTCCAAAAGGTAAGTACACTTTAAGCAAAGATTTAAGGAAATTAAAAAAAAATCATGATATATTATACTGCGCTCCGGCCATCTCTGTTTGGAAACAGACAAAAGAAATATTTTCCATGCAGTCCTAAATTTTTAAAAAACCTTCAAAATCGTCAGCTAGCAAATTAATTCTTACAAATTTGTTCTTCTTCTTTGTGTTTTTGCTGGATTTTCTGTTAGATAGATGACTAACAAGTAAAAGTCGAAAATACTTTGTACAGGGTATACCTCAAGAATCACTTTTTGGACCAATGTTGTTTAATTCATATCAACAATAATTCACAACTTATATATACAATTACGTTAAAATCGCAATATCTAATAAAAATAGGGAGATTGAATAATAATATTGAAAAATTTACCCCCCCCCCCCCTCTCCCCTTTCCCAGGAAGCAAGGCCACGATAAAAACTGACAATTCTACTCACAAATTGACGGGGTTTATACATAACATGAACTTAAGTTTACACGAAGTTTATGAAAATATGTTCAGATACACTTGTGCGTACACGAACTTTGTAAACTATTGCTCCAGTCTCATTTTCGAAAAAGTAAGGTCCAATGACACCGCGGGACCATAAACCGCACCAAACAGTCACACGTTGAGGATAGAGAGGCTTTTCAACAATAACTCTTGGGTTTTCTTCCGAGCCCCAGATTCGACAATTTTGCTTGTTGACGAAGCCATCGAGGTGGAAATGGGCCTCATCACTCAAGATGAGTTTTCGATGGAATTCCGGATCATTTTCATGCATTTCAAGGACCCAATCAGCAAAGACTCGACGTTGTTGATGATCGGCCGGCTTGAGTTCTTGTGTTAACTGAACTTTATAAGCCTTAAGATCCAAATCTTTATGCAAAATACGGTGTAATGACGTTTGTGGAATCCCTAATTCCAAAGAACGACGAGGAATGGACAAACCTGGGCTTTCTGCAACACTTTCGGCTACAGCAGCAATATTCTCGGCTGTTCTTGAGCGACGTGCACGGGTTTTATTCTTCACATCACTAACTTGTCTGTCCCGACAGCTCGAATTTTTCTACCAATTTCTGTATTGCGGTCCGACAAGATGCTTCACGACGACCCAAAAATGTTTGAGTTTTACGAACCGTCTCTGCCACATTTTCACCAATTTTATAGTGAATTTTAATAATTTCAATGCGTTGTGGAATCGTGTATCGTTCCATTTTTATTAATGGCGTAGTTTCTACTTGTTAAATGTCAAAAAATGACAGCTCCAAAAGTGACATCTACCGAAATAGCGGGCTAATTAAAATAACACCTCTTATTGGAAAACTGTTTACATAAACACGAAATTCGGATATTAGAATTAGATGCGCGTTCAGTTCGAGTTCATGTCCTTTCTAAATGTGCACACGTGTACATATAATATATGTACCTATAATAGATAGGTCTAATTGACCAGCGTACAGCGACCGAGAATATGTTAGTGTAAAGAGCTGAAATTTTATTTTTTATACGATTTTATTTTTATAAAATTGTACATCGGACAAATCCTGCATAGTATTACTATATAGAAAAGTTACAGTTTTGCACAAATATTTGGACTCGGACTGAAAGCGCACTGACACGGGCACCCCAAATTTTGGATAAGGGCTATGAAATTTTATCGTAAAAAAAATGCTCCGTTCAAAAGAACATTAGCATTTTAAGGAGTACATTTTTAAAATAGAGAGCGGCTGTATGATTACTGATAAGGGTATCAGTAATCATACAGCCGCTCTCTTATAACTTTTTCCTTAGTTGTTTACAAACTTCCGAAATTTTTACGAACAAAACTCGTATTTTGAGATCAGGGGGGTGATTCTGATCTCTTTGTCGTAGCTTAGGCGTATATTTTTGTCACATATTTTGACACTTCACCTCAAATTTGTCGTACTTATTCACCATATTCATTTTGATTTATCCTTTTCATCAACCACAAAATAAACTAAAATGAATTTGCAATGAATTAATGTCAGAATACACGCCCAAAAGTACGTCAAATTAGTCAACTGGTTCCGAGGTTGTGACAAAATTTTTATATTTTGGTAAATTTATATTCTACATCTAATTAGAGCAATACAAGTGCTTAAATTCGAAATAATATTTTGAATTTGTAATGCGAAGTGTAGGTACCCACGAAAAAAACAGTAGAAAAGTTTATTTCATTTAGGCGTATATTCTGACATTAATGTACGACAAAAGATCAGGAGGGTGATTCTGATCTTTGGTCGTACTTGAATGTCAAAATAATCGACTAAATGAAATGAACTTTTCTACTGATTTTTTCGTGTTTTTATTCAGTTCAGCAAGCTTTGCATGATTTAGAATGAACTGAAAATGAGACTTCACATTACAAATTCAAAATAATGTTTCGAATTTAAGCACTTGTAATGCTCTAATTAGGTGTAGAATTTCCATTTACCAGTGTAAAATTTTTGTCAACATCTGGGAGTAGTTGACTAATTTGTCGTATATTTAGGCGTCTTTTTTTACGTTTGTACACCGAAAATTCATTATAGTTTATTTTGTGGTAGATAATAGTGAAGACACAAAATGAACTATGTTAAAAGAAAAAGTACGACAAAATATGTCAAAATTCTCGACTAAATAGTACGACAAAAGATCAGAATCACCCCCCTGAACTGATATTGATAAAGAAACTTTAGAGCTTGTTACGAAAAATCATTTTCCTGGGTTCTCTGAGGCCACCTATAGCAATAACGAGTACGCTGGTACTCCAAACTTAGAGACTATACGAGTCATAGTCACCAAGGAGAAAATGGAAGGGGCAATTCAGTCTTTTGCTTCCTATAAATTACCATGATGCCGCAATTGCAAGAAATTATAATTCTGAGGCTTATGGTGATCTATATAGCTTCTATTCTACTCATATGTCCCGTGCATCTCGAAGCAAATCGAAGTATGTCGTCGTGTTTTTTGACGTTTGTTCATCGAGAATTCATTATAGTTCATTTTGTGGTAGATAATAGCGAAGATACAAAATGAACTGTGTTGAAAAAAAAGTGGATAAAATATGTCAAAATTCATGACTAAATAGTACGACAAAAGATCAGAATCATCCTCCTAGGGGGTGAACTTGATCTCTTTGTCGTAGCTTAGACGTATATTTTAGTCACATATTTTCATATTTCACCTCAAATTTGTCGTACTTTTATATTCACCATATTCATTTTGATTTACCCCTTTCATCAACCACAAAATAAACTAAAATGAATTTGCAATGAATTAATGTCAAAATACACGCCTAAAAGTACGACAAATTAGTAAACTGCTTTCGAGGTTGTGACAAAAATTTTACACTGGTAAATGGAAATTCTATGACCTAATTAGAGCATTACAAGTGCTTAAATTCGAAACATTATTTTGAATTTGTAATGTGAAGTATTCTGACATTAAAGTACGACAAAAGATCAGTATCACCCCCCTGATAGCGGTTATATACATATTTACTTTCAAGAGGTTAATTTAATCTTACGTTTGTATGGAAATATAGGTAATATGAACTTCTAGCGGTAAGCTATAATTATTATTCATTTCATAACTCCATATTGAAAAACAATTTTTAATGCATTATAATAAATTGAATTTGTTCAAGATAAATTAGTTAAGCAAACTTCTCTGTCATTAGTTAAAACATCCAAATTTATGTACGATCATAAAAGCTGTTCTAAATAAACTTTGAACTTAAGAGAATGATACCCCCTGGCCCTGGCAGTAAAGAGTATCTTAAAGAAACTACATACCTACCTAATGTAGGTACATATATAAGAACATACAAATAGCAAATTCGTTTGGGATCGATGATTCCATTTCGCAACTTGTGTGGGTGTTTATTTTTCCGGCAATGGATGAGATAAGGTAGGTATATTAAGAAGCCAACAAGATAACTTCTCATAAGCCCCCATATAGTCATTAAGTGGGTGTACGACTTACCCACAAACCATATATACCTACCTAACCAACTTTTCGAATTGGTTTGGCTCAAATTTCTTGGTCGATGATTCACCTGAGCGATAGATGCCAACCCAGTTCAGTTCGTCATGCATCGAAATCTTACTTGCGAGCGATTGTAAAACTTCCCATTCTCACACTCACTCTACGACGTAGTAGGTATGGCAATAAATTATGTATTTGTGAGAAAACTAGTTCTTAGTGGGTTTCAAGGTGAGACCAATGCAGTCAACCCAATTCTTCCGGCAGATAATAAAACCAACTTTAAAGTGTCGCTTTAGTTTATAATTCGATTATATACCTACCTAGTACCTGGACTGTCCTTCAATGGTCATTCATTGATAGGTATATACGGGTAATGATTTTTTTTTTGTTCTTCGTTGCTCTTAGTTATGAATTATTATTATAGATTACGTCAAAGTTATATATGAAATCTATATTAGTATTAATATAAAACCGCATAACCTGTACGTATAGATTTGTGAAAAAAACTAGTTTTAAATGAATGCACATTGCACATATAATATTGCTCATCTGGTGGCCAAATAGACAGGAGGAGAGATTATTGCGCCCTATGTATGTAGGTATGTAGTACAATATAGAAAAACTAATAAATCCGTTCCCACGAAGAAATTTCAATTTCGAACTTTATAATTAGTTTGGAAACGTATTGGTAACTTTATTTTGCACAGAAAAGCAGTATATTAGCAACGGATTAAGATAGAAACTTAGGAAATTGTAATTGTATAATGTAGATAATTTCGCTGCAATTATTCTTAAGCACTTTTTCAAGCAGTGTGCATCACTCTTTATGGTTTTTTTTGTTGATAATTTGTTTTTAATTTTTTATTTTTTTTTAATTTAATACAACCAGTTTCAAACTTAAAGAAAAGGTGGATAATTTGTCGTACCTATATAAAGACTGAAATTCATTAAAAATAATTTCTACGAATTTGCAAAATTTTATTAAAATGCAGAGAAATTGAACTTTTCAACTTAGCGATTAGAGAGCTCTCATCAGTATGGTTGTCTCTGATCCCCTGCAATAGAAAGCTTTAACTCCTAATAAGTCAATTATTGATCAAAAGTCGAAGCACTGAAGACATAAAAGGGTCGCTACAAAAGCTCAGAGTTATGCCCACATTAATGCCACAGAATCTTATTCATCTAATCTGGCAGCAAACGCTTTCCCACTACTTCTAAAAATAAAAGAACACTTTGAAATGTTGGATGGATGAATTGAAAATAGTTTCAGAGTTTGGTCCACTGCTACTACCATTGTTCACCCTCAAAATTTACAAGTGATTAGCTCATAAATGAATAAAATCGTATTGAAGTACGCTCTCGACTAATTTTCGCCGTTTGCCTCAAAAGAGCTCTTACAGGGAACGAGTTTAAAGGAACGGTAGGACATCATTTCGACCATAAACGAGACTACACGAACTAAGAAAATTGAAAAACCAGGGTTTTTACAATTATTTTAAGAAAAATGCATTGACATAGGCATATGTATACATATACTTACACATACATACGTGGATTCGCATTAGATCATAACCCTCGAGAATACTTCAAAAGCCATGAAACAGACTCCCTCCCTACCACATGCGAGGCACAACGTAGTCCTTACATTCTAAAATATTTGCAGTGTTCTTATGTAAAAGTGACAAAAGTTTGATTTGAATAGCTCCTCCGCCCTAAACTACTATTCATACAGAAAAATGGCGTTCTGTTAATCTTGCTTTCTTATCTTCCGAACCGTAATAAAATTTTCATACCTTTCCTAACAAAATTATTTAAAAAAATTTATCTTAACCAAATGACTACGATTCCTCAAACAAAAATTCTCAGCTGAGCAATCATTGTAATGTCGCTGTGCCGTCATGGCATGCCCTGGGCTGATGATATCGAATGTAACTGCCTACAGATTCGGACTACGGGTGCACATCCCCACATGCAATTATCACTCAGCAGAGAGGTATTGAGCGTAAAATGGTAAGGGCACTTTGTAATCAAAACTATCTTATTATTTTGTTAAGTAAGGTATATAGCAAGTATAGCATTTGGGAAGGTAAGCAACCAAGCTGTAAATTACTAGAAGACTATTTTCCTGTATGGATAGTAGTTTAGGCTCTATGGCATATATAAAGCCAATGTTTAGCATTTTTCCATAAGTATCAATATAGAACGTTTTAGAAAACGGACTAAGTACGCACACATATAGATTTCTGTTTCATGGCTTGGGAAGTATTCTCGAGGGTTTTGATTAGATCCATCTGGAATATCTACCATTCTTCAAGCTCATAGCTTAAGTTTAGGTTACGTCATTTGCTCTGATTCCCGCGAGTTCATAAGAATATAATATAAACATTTTAAATTATGTACCTATTTCAATTAATTTATAAAACTTGATCCAAAAAAAAAAAGTGTAAAAACAATTTTAAGCGAACTCTTCTGCTAATTACTGCAAGTTGTAATAAGTCTGATACAAGAGTTGAAAAAGGAAGGGTATTGTACGAATTTTTATACTTACCTCTATCTGTCTTGTAAGGTCGATATTTATGAAATCGAAACCAAAACCAAGCCTTTTTTGATTTTGATTTGGGGCTGCCCTCTATTCTTTTCCCATCTTTCTGTTTCTCTCAATTTCAATTCTTTTCAATCTGAAATGCGCTGATATGAAATTCCCTCTATTCAAATATATTTAAATATCCCAGCGGGAAATCTGGTCAGTCCTTTCACGTGAAGGCTTATGGAAGCCAGTTAAACTTATAGTGCAAATATATGAAAAAGCCCAAAAATTTTCGTTCCATTCAACATTAATCCCGTAAGAAGCTTGGTGAAAGGTGCAATGCACTTTTCAAGCTCATTCTTGTTTTGCTAAAGTATGTAGTAAAACCTTAGTGCAAAACATGAAAAAGCCGAACAATTTTTGATCCGTTCCAGATTGATCCAGGAAGAAGCTTGGTGGAAGGTTAAACGCATGTTTTCAAGTTCATTCGTGATTTGTTTGTGAAACCAAATGCACGCAAATTTGTTTTCGCTCGCAGAGAGTCCACTGAGGAGGCATGCATACCCATTCCTTCCAATGAAGCTAGAGGGAAGCACATGAAAAAGCTTGAATTGTTTCCTCCCTACGACATGCCTGTACAAAAGTCCTACAAGGTGTCCAATGAAGCGACATGCATCACAACTTCCAAGGAAGGCATCCGGTTTGATGATAGTATGATTCCATTTCCCGCTGGGATTCTACACACACACACAATTGCATATCCAATCAAATTTAAATGCATACACAACAATTACAGATTTGTATTATTTCTATTCATAAAAAAAAAAACAAATATCCATTTTAAATCAATAATCAACAGATTGATGGAGTCAATAGCCCCATTACGACAGTCATGTCATCATAATTTGGTATTGACAGTTGAATTTGATTATATTTATTATTGGAGATGAGAGCAAAACACAAAGCAAAAACAAAATGGGTGGGTACCCAGCCAAGACCATATTGAGCATAAAATCATCATTTGTCTGTCGTGACGTTTACTTCCATTTTTCATGACTATATAGCCGACTTCATTCTGTTGAATATAATAAAAGATAACAGTACGACAGTAAATATTTAATCTTTGATGGATAACTATATGTTTCCTTTTCTTATAATGTAGGTACGTAGGCACATGCATTTATATATGATAAATATTGAAGATATTTCAACTTTTCCTCTTAATCATGATATGAAAAATAAGCCGGCTTATTGCGCACTACATACATATATACACATAATAACGTAAAAAATAATTGCAAATGGCGGAAACTTTTACAGGAAGTTTCAAACGGAGAGATTTTAGGTGCGGAGAATTTAATTGCGTATAGTTTGCTGCTTTTATAGTTTTCTTGTACATTTAAGTTTTAAACAACTTTTAAGAAATAGGCATAAATCAGTGCGCGGAGTGTTTTTCTTGCTTTTAATTTATTTTTAGTATTAGTTTTGATGCAGTTAACTTTCCAACTTTTTGCTTTGTAGATATATAAGATTTGCCTATTTTGCAATTGAAAATTAATTAGCCATAATTTCTTTTAAATTGTTCATAATTTATTATAGGTATGTATATAAAACAAATCATTAATGTTTGTCTATTTAAATCTGGTCAGCATTACCTGTAAGCCAGCGCCATCTAAACGTCATATATACCGTTGCTAGCTCAGTTAAGCGCGCTGATTATCATCCCTGGGGTCGTGGTTCGATTCTCACCTCGACTTGGTACTGTGCTTATCCTTCTACCTAACCTGGATTCCTTCCACTTCTGTACTTTCCTTACTCCACGAATATTTAAATTGAATCGCACGCAACACGTTTTTAACATTTTGATTCGACATCTACATATACAACGGATGAAAATTATACACAGTTCGATTTAAAAATTTAAGAGTCATTGGCAGCCAGCACGTTCAGATAAGAGACTCTCTCTGGATTGAAGATGATAACACATAATACTTCTTTAACTGGGTGAAACATCAGATTTCTAAACAATCAACTATCACCAAATGTTAAGAGTATGTAATTATCATGAGAATCTTACTACAGAGTCTTTAACGATTAAAGCTGCGCAAACTTCCCAGAATTCAATTTTAAAACCTCATTGCCAAGTTGGTATAGAGCTGAGCCCTTTTCAGAACTGAAGAACGTACTAAGCCATTTACCCAAGGTCGGCACAGTGATATGATACAGTAAATATGCATTATTAAAAAAAAAAACAGGGTGATAAAGGGGTCATAACAAGGTCAAAAGAGAGCATCAACCGAGCTATTATTAGACTTATTGTGACATGTATGTACATAGTTAAGGTGACGTATACATACAGCTTTAGAGCAGTAAGGGTTTTTGATTAGAGAATTCTATCACGCTTTAATTATATGGGTTAGTCTAGAATTCCTGCAAGGTGTCGCTTTTGAAAATTTTAAAATAGTTATTTGCCGATGAAGCACCATCTTTGACAACTGCCGTCGACCTAGGAACCAGTAACTGTGCGAAAATCGCAATTGAAGACAGCCCGTGTATCTACAGGAATAACAAATCATCCCACATATCCGTCACCGGAATAAAAATTTAGTTTTGTATATTATTCGGAGGATACTGCAAAATTTTACTGAGATCTAAAAGAAGTAGCAAAAACAAAACGCTCAAGAAATTCAACCAAGCTACGATCAATGCTGTATGGACGTAAAAAACGACTAAGAATTCTTCTCCATCCCAACAATGCACCATCATACACTGCATATAACTTTGTAAAGTTTCTAATCTCTCTAAACGGGAATTCATAACTTATCCGCCCTACAATCCGGCTTGACACTATGTGAGACTTCTTGTTATTTCCCTTTATATTTGAGAAAAAAAAATTTAAGCTTTCTTTTTATTATCCGCAAAACTTAAGTAGAAATCCTCTGTACATATGCAATCCACTGACATAATATAACATGGACTACCTGATTTTCTATTTCATATTGGTAATTTTTTGTTGGCAGGGGTGTGACAATTATCTTAAATTCAAGTCTTACTTTCGCTTTACTATTCATATTAAAAGTTCAACAAATTACAGATGCATTCGAAATTATTTCTATACTCTTGGAATCTTGATGTAGCAAGAGCATCAAATATTTTTTAAATTTGATTTTTAAAGAAATAAAATTAAGCAATTTTTGTCTGCCTGTCCCTAAAAGTAGCTATGGGGGACAGAGAAAGGATTACAAATATTGTATTGCTATCAATTTCTATTCTGTATATTCATTTGGAAAATCACTGATCTGAAACTGGACTACATATGTTAGATTTTGTTTAGAATTTATTATTTGAAGTTCAGCGGAATAAGGTAGTTAAACCAAAAAGAGACAACTCTAGAAAAGTGATCCCATAATAATGTCAAGTATAATGTAAGCAATTTCAGTAGTATCAGCAGTCCATTTTATATAATGTCGTCAGTGATGCAATCAGACCCGGACATTAAGACCCAGAGCCCCTAGGCGGTTAACAGAGTCAGGGCCCCTTTTTTTAAATAATTGAATAACATAAAAATGTTACCGTTATTTTTCATTTATTTAAAGAACATCGACGTTATAAACAAGCAGACTTAGAAATATCACAAATGAGTATGAAATTGAGCATATGCTTAGATTACAAAGGAACCGATTACCACAGACTGCATTATTTTGGACTCCGTATACAGCACACAGAGTGAATTGAGCCAGATCTTATATAAGGTGGATTTTAAAATAGTTCTTCTCTCGTTTTAGAGCTGAAAGCGACTGTTCTGCTGAGCAGTTTGACCCTGATGTATACAACAACATGTGGAGCGCTATTTCCACATTTGGATAAATGTCTAATAGGGCTTTTTCCAGGATGTACTTGTTTAACTCCAGGGCAGATAATTGTTTTCCCCCATTTAGCCTCAGCGGATGATAAAAGAGCTCGAAGGTGCAGCCACTCGTTTCCCAAAGTCCTGTCTAAATCTCCTAGATAAAAGGCTTTCAAGTTTCGTACACCCTTGCGGATATTTTGAGATTCCAAGCTATGTAGCTTCATGAGAAAGTCAAACTTTTTACTCAAGTTTTCGTAAGCAGAACCAAGTCTTTGTAGTTCTGTAATCAGCTCATGCCGATAATGACGTTGAAAACCCCGTAACTCTGAATTTCTCCCTGCCCTAATAAGTGCGACTTCGATCTGTAGTTTCCTTTTACTTAATCAATTTTGATTTTTTTTTAATGTCCGGTTTCGTATGTCCTCCATGTATTTCAGCCCCTGATGTGTCCCCCTACACGGTCTGGTTCCTAGACAACTGTGAAGTTTTCCTAGGCAACTGTGAAGTTTTCCTAGGCAGAAATTCGCCGTTGCGTTGTATGCAATGTATTCAAATAAGGCCTTATACACATGCTATACTAGCTAATAATGAAGACGATGATGATGATGATACTTTGTTACCTACAAAGAAACATGCCTGCTTCAATTTGAGCCTAAACATATTTTATCAATCAAAACAAACTGTCTAGATTTTCTGTGTAATTATATGTGGCACCACATTAATAACTTCAGTACCATCGCAATTGCGGTGCGATAACAAAGTTGCATTGTTATGCACGCAACCTATAAATAAACTAATTTGAACTGTTCCACAGCTCTATTGTAAACAATAAGATTGATAAACTCATAGCATAACTAAGTATAACACAACTGTTATATCGGACAAAGGAAAAACTTCATACCAATCTACCCGCATAAAAAAACAATGAAGTAAAAAAAAAACGTGTAAGAAAAATTTTGATTAGGATTCCTATTATCTCTTGATTATGCAAAAAAAAAAGAAGATTCCACACTTTGGATTTATCTAGTTAAGGTTGTTATTTTTTAATACCGTATAAAGATTTCGCTCAACGATTGTGAAAGTCTATGTACATTAAACTATACGTGGCACTCCCTTCTAAAGTAAACACCGGTAAAAAAAATATAATTGTGCCTTAATTAGCAATGAAAACACGTTTTGTGTCAGCTGTAATTTCTAAGGCAGGTGCACTTCCTTGCAGTCTTGCAGTTTCACTTTGTCATCGTGAATATAATTCTATGCCAAAACCGTAATGAATTTTTTTTTTCGTTAATGTGCTGGTCAAGTGCCAATTTTTTGTCTAAGATAAAGAAATTTGTTAGCAACTTTAAATGAATTTGAATTGATTTCATACATACAAAATCTGAAAATATCGGGCGCAATTCATATAAGTCAAGAGTTGGCTTTAGTCAAAACTGGACACTCTACTGGACAATTATAAATTGAAACTCTTATTAGTTTACTTTGCACTTGCTGTAATATGTACGTAATTATAGATATTTTCAGATGATAAATGTTAACAGAAATAATTTTCTCCACTTGACTTGGAGCCTTTTTTCACTATTTTCAAAGAATTTTTTTTTTTTGTTCGCTCATAAATTTTACTTTCATTTTTTTATTGCTGCAACGAAAGCAGCACCTACATATAAAGCTAAAAAAGCTATTGCGCTGCAAATGGCAGCATTTCATCTGCATACCACCGACTGAGTTGGGTATATTTTGTTTGTTTTTGTATGACCTCAAATCTACATAAATATAGAGGCGAAAGGGAATGAAATTTACTTTATAGGATTTTGTCTGGAAAGAAGGAGAGGAAAGTGAGTGAAACCACCAGCTAAGATGAAAATATCCTCCAACGACAGGATATTTTGAGTGGAAATGTCACTCACTATGTATGTAGGTCATAGTACAGTGTCGAATTGAATTAATCATATATGAGTGAATCTATAAAGTTATCAGTAACTGGGAGTAGAATTTAACCTACAGCGAATTGTGTCCAACTACAAACAAAATGCATTATTTATTAGGTGGTTATATGTACGCAGGTAGGTAGCTAGATAGGTATAAGGTAGTTATATAACGGATGATAAAAGTTCACCGTTTAGATACTCCAGTCGGATTAAATCTGGAGGGTGAAATATAATTTAATCAGGTTTTTTTTTTTATGTTGTGTTGTGTCTAGAGAAACAATATGTAATATGGCGCCTGCTCAATTGGTGAGGCAAAATACATTTAAAAATAGCAAAAATTTCCATTTTTAGCCCGTTTTTGTCATAAATATCATGGGTAAATTTATGCATGGTCAAACATATTGTAAGAATTATATTATTATTTCGATGAAATTTTACTAATAAGTCTCCAACAGTTGAGGAAGATAATTGCATATTTTGCACACAGAGAGAGTGAGAGGTAGTTAAAAAACAAATAGCTTAAACTAAGTTTTCACTTCTGAACCAGGAGTTCTACAGAGAAGTTTGATATCTCAAATGGAAGGCTGTAACGATATTTAGACGATTATCCTTTTGGGACTTAAACGTGAAAAGTTTACTCCAGAATTTCCACAAGCTCTTTGATGGAACTCAAACCTAAACGAAATAGGATTGATTTTAAATCAATTTTTAGAGAGTACTGGGGGGTTGAAAAGGAGGAGTGGGGGTGTTGTCGAGCCGAAAAAGTGTATAGTTAGTTATCCAAATAAATATACTATAGGTTCATATATGAGAAAAGGGCGGGAGTTGCCTTTCGAGAAGACATCTGCTATTTCTTATATAAATATCTTATCATAATAATATCAATAAATAAAAAGATTACTCTTTTGGACTTTTTACCGGGTTAAACTTAATTTTGTTCAAGAAAGAATTTTTTGGGATTCTCCGGTATATAGCAAAAGCTAAAAAATGTTCTAATTTGTTATTTTATCACACAACCCATTAATTTTTGGTGACAAGTTCAAGTCTTGGTTTGACTCATCAACAGGTCCCAAATAGCGAAATTGAGTGATTTGAAAAACAAATGAAAAAAATGAAAAAAAGAAGAAAGAAATGAAAAGTTTGAGAAAAATAGAAAAAACAATTTTTTATTTATTAAAAAAAAATATTTAAAATTTTTTTTTTTGCGTGGCGTATACAGGTTCGATTCGCTTCGAATGAATCTGTTTCTTTAAAAAAATTATAAATATTTTTTTTTAATAAATAAAAAATTGTTTTTTCTATTTTTCTCAAATTTTTCATTTCTTTCTTCTTTTTTTCATTTTTTTCATTTGTTTTCAAATCACTCAATTTCGCTATTTGGGACCTGTTGATGAGTCAAACCAAGACTTGAAACTTGTCACCAAAAATTAATGGGTTGTGTGATGAAATAACAAATTAGAACATTTTTTAGCTTTTGCTATATACCGGAGAATCCCAAAAAATTCTTTCTTGAACATAATAATATCATACCTGTCGAAAACACAGCAATTACTAGTAAAAAATGCAAAAACATAAATATTATAAATAGATAATAAATAAAAATTATTAACCCGGCAGCACTCGAGACTATTCCCGGTGCAAATTTAGTTGGATGGGATGATACAGTTACCCTCTAAAAGAAACGACGTCACATTTTCACTTCAAAAATGATGTTTTTGAAAATAACCCTTACTTAAAAAATTAATTGAGTACTTTCTAATGATATTTATCAAAATTTCGCAACGGTATTTACAAATTTTCGAAAAAAAAATTATAACGACTACAATAAAATTTTGAGTAGTTTTTCATTGCTGGACTCTGGGGTAATTGACTAACTCCACGAGAGTGCTGACGGGTGTTAAACAATATGTATATCCCATACCTCTAATTTTATAGTTTTATATTATGTATAAAACCAAATTTTATAACCCTATTTTTGTTTAATGCAAATATGAAAAAGAAAACTCTACAAATAGGCATTTTACCTATGTATGTATTTTTAAAGGTGTAATCCAACTAGAGGTTTAAGTTTTGTTTCTCTCCACATCAACAACTAGTAATTTCGGAAAAAATTCCGAAAATAGAGCCTAACGGATTTTGAAATAATATCTTCATGTAGATACAAGAATGAAAGTTAGTACCAATTATTATTTTGTCTTCAAACGAAACATAAATGCCTATTTTCGTCCTCACTCCTCCAGAAATGAGAGATGTCTTAAACGATGCATTATGATACTCCTGAACATATTTTATTAACAATGTTTATTTAAATTAAGCGGACCAAGGCATGGGGATGGGGTCAAAGTTTGATCTAGTATGTTTTGGAAAATCTAGTACGGAATCGAGTATCTTATGTCCTGAGAAAAAGTTTGAGTACCCACACTCCTATACTCGGAGGCTTAAAAAGCTATTTATATACCCATCCACATAATTTTTAGTATTTCCCCCTTTTTATTTGAACTGAGGTACTAGATTTTTCGCAGCTTAGATCGGCTCTAACTTGGTAGGGTTATGTCCGACCGTAAAACGGGTTTCACTGTTCACCTCAGCTTATTACCAGCCGCAATTCGTAGAAGAAAATTTTTCTCAGCGTGCTTTTAGGGGGGGGGGGATCCCCGGTGGAAGGCTGGTGGTTCCAATACGACATGTTACATTTCAAATGAAAGGGCTCGCCGATTACTATCGAGTGGTGTACTTTTTTCCCGATTCAGAAAACTTTCTCGGAACGTTTTCGCTGCCGGAAAATCCATTTTCATGCACTCGGGTCACATACACCCCATTTACTACATTTCGCATATATTTTTGCAGTTCTTTCTTTAATTACTACATTTCGCATATATTTTTGCAGTTCTTTCTTCCATGACTATTAGTGCTATGTTGTAAACATTTTTCTCATAAGAAGTCATTTTCAGAGTATCACAATGCATCGTTTAAGACATCTCTCATGTTGTCTAGAGGTGTCGGGCCTAAAATTGTATGAAAAGTGGGCATTCCCGTTTCAAAATATGGTCTTCAGTAGGAATAAAATTTTGTTTTAATGCTCAAGACATGATTCTAAAAAAAAAAATGGAGTTTCATCTTAAAATCACAAGGTCCGGTAGGATACGATGGGTTTTTTCGCGATAAATATTGCACAACAATTCGTCACATTATTTATGGTCCTAGCTTTAGTATTGCTGCAGCAAGAGAGGGAGTGCTCCTATATTACAAGAAACTGTAATATCTTATTTACAACTAACTAGAAAAAAATTTCCTCAAGTCGTGAAACTTCCTTTAAGTCCCTAAGGGCATTTTACAAACGAGGTCAACAGGAACTCATTACGCAGTGTACGAACGTACAGATGTTTTTAAAGTATACGTATGTATAAAAGTTAAAAGTGTTCTTGTCTACTACCTTTTACCGACAGAAGGAAAAAATTAAATTATGCGCAAAGCAGCACACGTATGTTCCACAGGAAATTAAAAGAAATAGGCTTGCATGTACATGCACATATCATAATTCATGAGGTAGTGCGGCGCGTGTTTATTTTACCCTCTTTCATACCAAAGTAAGATTGTGACGCGACCCTTTGGTAATTAAAATTTCTTTCTGAAGACCTCGAAAATTCGAAAGGTAAATTACCTAGCTATCACTTGTTTTCGCAAATATCTTTTATAAACATATACATCTATACCTATCAAGTTACATTGAAATTTTGAATTAATTTTTTTATTTTGTCGGTTCGTCAACACTCACTGTATATGCGGAAAATATTTTCAATCTTTATGCTTCACACACCATTTCTGTGGAGGCGAATCTAACATGTTTCCTGTTGCCTGGATCTGGACTTCTCTATGAAACATTCGTTCATATTATGCTAATCATGTTCGGTTTTTATCGCAGCTCATGTACATCATTGCGCATACTTAGATGAGAAATTCGAAGAACTGCTATCTCCAAATTGCTTAGAAATATTAAAAAAAAATACTCACCTAACACCTCTTCACAGTTAAAGCATATAGGTAAGTTTAGTTTACACCTAAGTTTTTTCGTTTTAGTGTTTACCTCTCAACTAAATCATAATTTCTTACTCTTATTTATGATGCAAACAAAATTTGCAGTTTTGCATAAAAAACAAAGTATCGGAGTCAGATTTTGACGTGTACGTGAGAATGCCACCATATCACATAGCCATCGCTACACTACACCGTCGCGTCGGTCTCGTCGCTGTAATCTGCTGATTAAGCGTGAATCGTGACGTGACACACTTTCAAGTGGGTAGATTTTATGTGACTTCGGCGGAGAGAGAAAATGTAGGTATTCAAATGAATAACAATCCTCCCATGTGGTGTAGAGTTGTATTCTAGACTGTTGAAGAGTCATGGAAATTAAACTCTAACTCTGCATGAATCATCGCAATCAGACACTGTAACTTGATTAATATTGTTATTGTATTATCGATGCGATTTTCTTTTGTGGATTTTCATTCTTACTTGAAAACTATACTTGGCGCATTATTTAAGTTGCACTGTGCATTTTTTCTTTTTTATATAATTTTCACTTTTTGAACTTCATTCTGTGTTATATAAAATGAGATTAAGAGAAAACGATAAGGCACAATAAGTAAATATTAATATTATCCAGTGTGAAGTATGCACATGCGAAACTATAGGCAATTATGATTCAATCATTGAATAATCCATTTTTATCAATTTATTATTGTATTGTAATCTTATAATATGAAAATAATAAATATTAACTATAGAAAGTTGGAATGGCGTTTCCGAGCATACTGTTGACCTACACACTCATATTATGAACACAGTACCAATAATGCCTGCCTAACTAACACACGCTTGTGTTTTGATGCTATTATTTTGGATATTGGAAAGTTCTGAAACACATTTTGTGATTATACTGGCAGGCACGGTCAAACACATGAATGTATGTCGAAGATTAGGTCTCATATTAATGCTTCCACCTTGAAGCAGAATTTCGCGATGAACGGATTAGAGTGGGATTCAAATTTTAAAGTAGTTTCTATATCATTGGAAATTAGGTTACCAGATGAAATGATCAAAACTTGTTTGAAAAAAATCATTGTAATTTTTATGTAGGTAGGTATGTATATGCTCAGATCAGAGATCCTTTTAGTATCTCTGCAAACTATATGGGGCGAACCTAGAAAAAATAAATTCTCAACGCAGTATCTTAGTTATATCTTTTAATGGTGATATTATGGGGGAATGTCGTCAGGATTGGCCTGTCGTCTAAAGGCTAAGACACAATGTGAGCGACACGACAAAAACGCCGTACAAAACGTCCGTGAAAATACAATTAGAGCGACAAGAGATGTCAATCCCCAATTAAATTTATTCTGTTATATGTGTTGTAAATTAAAAATAGAAAAAATTTCAACGAATAAATAAAAAAAAGAAGATTATTAAATTTGTATGTGTGGCCGTTTTGGCTAATGAAGATAAAAAACAGAACCCACATAGAAAAAGGGGTGCGTCCAAGAGCTATATAAAATTCAGCCGGAATTGGGTTTCTATGCGGATGCGTTTTTTTTTTTTTTTTGTATAATACGGTGACATTTTACCACCTCAATAAACTTTTCTTCCATTTTTTATTCAACCAAATTTGATATTTTCCACGGCATTGTTATTAAAAGTCACAAATATGATTGCAATGAACGTATAACAATAAAATATGAACGCAACCCAAAACCATAATTTCGCCAAACGCACCTTAAACGTGCGACAAATTTCAATTTTCATTCAAGTTCGACGACAACGTCGAACGATGTCGTCAGCATTGTATTTTATACCATAAACTGTTATTAGAACCCAAATGTCAGCGTTTTTTACGGCGTTTTTGTCGTGTTGATCACATTGTGTTTTAGCCTTAAGTCGGCCAACTGCGATTTTTTTAGTACTGACCACTAGCGCCACCAATGTTCAAGTGCGGAAAATATTCTCTCAGTGACAGTGTGGAGTGTAAACGCAAAGTATGTGTTGTGCACTCAGTGGTTTGAAATTCCAAAAACAGTTTTTTTTTACCGGCAGAAAGTGAGGAGAAAATATTCAATCGTCAAGGTAAACATTGTCACCCACTGTGATTGTGTGCTTCGCCGAAGCCCAAAGAACATCAAGCACCAATCTCAACATCAAGCACCAATCTCAACATCAAGCACCAATCTCAACATCAAGCACCAATCTCAACATCAAACACCAATCTCAACAAGGTCAATAAAACATCAGCTAAAGAAAGATGCCCGCCCTTAAAATGGAAGAAAATGGCCTTCCTTCGGACAATGCAAGAGAGAAGTGCATTTGAAGTGCGTCACATTTGCCGAAATGCGATTCCGTATATTGTGCCACTCAAAATTTTGCTAAAAAACAGACAAATGCAACAAATTCAGTTTTTTATTTCATTCAATTCATTTTTTCATGTCATTTTTAAACATTTCAGCACATATTTCGTCGATTGGTCAACCTAGATAGCACTGGTTGACCTAAGGTATATAGAAGACAAGGTATTCCCTTTAGAATTTTGACACATTGCAGCTGATAGCCTGTGACGTAATTCTGTGACTAATGTATATAAATTTTTATAGGAAAGGCAGAGAGAGGACAGAGAGTATTGTTTTCTCTGTACCGTAGTTTTTAACTTTTTACTTTTTAATGGTTGAACATGGTTCGTAATGGGAATACCTTGTATTCTATCCTACCTTGTCGTCGTTGACCTTGACAGCATTTCACTTTTTTTTTTTTTAAATGACTATATTTGTTTAATTTTCCAGCCAATTAATTTGCATGTTCAGCAAAAGTGTTTCTTTTTCCCAGACCTTTCCCAAAAATTTAGATACTTGGAGAATTGACAAAATTCTGCCTTAAAGGGAAGTTATGGGCCAACCCTGACGACCTTACCTACATATAGTTAGGTATCGAAATGTGGAAAAATATCATAATATTGTTATGAACATGACCTTTGTTCATTATTCAAACACAATATTTCAAATATTATTCACAAGTTCTTCCTTTATTTATTCTAGAAGCATCGATTCTGTGAACCCAAACTGTTTTATGTCCGTACTTTATAGATGTCGCTTACCCTTTTCTGTAATACAGTTCTCCGAAAGTTGTTTATGTCCGTACTTACTTAATTTCACGCGAAGTACCCATTTCCAACAGATGTATCTTTTTCTATTGCACGTAACAATATTAATATCTGAAATTTATTGGAAATTTGCCTTAAAGTTAGCATTTTGTATGAAAACTGAAATTGTGAGTGTAAACGGTACTAAGATCATATTATTGGAAAATTTTGGGTGTGGGCTATCAAATAAAAAAAGCACAGCATTGCTTTAGCTGATGTATTTCCGAAGTTATAAACTCATAAGTCGAAGGTTCCTATAAGAAAAAGCCTTTTATTCTGACCTCTCTGGCCGTACGAAATTGTTATAATCCTAATTTAATTTAATTTCATCGTTCAACTTAAACTTAACCTCGATCTTAATATCATAATCACTAATCGCTTGTTCAACACCTAAAGAAAATTTTAGTATTCTAAAGTAAATGACTTATTATAATAGAAAGGAAGTGTAAATATTTACACTGTGTAAAGAGTGTAGAGAGCAAGTCACGCTTTTTATCTAATAATAGCTATTTATGGTATATACTTTCCACATTTCCCTAATCCATTTTTCAAAGAATATCTATTACATATGTAGATACGACATTATAGAACCAAACAAAAAAATACATAGACAAATTTTACATAAGAATTGTTATGTAGCAGGTGTTTCATTGCAGGTCAATATAACTTCCAAGATAGTCTGGCTGGCGGTAATGAATATTCTACGTTATTGCGTGTCAGGTTGCAAGGATAAAAGCTTAAGGGGAAACTTATCGATTTATTTTTTTTTTCACTTGTTAGGGTTTCTAATTAATGGCTCGCGATAAAAATGCTAAACTAAACAAAGTAGAAATACATCCATGGAATTGGACATAACTGAAATGATACGTGTATAATTACAATCTTTCAGACTCATATTTTATAATATTTTGGGTATTTAAGCTTATGTATATAGGGCATAGGGTGACTCCTTATACCACAATGTGTAAGGTATATAAATACTTAAAGGGACCTGAACCTGGTATTGCAGGGATTATTAATTGTAGCCGGCATTAAAAAACCCTGCATAGAAAAACTTACGTGCACTTTATGGAAGGTTTTCGAACTCGTGGAAAAAATCCTTGTTCATTCAAATTACTTAAAGGGACCTGAACCTGGTATTGCAGGGAGTATTAATTGGAGCCGGCATTAAAAAACCCTGCATAGAAAAACTTACGTGCACTTTATGGAAGGTTTTCGAACTCGTGGAAAAAAAACCAGGTCCATTCAAATTGCTGACGATTTAGAATTGAAAAAAATGTATTAAAGTAAATCTTTTTCTACATAGGACGATGAAACGTACCTACCGGATTTTTCCATCATAATGCATTTATTGAATTTAATGGGAATGGTATTTTCTAACCTGACAAAGCAGATAAATTATTTCAACGTAACGTTTTTTTTATATTATGTTTTCAGGCACACACATAAATAGACAAAATATATTTATAGCATGTTTACAATGATTTAAAATGTTAAATCCGATCAAATCTGTGAGGGGAGTTAAAACTTCGGTCCATTTGATAACTATAATAAATAAAATTTCAAAAATGGACTAATCGGGCAACCCCTTCTTGGTGTTGTCAGACAGACTTTGGTTTTTCACTGTATATGTGGACACTGCCGGAGAGCTCGTCGACGTGGATGGCTCAAATTTCATAAAAATTACAAATGCATGTTCAAAAATGTACCGAATTGGGCAACACTTTCTTGGTGTTGCCATACAACAATTTGAAGTTTCACTATATATTTGGACACTGCCTGAGAACGCGTTGACGTAGAGAGCTGAAATTGGTGGTGAAATACAAAGCTTTTGGGTTTCACTTTATTTAACTGTTATTTTCATCTAGGGTATAATATAATTGGTCTTAGACTATAATTGCTTTTTCCTTTGTTTATGGTGAGTTTTCATATCCCATCTACTTTGAAAACTATTCATAATTTCTGGACATTTTATTAAATAAACGAAATACGTTTGGTCAAAAATTGAAAGATGCTTGTAAAAATATTGTTAAATGTGTACATAAGTCAAAAATGTTGTTTTTTCTCTTATTTGGAAAGTGACACAACAATGCTTATGAAATTCTTTTTTTTAACGACCGAAAATACAACAAAGTTCGATGACGAAAAAACTAAACGTTTTGAATTTACCAGCGGAATTCGTCATCATGGATAAATTCTATGGAAAATTTGTGAAAAGTAGTTAAGGAAATTTTATTTTTTCTGAGCAAGAGATTGAAAAATAATTGTAAAAAACCATATTGGAGTAGATATTGACTTGAAAATCTACTATACCACAGTAACGGATATGCTAAAAATTAGTTGAATCTATACTCAAAGGGCGTAAGCAAGCCTTAAATAATTAAGGTCATGCCACAAACTTTTAAGCCGGATGTATAGAAAAAACTTGATTTATAGGTTTTCTATATAAAGGGTTTTCCAATAAGAGGTGTTATTTTAATTAGCCCGCTATTTCGGTAGATGTCACTTTTGGAGCTGTCATTTTTTGACATTTGACAAGTAGAAACTACGCCATTAATTAAAATGGAACGAAACACGATTCAACAACGCATTGAAATTATTAAAATTCACTATAAAAATGGTGAAAATGTGGCAGAGACGGTAAGTAAAACTCGAACATTTTTGGGTCGTCGTGAAGCACCTTGTCGGACCGCAATACAGAAATTGGTAGAAAAATTCGAGCTGTCGGGACAAGTTAGTGATGTGAAGAATAAAACCCGTGCACGTCGCTCAAGAACAGCCGAGAATATTGCTGCTGTAGCCGAAAGTGTTGAAGAAAACCCAGGTTTGTTCATTCCTCGTCGTTCTTTGGAATTAGGCGTTACACAAACGTCATTACACCGTATTTTGCATAAAGATTTTGGTCTTAAGGCTTATAAAGTTCAGTTAACACAAGAACTCAAGCCGGCCGATCATCAACAACGTCGAGTCTTTGCTGATTGGGTCCTTGAAATGCATGAAAATGATCCGGAATTCCATCGAAAATTCATCTTGAGTGATGAGGCCCATTTCCACCTCGATGGCTTCGTCACCAAGCAAAATTGTCGCATCTGGGGCTCGGAAAACCCAAGAGTTATTGTTGAAAAGCCTCTCTATCCTCAACGTGTGACTGTTGTTTGGTGTGGTTTATGGTCCCGCGGGGTCATTGGACCTTACTTTTTCGAAAATGAGGCTGGAGCAACAGTTACGGCACAGATAAACCCAGATGTCCAGACCTTATGGGGATCAGTGACGTTCGGTCAACAACTGAAATAGAAAGCACATTGTTTCGAAAAAGAGCTTTGAAGCTTTTGCGAGAGATTCTATGCGAGAAACATGTCTCTTTGAGATTATTCCTGGGGCAACGCTTACGATACTGCGCCTCAATGGTTACATGTTTCTCCCTGCAACACTGTACCGTACGGTCGCTGTTTAAACTTGATTGTTTTTGAACTCTCTCGCAGCCCTCCGTTTTTGCTTTCAATTTTATCTTTACATCTCTCTTGAAATATGAGAGTTTGGTAGATGGCTTGTGAGAGAAAAGCTTTAAGCACATGTTTGTCGGTTAGACGTTGTCGGTTAGCAGCAATAATTGGTGTCACTTTTAAGTACGGTGGATGGTTATCTGTATTTTTCTTATTTGTGGTTACGGTGAATGGATTGCGCTATCGACAGATGATTAATGATTTTTTATGGCCGGAATTGGATGGTATTGATCTGGGCAACGTTTACTTTCAACAAGACGGCGCTACGTGCCATACAAGCAACGAAACCATTCATCTTTTAGGGAAAAGTTTCCGGCCATGTTATCTCTCGAAGAGGTGATCACAATTGGCCACCGAGATCTTGTGACTTAACACCTTGCGACTTCTTCCTTTGGGGCCACGTGAAAGAGAAGGTCTACGCCAACAGCCCAGCGTCGATTCAAGACCTCAAAGATGGAATTCGTGAGGCTATCGAGGACATAGGGCAGCCACTTTGCGATTTGGTTATGGAAAATTTCATGCAAAGGATATGGTCCTGTAGGCGTGGTCGTGGTGGTCATTTGGCTGATGTTATTTTCCATTATAAACGGCATACCTTCCTCTTTATAATGAAACAAAGATCCGGTCATTTATCTCAAAAAATGGCATTTTACTTTGAATATCAAAATAACACCTCTTATTGGAAAACCTGTACTATAAAATATGACGAATTGTACCTTTTTTAAAACGAAATTTCCACCATCCTTCTTCTGGTGTCGATGGTAATATAATTTCCAAGACTGATAAATAAAGCCACTGTAAATACCCCAGCAAAATATCACTAATTTGGTTTTTCATAAAATTCTTTTCTGTCTACAAAAAATCCAAACAAAGAGAAAATTTTGAAAAGGAACATTTTAACGGAATGGTGAAATGTTTCAAAAATACAAAAAAATATTTCCAATAAACAAAAACACACTTAGGATTTTGAGTAAAATATTTTGTAATCCATTGTCACCCATGACATTTCACTAAAAAGATGCAAAAAATTTGCAATACCTTTTTGCTTCTTATATAATCTCGAATTCTTATGAACCACGTACAGGGCATCATCTAGTAATAGTAATAGAACCCTCAGATGACTTTGTTGGATGAAGCTTAAAATATTCCATGGATATCAACTGTTTAATTACAGAGATTGATTTATTAATATATAGCAGAATTAGCGTACACAAACAATTGATGTGCCAATTGTTTCAAGTTTATTCAACACATCACTCGGTCAATTTAATGTGTTATAAACTGACACTACTTTACAGTATTTCCGCATGCAAGGCAAGGTCTAGATTTGAAATCGTGACTCAGTAGACAAATTCAATTGTTTTGCGTGACGAATTAAAAATATTTTTTTCTATTTACATACTACATATATGTACATAGAGTTGAATGACTTTGTCTTCCTGTTATTGTTTTTGATTTGTTAGCAATTAACTATAGGTATGTCAATGCATAACTTTATTTCTTCATATCTACTCGTATAGTTAATCATCATCATTAGAGATGTTTTCATTAAGATTTAACTGTCCTAGATTGTAATAATATCCTTCGCATACGCCTCCAGGTAAAATATCAACACAAAGGAGTTCTTGATTTAATACAGTGTAGAATTTCATATGAGATCTATAGAAACAAAGACGTATAGTGGTCTCTCGAATAAAAAACAAATTTTAAATAAAATTCTAATCAAAGTTATCAACGCACTATTATAAACATTCACCACAGTAACAGTTTGCTTAGTTTCAATGTAAAATATATTAGTTGTCCACTTATACCATACATAATTACTTATAAGCAGTGGAACCACTTATGTGTCCAAATAATTCGAGTACGATAAAAACAATTATTTTCAGGTGTAGCTATAAGCAGGCCTGCTTTAAACAAATATTCTAAAAATTTAAACATAGCGCAAATCAGCTATTACTTCTATATTTCCCTTGTATTTGCTACCATTACTAAAAATTTCAATAAATTTAATTATAATCTTTATAGTAGCAGCATCCAATCAAAATTGTACAAACTATCAATCGTCTGCTGCTCTATAAAAGAAAAGGTCAGATATTTTGCCATTCTTTCATTTTTTACAAGAAATTAACTTTTTACAACAATTCTCGCGAAAGAAATGTGTTTCTATTTTTCTTTATGAAAACGTTCAAGTGTTTATCTTGAGAAACAATTATGTAAAAAAAAACCTAGGATTTCTTCTTAAAAATTAAAGATTGACAAATTTTTCCCCCATTTAATATAATTTTAGATGGAAATATTCGCGGTTGAAGAGTAGAGTAGAAAAGTACATATAGTGGCGGCCAACTAACTAAGATCCAAAAATATTTTGCACAACAGTCTTTTCTTAGGGCTCCGTACCCAAATGGTAAAAACAGGAACCCTATTACTAAGCCTCCGATGTCCGCCCATCTGTCTGTCAACGGGATGTATCTCATGAACCGTAATAGGAAGACAGTTGAAATTTGCCGCTATAACAACAAATAATAAAAATAAAATTAAATTGAAAATTAATGGGGGCCCCCGCATACAAGAAATGTGTCTTTTGGCGTATACAAATAGTGTTAAATTTTGTACGATGGTACGGAACCCTTCGTGCACGAGTCCGACTCACACTTGGCCGATTTTCTATAATAATTTTTTAATAAATCAGAACAATTATTGTTAAAACACGTGTGCACTGAAAATATATAGAGTTCCGTTAGTTCTGAAGAGTGAATTATGTGACATTTTGCAATTATATTGTTGGGCGTAATCGGCTACATGCACTATTTAGATAAGTAAGGAAGTTGAGACCTCGAAAAACTACAGATGCTGAAGATTGCGATATCCTCAGCCTCCTTCTTGCCATTACAGTTTTACAGTCTGAGTTTAAGGATGGGTAGCTGTCATAAATAGGACAGATCGGTGCCCAATTCGAAAGATGGGGCGTGGCGTTAAGATTTTTGAATAAATTGCAAATTGATTTACTTAAACACCTAAGGCAACAAAATAACGTTTTCTAATTTATAAATTTGTCCCCCAATTTTTATTGAAAATGGTTTGCGGAGGGGCTGCCACAAATTTGAGCTAAATTAAAAAAAAAATTACATAAGCTTTTTGAAGTAAATAAGCAGAAAATAACATTTTCTGATTTTTAAAATTCTACTTATATCTACGACAATTTGACGTACCTGCATTTTACCCATTAAGCAAGCAATCTATTGCATCAAATTTTCATAAAAATAAGTAGAACTTTAAAAATCGGAAAACGTTATTTTCTGCTTATTAACTCCAAAAAGCTTACATATGTTAAAAATTTATTTAATTTAATTCAAATTTGTGGCAGCCCCGCTCCGCAAACCAGAGAAATTTTAAAAAAAAAATCATTGAATTTTCATTTTTAAATAATTTTCAATAAAAATTGGGGGATAAATTTAAAAATTAGAAAACGTTAATTTGTTGCCTTAGATGTTTAAATAAATATTCCATTAATCAATTTGCGATTTATTCAAAAATATTAACGCCACGCCCATCTTGCTAACTGTCCACCGAGTTGTCCCAATTATGACATAGACCCAGCCTTACTTATTTTTGTGAAAATTTGATGCAATAGATTGCTTTCTTAATGGGTAAAATGCTGGTAAAACAAAAATATTGCGCCCCGCCCCATCTTGGGAATGGTGCACCGAACTGTCGCAATTATGACATAGACCCAGCCTTAAGCCAAATATTTAGTTTAAACTACTAGACGAATGGGTTTCACATGTTGGTTTAAGCCCCGGTTTAAACTAGAGTTTTAAACCGTACCATCCCTCGTCGGTTTAAACTCAAGATAAAAATATTTGACATGTGTGACATTTTATTTTGACAGTAGCACACTTTGTTTGTATTAAGAAAATAATTTTATCGTGAATTCGGACTTAGATATTTTTAGGGTTAAATTTAAAACTCTGTCTAAGGCCGAGAGTAATTAGAAATCGGCCAAATCATTTTAATGACTGGGACCACGTTGATTTTTATGCTAGATTCCGTTTAAATAAAAAACTTTGTCACTTTGTCTTCGAATCTATACTAGTCCTTTTTCTTGCACTCTCTATGTCCTTTTTTTGCACTAGGGAAAGCAATAGCTCAACTTAAGAAGCTAATTACATTTTGGAGAAGTATTCTTTGGAGCGTTGATACTAAAATAAATTTGTTTGCTTGGACACTTACATGCTTACATTGCTTGAACATTTACATACATATATGCCAGTTAAGTGGAAATATATTCACGATAATAATCCTAAGAATACTTTAGTAAAGCAATGCCTTAAGGATAATTTTGTTGATGTAAATAGACTAGCCATCACAAAGTCTTCAACTTAACCCTGTATAAAGAATCTATGTGGAACATTAAAGAGCAGTAGCATTACAAAAACCAAGCAATTACAATAATTTGTGGCAAATTATTTAAGAAGCCAGGAGCCACATTTCATTAGCTCAGTCCCACAAACTTATCGACAGTATATGTCGTGAAGATGTGCCGAGATTATATAAAATAATAGATAAACAATACCTTACTAAGTTTAATTAAGTACATATTTATATTCTTTATAAATTTCTAATCAAAAGTGTGAATTATTAATAAAAACTCACTACGTTTGGAGTGTTTTAATTAGAACTTACCTATTAGTAGTTTTAGTATTAAAACTAGTCATATGAAAATGGTGTCTTAATTATTTTGGGCGCCACTGTATGTATATTTTTCGCTTCAGAATTTTCGCTTTTTTATTTTATGTCCCGAAAAGTATTTAGTAGTCGTACCTAAACATTCTGGTGATACAAAACATTATATGGATACATGAACCATTACTATACTCCAATATCACAATAAGATCTTTCAACATTAGCTCAAAAGAGACGAAAAGCTTACCCATACTATACTACGTAATTTTCCACTTGCAATACCCTTTTTTTTCTTTTTTTTTAGATTGCTTCAAGCCATTCACTTATTTCATAACTATGTATGGATTTTTTTCTAAGACAATATCCACAAAGAATATTCTCAATAGGACAACAAGCTTTTCAACAGAAGTAAGTACCTACATACATATGTCTATCATGCTCTTGAAATCTCTTGTAAACCTTTAATTCACTATGCTACTACTGTTGCTGGTTGCTTTAATCATCTTTCACTAATATTTCAACACTTTTACCTTCCCTTCTCATCCTTCTGGTGCTTATAGGGCCCGTAAATTGTTCAGCTGATATCACTTTTGTTGTGCTATTCTTAGCACAATGCAACAGCCACCGGAGAAAACATATTCATTCAATGAATCTTCGAAAAACGCAATTTAGCATCTTGTAACACAGAAATGCACTCTAATTCACGTCGGTACACTTATAACGTTCCGCTTACAAAAAGTGAATAATTTATATATGTACACATGTAAGACAGCTGGTATAGAAAGTAGCCGCCTGTAGTGTGGTGTTTATTTCATCTCAAGTTACGATTATGGCGGCCGTACATGTACTCGCACTCAAAGGTGCCGGCTCATTAGATGGGGGAGTCCATTGCAGTAGGTCAGTAGCTTACACATACATATATTCACACTAGCAAGCATAATAATAAATACATACATAGGTGATTCAAAGAAAGTTAATAATTTATTCATAATCCTCAACCGAAACTAATAGGGTTTTCTTAACTGAAATTCCATTCATTTTAATCTACGGTAACTATACTGCATCCAAAGTTTTGATTAGTCTCACTACGAAATCTGAGGCAAGCATATACATATATGTAGGTGCTGGTAGGTATACACAAGTGTCACTAAAGTCCCATTGGAAAAAGGAGCGCACTAAGAAACTTCCTGAAGCACTTCTCTGGAAGGTCGCACAGCTTCTTTTCTGTATCCCAGTTCATTACTTTTTTTCATAGGCATATCCGCCGAGGCAAGCGCTTCACTGCCCTACTTGCTTCTTAAGTAGATATGTTAGTAGTTATGCTAAATGATTGGGGAAGAAGTTTTTTGAATTTATCTTTCCAACTTTGTGGGAATAATCATCGCAGTGCTTCTTCTTTAATCTCATAAGAGGCATTCAAGACTGCTACCTGAGAACAGTAGTAAGGAGCTGCTTGCACTTGATTCTGATTATTTGTAGTATTAAACTTTATGTAGGTGATTCTCCAATTTATTCACACTTCTGTTAACTAAAACTTCAGATTAATTTTAACCAATACGAGCTTCATATTGAAAATGAGAAATGCGTTACTTCGTGGTAAAATCCACAGATTCTTTGAAATTTATATGACATCAGCCCTTGTCGCACTTCTGGTGGAGCTCATCAAATATTCTGGCTATAGAAGCTCATTTCTGAAATATTGTTCTAAAGAGCTCCAAAGTGATGTCTAGGAAAGCTCTTAAATTGGGCTTCTTTCAGAAACGGTTTCATCCCAATGTAATTTTACAAAAATATGGAATTATTAGTCAAAATTTATTGAATTAAGGAATGATTCTTCTTCTTTTTATAATTTTGTAAAGCCATGTATGAATCTTAGACATATCATGATGAGCTCATCAATGAGCTCCTCATGAGCAATCAGATGATCGTACTAATGAAATTTATTCGCGTTTGAATCAAAACCGGGAAAAAGCTCATTTACTTACTTATTCACAGATAGTGTGCATGAGAATTGCATCTCTTTCATTTATTTAGAAATCTATGCTGTGCTTCTCTTTTGTGCATTTTACAATATTAGATGAGCACTTCGATGAGTACATAATGAGTGTAGCAATGAGCTTATTAATGAGCATGTCAAGAGGGTCACATGAGCTTATTAATGAGCATGTCAATGAGTGTCACGATGAGCTTATTAATGAGCATATCAATGAGGATCTTGATGAGCTTATTAATGAGCATGTCAATGAGTGTCATGATGAGTTCATAAATGAGAATCTGATTTTACGATTGATTTCATATATTTTTCCGAATTCAAACTCCGGTTGCAAATCAAACTCTGAGACGCTGAAGCGTAAAGATTTTGGCATAACGTCTTGTTCAGCATATCAGCGATAGTCATTTTGGGAAAAACAAATCAAAAAATTTATTTAAAATAAATAATTTAAAAATTTAAATAAATAAATCAATTCAAATTTTCCTAGTAGAAATGTCATCGGATATAGTGAAGACAAGAATAAATATTTATTTATTGCTGGTTTAGTATATAGGGAGCAGTTTCATGATATCCAATGAGCCCTTCGATGAGATTTAATGAATGCTCATCAGACGGGCTCATCGGGACTTAATTTTCTATATGTTTCTTCATGAATTGCAAACACCTTGAAACTTTTCAGTCACATTAGTATTGGTTTACATAATAACTGCCCCTTGTGGGGCAGGAGACAAGGTAAAACTGTGAGCAATTTCTACTAGGGTATATTGTGTGCACGTGTAATAAGTGTAATAAACTTTTATACTTGTAGACACGGGGTGAAAATGACAAGTAGACTTTGCTTTTTTCGACATTTCTAACATTTCTGATTTTACGAAACCAAGTCCGATGTTGTTTTCGTGATTTTATGTTATAGAAGTGATTAAAAGTGATTTATACTTAATAACGGTGAGAAACAATAGTGAAATATTGTTTTGTGAAAGAGATTTTATATAAACGAGACTCCGGAGTATTGAATTATAGTGATGTAGTGCTCTGTGCTGTGTTGTATAGAAGCAACCGGTATCGTTCTCGTAGGAAATCATTTTTCAGGCAAGTTTAATTGTAATCTATAGTGTTTTAATAATAAAAGAATAGTGAAAGAGTTATATAAATAAACAACCATGAGCCATGGCAAAAGATATATCATTTTACAATTAAATTGTCATTGTTTGTTTACTTGCCATACAAAATTAAGAAATATTATCAGAAAATAAATGAAGGTACTAGGAAAATTCTGCAAAAAATTTAAACAAAAATTATAAATTTAAAAAATTTACGATATAATGAAATTTTTTCAATACTTAATAAAGTTTCAACCACTAAATTATGTGGCCGCTCTGAAAATTTCGTACTTTTAGGTAGGTACTACTTCCATGACTAAAACGAGCACATCGATGCAGTTCTACTAGATGGAAGAAAAATGCTAAGTTTTTCCTCCCTATAGCTCTTATCCTTTTTGCTATATAACTCAATCCTTTCATATATCTGTATAAAATAAAATAAGAGAGATCTACAATTAATGTCGGCTGCTGAATTATGCACGTTTTTCTTTTTAATGTCGTTAAACGATGTTGAAAAAAGAAAATTAAAATTGTGAACAACATTTGGAAATAAATAAGTTAGCAAAAATATTGAAATTCGCACGCAATCTACGTTTCAAAACGTTTCGGTTAATTATAGAATATTGATCCCGGAAATAATCGCTGTATACAAAAGGAATAATATATTACGTTGCTGACTTTAACCAAATTCTTGGACAAGAGGGCCTTATGTATGTAAATAAATGTTAAAGGAGTACAGTTGATGTAAAGTTTAAAGTCCGAAGAACAAAAGTACCGTAACAAACTACGCCCACATTGGAATTCATTGAACTGCCGTTCTACAGTTGCCAAGAATGATGTGCTTCATCGGTAAATAAAATTATTTTCGATCTTGCAAATGATGTTTGTCAGCAGCAATTCGCCTTTAAAATGGAAAAAAATCATTGCTCGAAATTTTTTTGAGCTTTAATTCAATTTTTTTGACGAAATGACTTTTTATGGCCGCGTGGTTAAAAAAAAAAGAGCAATATTTTAAAAGAAGCATATCAGGGATGATGGTTTCAAATGTCATTTCGTAGATAAACCGTTAGTGCTTTTTAATACCCAGTAAATTTTCCCCCCTTTTCGAAGTTAGCTCTAAATGAAATGAAAATTTCGGAATGCTAACACGCACTCTTTTTCATTTAACTACTATTTTTTTCAAAAACTCGTCTTCAATATTACTTTTTCGTATCGAATTTAAGAAACCAAAATCCTTCAGTTGCAGAATAACCTTTTTGTATTTTTTGCAAAAGTTCTTCAACGAAGAAAAAAAAACAATTAAATTCCATAAGGTAAGCAATTTTCTGTGAATGACCTATACAATATATTTTGGCAATATAAACAGAAGACTTTTGGCTTTTTAAATTCGATAATAAAAACTAATATTGATGACGTGTTTTTTGAAAAAATAGTAGTTAAGTAAAAAATAAAATTGAGTATAAAAATTCGAAATTTTGACTTAGTTGAGTCCTTATTACATATCATTATCATATATAGCATACATGCATTATTCACAAGTTATGTGGTTGTTACAGCTACATAAATTATTCTACACAAATTCACCAATTTTCAACTCGTAATCAACTATATTAGCTGTGTTCCTTTGTGTCCGCAGAACAGAGCAGAACGAAAGATACACAAAAGAATACCTCATACATTTAAATGAACCGAACAGTACAAATAGTTCGCTTCAATCGACAGAACAATTTGTTCTCTCCAGTTTATGGAAGTTCTAGAACAAGGTACACAAAAGAACACAGCTAATATATAAGGATAACGTATGCGAAATTTCAACGCTCTAGATCAACGCTCTTTCAAATTATTATGCGGACAGACTAAAAGTCAGAAAACGTACGAACGTGCAAAATATAAATTAATTTTTAGTGCCATAATTACTTTTGTGCGTTACAAATGTACGGCCAAATTTAGTATATCTGTAGCGACACTTTCGTTCCAGACTGTACAACCGATAGTTCCCAAAAACCACTGTAATAATTGTAAGTAAATACCTGAAAAATAATTTGAAATACCATCTTTCTTGAAAGAAAGTTTGACCGATGTAGTGTTAACCAGATGAAGCACCAAGGTCACGACAACTTTTTTTGTTGCAACAACACATGTCCTAGGCCGGCCGGTCAAGACGAGATTCATTAGGCGTTGAAATGTGGCGGGGGTTTCTTTGAGCCCGAATGGCATGACCTTGAACTTGTACTGAAAGAATTTTTGTGTCGACAAGAACTTGATGATAGCCGTTGGCCAAATCGAGGTTGGCGAAGTACCTAGCATGACCTAGTTGGTCAAGAATATTCTCGATTCGGTGTAGCGGAAATGCGTCGCCTATTGTCCTTTTGTTTAACTTACGAAAGTCGACAAGTACGCGCCACTTTTTTTCACCGTCAGGTCCCGCCTTCTTAGGGACAACTAGTAGAGGTGAATTCCAAGAGCTTTTGCTAGACTGAACTATACCACTGTCTAGCATTTCTTTGAGATGCTCATTAATTACTTTCCTCTGGGTTTCAGGTAAGTGGTACATTTCTTGATTGATTGGTGCTTGATCTTGCACCAATGAGATATTATGCGTTATCGCATTTGTGTAGGTGAGTTTATCACCTTTAAGGAAGAAGATATCGTTGTGCTCTTAGCAGAGCTCTGATATCGCAGTTTTTTCTTCCGCGGTTAGATTTGGGTCTAGACTGAGCTCTTGCTCTAGCCTAGAAATACGCAGTATTGTTTTAAGTCTTCCAGAGTATCATAATAAGGGTATAAGTAGCGTATATGTTAGCTGATTTTTCATCTGAACTTTCGGTTGACGTATTCTTCCTCTTAAATTTGTTTCCTGAAATTGGATTTGATTTATTTAATTGCCTTTGAGGGGAGTAAATTTTAACGCGGTCTCCAAAAAATAGCATTTTAACGCTTATAAAAAGTTGACGTACGTTTTGTGTGGAGTAATCGAAGTGACAGTTGTTAAAATCGAAATTAATCGGAAGTATTTTTAAAAATATTAATTAATTATTAGCTGCTGTGGCAGGTGGGAAGTGTTCATCGTAGTCAAAGAAATCCATGTTAAAAACTAAATAAAATTGCTTTGTCAACAATCAAAGAAATATCAAAATTTTACCAACATTTTAATGCTCCGAACATTAAAATGGTCAGTAAATTGAGTGGAGACTTAGGGAGCGCCATCTATCTTATATAAGAGAAAATGACAATTTTTACCAGTAAACTCCGTACTTGACTAGTAATGATCTCAGTAAAATTTTTACTTAAGCCTAGTATCGAATTAGGATAAAGTAAAATTTAACCCGGTCTCCAAATATTTCACATTAAAATCGCTGGTAAAACTTGGACGTATGTTAATTTGGAGAAAACAAAGTGACAGATGTTTAAAAATGTTATAGCTAAAAAACTTCAAATTGTTTATAAAGCTTAGATAAAAGTTTTTACAATTTACAATTAAAAATGGACTTGAGTAATTTGAAAATTGTCAAGAGAAATTAAATCCTTCAATAAATACAAAAAAAAATGTCATAGAAACAAGAAATGTCACAATTTTACCAGCATGTAAAATGTTCAGTAAAGTTAAAGCGCCATCTATCTGAAAATAGAGAAATGTTAAAATACTAAAATTTTTGCTTGCGATTTTACCAGAGCTAAAATTTTAAGCAAATGTCACATTTTACTCGAACTCGATCTAAACTTAAGAAAAAAACAATTAGTAAAATTATAATAATTTAAAAAAGTATGAAATTAAAAAAGGATCTGTTCCTGTAAAGAGAGCACAACCCGGATATAAAAAATAAACTTCAGAGTTCCCAATTATTTTCAATTTTCCAGAGACAGTTTTTATAAGTCTGCAACGAATTCATTGGCAACCAGGTGCTGAAGAATCAAGGAAAGCAATTCAAACAACGTGGCTAAAACTTCGCGCACATCGCCAAGTCGATATAAGGTTAACTTGGTGCCAAGACCTAGCCTTCCTATACCAACTTAGTACCAGATCAGTGCAGATTGTCATGGGGACAGTCCAGACTGACGAGGTTAATACGAACGACGGAACAGCTTGCTATACGGTTCCCACTGCAGCAGTCAAGTTATGATAAGGACGGCTTGACTTTCAGGACCTACGAAGTGCATCCAGCCACAGGGCCGGATCAGCTTAGCGTCGCCAACCCGTCATAAGATGACTTAGCTTTTTTCTTAATATTTCAGACCCCGAAGCTGCTCAGCTACAATCCGACTGCTTAGGTAGCCACTGATTGCACTGTTACCAAGTCAAGCGATTTGGTGAAATCCGTTACCGGATTTGACTCTCCGATCTCGTTTTACTGCATCAAGTAACCAGGGTTAATTCACAGCATAGATTCGACCGTCAATAGCCCAGCTCACGGCATCAAGCAACATTGATAACCTCGTAGAGCAGTTCCGCCAATATGTTGACAGTTATCAACCCACTATACATCCTGTTGAGGACGTACCAATTGGGACGATTTGCCACAACAAAGCTAGGCCAAATACCAAAATATCCTTTGATTTCATCTAAAGTATAAAAAGTGAGTTCATCCACGTCAATGTTCCTAATAATTGAATTGACCACCAAAATCACATTTTATAACCTTTCAACATTTCTGTCGTGGGTCACGTATGAAACCTTAAAAAATTCAGCTAACAAATTCTCGAATTCCAATGAATCATGATAAGAGCAATCCTGGTTATAAAAACCGACCCTATAAAAAGGGAATCTTCCAAAGTAATTGAAAATTAAAGTTGATCTAAACGAAAAATAAATGTGTTGTAGAACTTTTTTTTTTTTATATAATTTCAGGATAGTCTTTATAATATGACCAATTGCCTTTATGTTTTATATAGAGTCTTCCTAACTAGAGTAAAACGCCAATGTCACAATTTTAGTTCAGTCAGTTCGATGACTTCTGAGTATCATAATTAAGTATAGGTATTAATAAGGATTGGCTTCTTAAAGCATACATTAGCATAATATTTATTTACCTATATACTCGTTTCGGTGGCCTTTGAAATCAGAATGTTTGTTATGCAGATGTACATAAATTCTGAGAGATTTATAAAAAAAAAAAAACAGAAGAGTGGTAATTGCCTTTGTTCCTTTTATGGAAGGACAGGTGGATACCTTACATTCTTTGAGACTTGTTTACCGATTCTGTCGTCATTCTTATAAAAATAGTACTATTTTTGAAAATAAACTCATTCGTCTACTTTTAGAATGTTTATCACGTTCAAACGTTCATCGTTTCAAAAATATACTAATCAATTCAGCTTGGAATTAATGCAGTACACTGACTCTAAACTTGATCAAATTAGACATCTCTTTGGGAGAAAGATATGAAAAGGAAGTTGTAAATATGAACATACATATATGTATATAGATATATATATATATATATAATATATGACTGGACTATTTAAATTATTTTACTATCGTAAAGCATCCATTTATTCCAATTGACCACGTAGAATATCCTCAGTCATACATGACCTCAATTCTGTCACAATGCCGACAAAGTAAGCTTGTAAACAATTTTCATATGTCAAAATGTACGTACATACATACATTTGTATATCTGCATGGGGAATTATACTTATATTCGTTCGTTCGTTTTATACGGGAGGAGGGTGTAGCATGAGTAGGTATAGTAAATTGTCAAAGAAGCCAACATCCACAATGAACAATAGTCTCGGTAATGTGGGTGCATATTAAAAGCTTCTTGTGTAAAGCATTAAGTCCCCCAAGGGGAAATAAGCAAAAGATGTCTTTTAATCTTATTATCATAATTTAAAAGTACACGAAAATGCCCCGTGAAAACATTTACCTTAACAATGAAATTCATGCAAAGAAAGATTTAATGAAATAATATGAATGAAAGCACTTTTTATACCCTAGATGAAATCTATAGGGGTATACTAAATTTGTCATTCCGTTTGTAACACCTCGAAATAATGATGGTAGAGCAAAATGAATTGGACACCCACGCATAATATTAAAAGTTATTTTGATTTTTGCATGTCCGTCCGTCCGTCCATGCGCACTATACCTCGAGAACGCGTTCACTTAGAAACCTGAATTTTTGAAAAAGTAAAATTAAGTTCGAAAATGAGACAAATTGGGCAACTCCTTCGTGGGGTTGCCATACAAAAATTTCGTTTTCCACGATATATTTTATTTGGACACTACCTGAGGAGAACACGTCGACATAGAAAGCTGAAATTTGGTACACTGTGTTTTCATACTAATAGCAAATAAAATTTCAAAAATGGGCTAAATCGGGCAACCCCTTCTTGGTGTTGCCATATAATAATTTTGGTTTTTTACATATACTTTGAAAACGATCAGTCCTAGACATTATTATTGTACTAAAAACTTCTTCAGAATAAGAAATCCTATAAAATTAGTTATAATCATTTTTTCTGTCCGACGAGCCGTTCTAGAAATATATGCGAGAAACCAATGCAAAAAATCAAAATTGCTCAAATGGGTGACCATACGAAATTTCATACGTGCATTCATCTAGGGTATCATAAGAATTGGTCTTAGACCAATTCTAGCTTTTTCACTTGTTTTTTATATGTAGGTACTTTCATTCCAAATGTATTGCACCATCATATTCATTATAGTAGGAGAAGATGTGTAAGTAGTAAAAAAATAAAAGAAAAAAATTTAAAATTTGTATTTTTAATTTTGATTTGGAAATTTCTTCGAAAAACCTAAAAATAAGATACAAAGCAACAAAGGGAACCTGTCTCACAATTAATAAGACACATCCACCTTGTCTATCTCAAATTAAGCCGGAAATGGAATATCCATTCAAAGAGATGGAAGGAGGGTTAAATGTAGCAGTTTATATTATTTTTGTGGTTGCTCGATACCATTTCCATTTTCCCGATATGAAATAATGCAATCTGGAGGAAATTTTCTACCTTCTTTGCTTACCTTTTTTGATACCTGGATAGCAAATTATCCAGATACTTTCAGTCCTACTCTCCTCGCATACTTCCTTGTCGAAATTCTGGCGACTTTCGTTTGACCATAAACCCCGGAACGCTATACAAGCCATTACATGTACTGCTTGCATTATAGTCAACCGGTTAGACGAACAATGTTACATGTATGGTTAAGTCATAGAGACTAAAAGTACTTAGTTTGCCTAAAGACATATGGCAAAATGAACTTCTTTCGAAGGCCTTTTGGCCCTTTCCCAAAAAAAGACGTTTCACAAAAAATTTTTTTGCAAATAATTCTTTGGATAAAGCAGACGTATCACAGGAAGACATTTAGCAAGGGGATGTTTGATAAAGAAATATTTCGCAGTGGAACATTTAACGGTTTTGCGAGCATGGTTTCATGGAACACCTATGCTCGCAAAACCATTAAATATTCTATTACCAGAAAACAACAATACTAATTGCCTAAAGGATGTCTTCACAATATTTAATTTATCCTTTCCTTTGGTCGATTGAAAAATTTCGCACAACTTTTCTCGTTGTGTTACGTTACAACTTCAGTCGAATCCAAAATTTTATGTGTCTCTTTGTAATTCATACTGAGAAAATATGAAAAAGTACTGTAGTTATTTATTTAATAAAGTATTGTCTTTCTTATTTGGATCTAATTATGTTGTAATTCCAATTAGCAAAAGTGCAGCAAAATTTACACAGTAACACAATTGGCTAGATCTTGTCCGGCCTTTGCCCGAGTAGGCTGGATACGCTTCGATATGCCTTCTATATCTCCGGATGAGCTGAAAATCTTACCTCACATAGATCTGATCCCCGCTACATTAAGAGGTCAGGAAGATTCTGGTGAGAGATCATTTAGAATTTTTAGCACAGTAGTACAATGGGCCGCCTTGGCCTAGGTGCTTGGAATCTTTTGTCCCCTGCCTTTAATTTATATAAAAAAAAAAATAAAAAAAACTAGTGAAAAAGATATAGAAATAACTATCTTCAGTTATTCAGTTCATGTAGGCAAAA
The DNA here is from genome assembly GCA_963930735.1 of Dioctria linearis. NCBI lineage: Eukaryota > Metazoa > Arthropoda > Insecta > Diptera > Asilidae > Dioctria > Dioctria linearis. The sequence goes on along the minus strand of OZ005744.1, from coordinate 25,998,813 downwards.
GGTTTGGAAGAACTTTTTGCGAAATTGCCTTTTATGAAAGAGTAGTTTTGCTAAGTGCCATTTTTCTTTTGTTAAAGAGTTTTTGTTATGCGTCCAGCTCCCGACTAAACTAGAACACTCACAGAAAAATTGGGCTCTCAGAAATTAAAGATCAGTTTGTTTCCTGCTTAATGATGTCAAAAAATGCAGCAAGTAGAACAAATTTACGAAAATCATTGCATTGCATCAAAAAAAAATAACAACGCATATCTTCTTGCTTTGTTTAACTGATTGTGTTTTGATATCTGCAAAAATTAGATGGGGTGTATCTTTATGGAGTTGCACGACACTACCAATTTAAGAGTGTTCGAGTACAAATCTCTTGTATTGCATTCTTTATATGTAGATGAGCTTTAATAAGATACACTACACAAATACAACAAATCGTTATTAACCTTTTTTTTATTGCCCTTAAATTTCTATCTAGGCCTCTATGCCAAGGAATCATTGTATGAACACAAGCAAGAGCAACTAAAATATAATAAAAAAAAACGTGTTAAGTACAAATTTAAAAGTTTTAACTTTAATGGGAGCTATACACGCTCAAAGGCATGGCATGCATGCAAAAACAAATTTGAAAGAAAAGACTATTGGAAATTACTGCCATCACACGTTCAAATTTCTTTTCAAACTTTCATTGATTTCAATTTTTTCCTTCTTCTTTGTGTGAATTGCTACTTCCCGGCAAAATCACCCTAATTCAGAAATTTCACGTGAGGCAAATATTTAATTCTGTCAATTTGTTTGTACGCAATCGGTTTCTTCTGATTTGCTTCATTCCCAACTACGATTCCAGCGGTTTACATTACTAATGCTCAAAAACATCGTAGACTTCTCAGCAAACAAAGCTTTCAGATCTTTCTATACTGCATAAGGGGAAAAAATATTAAATGAGGCACGTAAAACACGGGTTCCCAACCTATGGGTCGCGACACCGAATGGGGTAGCAACGGGTTCTGTGTGGGTTCGCCAACTTACATAGTTATCTAAAAAAAAATATTCACTATAATGCAATGTTACACATGTCCGTAGACGTTAAAGAACAGATTTTGTATAAAATCAAGGTTTCACCATTGTTTTCTTTTCAAGTTGATGAATCAACAGACGAAAGCTCGTGTGATCAGTTGCTTGTCTTCGTGAAATATATTCATTCAGATGATATCAAAGAAGAGTTCCGATTTTGTAGTGGACTTGAAACTACTACAAAAAGTGAAGATATTATGGAGAACATAAATACATTTTTTGAGACTGAAGGATTAAAGTGAAAAAACGTCTGTGGGGTTTGTACGGATGGTGCACCATCTATGCTTGGGTTATAATCAGGTTTTTAGAAAAAAGTAAAAGAACTAGCTTTCCAAACAAGGGAATCCACTGCATGATTCACCGGTATGCCGTTGCCAGTAGACTTCCAACTCCTTGACTTGACCTGCATTACAGCAGATATCTCGATTGGCCCACCGATGAATAGCATTTTCGTAGCGCTCGTTGGTGATGTCGGCTTTTAGAGTTCCGATCAGGATTCTATTGCATCTGAGCTATGGTTCTTAGATAAATTTTTTAGAAATTTTTAAATATGCGACATACGCCGACGTATTTGCGATATATTATCTTGGGGTCGCGTCGCCAGGACAGAGAGGATCAAATTTTGTGCTGTAGAACCGAGCCAAGATAATTGGGGTTTCTATTGTTAAGACGAATTGCATTAGCTTACTTTGTATTTTGTATTTGTAATATTGTTGTTGCATTACAAGTAAATTCTAAATTCGTTACGTTACTTAAGGCATATTGACCGTTCATATCGAGCATACCATGTTTTGCGTATGATCTATACATTTATGATGATCTAATGATGATTCTGGTGATTTATACATTTCTTTTAAATGTGTATTTTTATTCGAAACCGGTTTTGTTTGATCGTGAGGCAGTGCTAGAAAATTTACCTAACATGAAGGTCACCGTCCCAACAGAATCCAAAGAAAAATGCGGAACGTTTTGTTACATACGACTAAGACCTATCACTAGATGTAACATTTATTACCCTCTGTTGTTTGTGCGGCTTAATTCATCAAATACATGATTCATGATTTACGCGTGTTTTCTATTTTTACTAAAACCAAACTTTTATTGCTAATTTAACCTTTCGAACTTTTAAAAATCATGTGACCCCAAGCTAAAGAGAATTTGTAAATATTTTTGATATCACCGAAAAATTCTGCGATTTACATTAATTACAATTTTTTTTTTTAATGATAAACATATAAAACAGTAGTAAAACACTACACAGGCAAATCTCGTTTAAAAAATGCAAATTCAGACGCCACAAAGAAGTTTGCTGATAAATTTTGCTAATTTAAGCGAATGTAGGCGTATGATAAAATCTCTGAACTTTGTACACTTGAACATAGTACTATACAAATAACATTTGCGGAAACGTGTTTTTTTTATTAATCACACACTGGGGAATCAAAATATTTCCCAGTAGAACTAATATCTCTGCCTAGCTTCTGGGTGATTTCATTGTGGCTATACAGTGCCCAGCATTTCTGTCTACAAAGCTTTTATTCAACAGATGGTGGAAATGTATATCATGAATGAAATAGAGTCTTTATTTACAGTTTTTTTTTTTGTTAAGTGACATGTAAATTATATTATCCCATTTAGAAACGAGAAACTGATATGGAAATAATTATGTTAAAGTTGGTATAGGGTACCACCGGCGTATCCTTTCTGCTCCAAAGATAAGGCACTTAACAATTTGGAAATTTAAATTCTCAACATCTTTTCTAAATTAAACGTTGTTTGTATTGCAAAAGATCTCATCAAAATGTTTTAAACAAAATTCAATCAATAAAGAAAGTTGGCTACCCTTAGACATTTTACTTAAATTTTTCACTGAGTTATGCTTTCGAAAAAGTGGAGAAAATTTAAAAAAATTGTAGCCACAATGCAAAAATTACAAGGTGTCAAAGTCATCTTAAAGTGAAGGCCTTAAGCTTCTTAAATCCGTAAAAAACTGATTTTTATGTTAAAATAATAATAGCTAAATGGCAAAAAATTAATTATAAATCCATTTTTTTTTAACATCCCGCGCAACATCAGAACGGAGGTGGGAAGAATAAAAAAAGAAGAAAGCTTTAAGCTATAAGCATTTCCGTTTATATATTATTAAATTCAAACTAAACGCGACGGGACGAGACATTACAATCTGTGGAAATGTGGAACGCAAAGTAGGAAGACGTACTAGATATATCAAAATCCTACATTTCTTGGAAATTTAATTCAGTCAAAAATTCAGTATAAATGATGAATGTAGTGTTTTGACTATCGCATGGTAGAAATCTCTTAAGACATCTTTAAAAAACATCATGTCTGGAAAATGCGATCAATCACATCAATGAGGCCGTATGAATAAAATTGAGCAGAAACTGATACTTCAATTTTTTGGAGCAAATTTAAGAGGTTCTATGAATAAATCTGAGCAAATTGCTATGCTCTAAACTGGAGGAAGCTACTAAATATGAATAAAGATGCGGATATGCTCAAAATTGTGAACAGATGGTTCAAAAAAGATAAGTCTCGTCAATAGCAAACTTACATTTGAACATGAAGATGGTACAAGTTCTTTCAAATTGTTTGCGAAAAAGTATACAAAACTCGTTCAGTGCCAGACTTTTGAGGAATATAAGTATCTGTTGGTTTTCGGAACCAAATTTTGTATGAATAAGTAATTTTTTTCATGGTGAAAGTGAGGAGAGGAGAGGTGCAGCCCTTACATCAAAACAACGGATGCATATTTTTATATATTCTATGTAGAGAATCCAGGGTTTTACTATTGTAATTAGGACAGTGCAATATGTTTCTGGGGAAATAATTAAGAAAGCTGAGTTCTAGATTAAGTTTCCTGCTTCTGTTCAAGGTGTGACTGAGGCTAAGGAAGCTTGGAAAAACCAGTTCAAATTCCAAATGTATATATTGTATAAATCCAAAAATCAGGTCAAACAAATAGTGATGAGTATATAAACCTGAAAACTTTTGCAAATATATATATAAAGGACACTTGAAATGCCCGAGAAATATTCGCTAAGATGCATGCTGGCATATGGAAGTTAAACATCATTCCAGAATATGGAAGAACTCATATGTTCAGCAAAAGCTAAGTACATTTAAACATCGCTGTATTATTTGCAGATTCAGGATATGGTATTGAGCCGTGTTTGATGACCCCTTAAAAATACCCCAAACAGAACGTTATTATCCAAATATTGAAAACCGAAAGAGTCATTATTGAATGTTGTTTTGATCAGAATAAAAGACGGTTCCCTATTTTTCTGTACCTTACAAGAAGAAAATTAGACAGAGTTCCATTTGTAATCATTTGCTGCTTCGTTATACATAATATCGCCAAATATCTTTAGGATAAAGATTTTCCAATTATGCACAATGATAATTAAAAAAAAAAAAAAAACTAGACTCAAGGTACGTCTCTGAACACGAAAACTTGGGGATTCCAATAAGTACAAGTGCAGAGTATAAGTATAGAGTAAAGGTTATTGCTTATAAACACGCTTATTTGTACTCACAAGCAATTGCTCTTGTTTTATTCATACCACCCAATAATACCAAATTATAAATTCAAAAAATTATTCTAATAATATCTTGAAAATGTAACTAGTAGAAGTGTGGACTATAAAATTTAAATAAGCAGCACTAACTTAGCTAATGTATGTTTGGAATTACGAACCTTATAAGCAAAAGTCTTTCCTTTTTTTTAGGTTATGTCATAATCATAAAGAGTGGGATGGAACCCTTACTAACCTTTTAAAACGAAATTTTGTTTATATTGATGTATGCTACCTGGTAAACTCCATGTATGTGAATATTGATTGAGAAACGCTTAGATCTAAAGAGCACAAATCTTTTTATAGGTATGCACATATGTATATACCTACTTACATTGCAATTCTATTAAAAAATTCTGATTTACCAACATTCACGGCGATTACTGCACGCATTAGATAATGGCTGTAAGAACATACTGCCATAGGGGCATCTAATTTTAGATGCAGTAATTGCATTACAATTTCAGGTGTACTTTCCAAAATCGATTTAATCTGGAAATTCAGACTTTTTACGCATACTAGGAAAATGGTCAGTTTTATAGATATTTATGATTTATTTGAAATACAAAAACAAAAAAAAATCGGCTTTTTTCAGTATCCGACGAAATATTCTAAAAATAAATGAAGCTTTTATCTAATATCACAGATTCTAATTGCGATCAGCTGCCACAAACAAACAAGTAAAAACTTCGATCATATTACAGAGAAAAAAAAACGATCCTGAGTTTTGTCAATCCAGGCTATATAAATAGAATCTCTTTTCTGGATCTGCTGGCCATTCTTTTTCCTCTACGTGAGCTAAGCAATATTGCTTTGTTTGGAATATACCTATGTAGGTATGCAGAATTTCCCCATACTTTTTGAATTTATAGATTTATCTACCAATGGGCATTACAAGCATCTGACAATAATTAGAAATAGGGAAAAAAATATCGGATAAGAAAGGCTTCAGGCTTCAAAAGCATCTCATAACTACAATTAAGTAATTTTAACATAAAAAACGACCACACACTTCGCACATCATAACAATAGTGTAGCAACGCAAAGTCAAAGTGTCTTTATTGAGGCTTAGTATACAGATCATGCTAACTTAATACAGGTACATGAGTTCAAATTAACTGACTTTTAGATTTGTCCAGCTATAGTGTAAGGAAATTTATCATTGGAAACGTTAAGCTACTACAATTTCATTAAGCAAATCCAAAAGTACACTTGCTCGCGGCGTACTATAATCTTTTGCCTCCTATGGCACTTAGCACTTAGGAATCAGAACCCGATAGGTCTCTATACATAGTTTTATATGCATATAAACGTTTTCGTTTTAATCATAGAATTTATGACTAAGGTAATATCTATTCTGTCATAACATCTAATTTTAACACGAACTGCAATATTCATTGTGTCTCCCACGAGTTTATACATTTCCTTTATTTATACTATTTGTACTAATTCTACTACATTCAGTCTTGTGTACTATCGGAGGCCCAACTGGGAGCTGATATATATTTTTAATTGAATCCTACACGGCAGCGTACACACTTAGCCTCTATAAATTGCGCTAGATGCCCTTTAATAGAAGCGGATTTGTAGGATGCTTTCAGGCCGTGAAATCTTGTGAAGTATATTTATTGGGAAGAGATAATAATTATCCAGCAAGGTTTTCCTGTTTTGGGATGTTTGGAAGGTTGTATGAGTCCCTGCCTTTTTTTTACAGGTTCAATGAGTAAATTAATAGCAGGGCGGGGGAGGGGAGGCCGTGGCGAACAGAAGGTGAGATCGAGAACCAATTAGAGAACTCGTAAGTAAGTCGAATCGAATTAGGGTCTTGCAAATCATCCGTTTAGTTGGATGGGCCAGATATGTAGAGCTAAAAAAGGCGAATTGCTGCAACTACTTTATGTGCTGTGTTAAAAAAATATACCAAACTGACATAAGTGTGCCAAAATATCGGCAGTCTTTTACCTTCTAAAAAGACGTCATAACTGATGTACAGTTTCTTGCCGAAAGATGGCGCAAAACAGGCCGAGTAAATTTTAAATGCAATTTTTAGATTTTCTGATACAAGAAATAATAAAATGCTATTTGCAAAAAACTATTTTTTATGTAATGACACTCTCGTTGCCGATGTGCAATTTCTCTACGTTTTTTAACTAACATAATGTTTTAGGTTTGTTTAGGCTCGTATTCTATTCCATTGTATTTCATTTTTGCTTTCTACTTGTTTGTTGTTACTATTCTGTATATTAGGCTAATGTTACCTATATTTTCTTTAATCTTTTATGAGTTGTTTTGTTACAGTGTAAATCTACTATGTAACTTTCTAAGATGTGCCCAGTGCTATGCGTGCCTTTGGCATGGGTACTCAAATAAATCTATGTTTATGTTAATTACAAAAAAAAAAAAGTGACTGATCTAAACGAAAACTTTAGAAAAATCAGTGAAAATCCAGTCAATCTTTTTCTACGCTGCATTATGACATGTATTTGCTTCTTATGTAAGAAGAATACTAGTAGGTAGGTACCATTTTATACCTATGAGTAATGCGATGACCCACCTCTTTTATCGTTATTAATTAACAATATTTATTATGTTGAGTTAACAGGACCGAAAAGACACGTACATAATATTTCCTAAGAATTGGGAACACACATTTTGATTTTTTTTATCGTTTTTATGGTTTCTGGTAATGGAAAAAAATAAAAGCTTGGTGAGTAATTTCCTTTAAGAGTATACAACCGAAAGATTTATCATTAATCTAACATTATACACATCTATGTACCTATAGGTGCATATATACCTAAAAGGTTAAAGATTTATATTGATTACCAATGTCGCCTATGAAATACCTATATCCTCTTCTTTAACCTAAATTCAACGATTGCGAAACAAATAATTGATTTCTTTCATTTCCAGTCAAAGCAATGTGACGATAGCAGCCCCTGGGAACTGTCGTCTCAGTTAATTTTTGTCTGGTAAAATTTGCACGAAGCAATAGCAAAATGTTGCCCATTGTTTAGTATCGCAAGTATGTATAGTTAACATTTCCTACGTACAAAAGTAAATATCTCTAGAATTATTTGTCTATATGTATATCCGTATGATTAATTCATTTGTATGCTACATAAAATTATTTTGGAAGTCTTTAATAAAATTGTTGGCTTAGATAGAATACAAACTAAGCAAAAAAATAAATAAAATAAAACTAAACTTACAGTACTCCAGAACACCGAGTGCATACAAATGAGCCAATTGTCATGTTGACATACGTTGGCCCCTTTTGTCCGCAATCGAAGCACTGACGATTGCCACCGCCACTGGTTACTAACTCTCGCAAAATTTTTAAATTTGCATCATCTTGCCTTTTACGCACTACTGCCATTATTGTAAAATAAAATAACTTCTTTTGTATGCACCAAAAAGGTAGAAATTTTTCTTCAAAACACACTTGGAATTTCGAAATTTTCTGTGTCACACATATCACACACACACCACACAATTTTTCTTTGCTTTTTTTTATTATATTAATGGGCCACTTATAGAATCACTTTTTTTTCTAATTTATTGCCATATTTTCTGGAACAAATTTTGATTAATCAAAAATAATTCACTAGTTAATGGAACTTTCCACTATACACGTCGAATAAAATCGAGATTTTTGCTTTAAAGTTTTATGATGAATCCACAATCCGCCCGAATTGACGTCCCCACAGTTCATAGAATTTCGCTCGACTGATTTGGTTTGGTGCCGAAAAAATAAATACCAATTCGCCATGGAATTTGTATGGCAGCTGACGGTACTGCCACAATAAAATAATTATTTAAATGTACAAATATTTATATTAATTTTATTTTAGTGAAATAGTATTTTTCTTAATTCAATGACTTGCATGGTTCGGAATAGAAATCCTGGAAAAATATGTATGTATTTAATTTTCTTAAATGATATACGGAGAGGTCGCGGGAAGTGGGATCTGTAGTTTTTTTTTGTCCAGCGAAATTTCCCTAAAAATACGTAATAAAATGTACTGGCTGGCATTATGGGAAGACTTTATTCATCTAACGAATTAAATTGTTTATTATTTTAGTGATAAATACAAATTCCTTTATAAAATGGTTCTCGTATCACTGAGACTAGCTTTAAACAAAATAAGCGCCAAGCGAAATTAAAATTCCCGCGGACTTACTTTACCAAATACGAAATGCCAATGAAGCTAATCATTCCATTTAAGAAGAAGAAGTTCTTAACAAAAACAAACGTCACGACGTCTATTCTCTCATTGTACCTTTTTTTCATTTCTACTAAGGTTTTAGTTGTTTTTGATTACTTGCATTTATAAAATTGTCTACTTTCAGTATGTGTCAAAAAAATGGAAGTAATTTCGATACAGCTTTGTGCACTAAGATTGATGGAGTACCCACAGAGTTTGTATTCCAACGATTTGCAAATAAACATTTGATTGTGATAACGCAATATCAGAAAATGTGTAATTTATTTTCGGTTACCTTTGATAACTCTGGTGCAACATTACCTGGCATAATGAGTGCAACAACACAGCAATTAACAATTACTCCCAATTTTGGAGAAGATACAGACGAGACGAGGAGTGCAATTAATTTCATTATTAACAATTCGAATTTAAAAAATTCTCAAAACGGAATTATTTGTAGTTTAGGACTTAAAAAGATTTCGGGGAAGAACTTGAGGGAAGTAGCGAATATTATAAATAATTTTGTAAAATAAAGGAATCTTCTTTTTTAATTAATTTGTTTAGTTTGACGATAAATATCAGTTCCTCGCAATCGTCTTATTTCCTCCTGTTTTGCCGGACTAGATCCCCATTCTCAATTAAACATACATATTTAGAATATAGAATATTTATAGAGTAGCCAAGGCTCTTATTACCACACTTGGTTACACTTTATTATGAACCTCAAATTAGAGCTACCCCTTACGAAATTGGATATTACATCGATTGTTAAAAGGTACATAATTTGATTGATGCTTTCTATAAACTTATATTTGTCCGTGTCATGATCGGCTCAGTAGTCGAATAGGAGACTATTTGACTTCTCTATAATTTTCTCAGGGGTCTCTTTCAGATCATGGAATCTAATGGAGGCAAGTCTAAAGCAAAGGGATTCCCAACATAGACCAGCTTCTCTCGTCACATATTCAAAAATTTATACAATTTCGACTTCATTCAAAAACACGAGTAACCAACTTCGCAATAACTTTAATTCTAGACTAGCCGTTTTAAAAAATAGCAGTCAGCACCTTAGAATATAGAGACAACTCTCTATATTCTAAGGTCAGCTCACAGGTAGTTACACAATGGCTTCCTTAGTTCAGTTTTGAAAATTTAGCAACTCATTGTCATTGTTGTGTGTCAGGAAAGTCGATTAGCATCTTATATGTATATTCTAAGGTTAGCATAAAATGTATGGCTGACGACTGCACAACTATTGAAAAATTTTAGTTTCATATTACATTCATAAATGCAAGCATATCTATTCTGTTCCCATGGGGAACCAATAAAGAAATGAACTTGCCTGTTGATTAAGATCAACGTCATATTTAGAGGTTATAGCTACGACATTTTAGTGCAATTGTTAATTGGCTAACTACAAAGGAAGAACCTAAACTATATTCGTAGGTTTGGTAAATAGTATAAGACTCAACTCTTATCTAAAAGACTCCCAATTCAGCTTCTTGGAAATCTAAAATCACGAGATTCTTAAGTTTATTGAATCCTACAAACTACCAACTAAACATATTTTTTCAAAGCTGTGAAAAGAAATACCACCGAAAGCTTTATATGCAGTTATCCAAGTCACAGACAGCTCCAGTACTATCAGAAGTTCTAAATTGCTCTCTTACCATCTTACCATCTTTGTTTTGGATATAATTAAAAAAAAAACTTTCCTTTTCTGAATAAACAATTTGTTACACGAATATTCCGTTTTAAAAAAGTTTTATTTGTACATTAAAACAGTACAGATCGAATGTAATCTTCTAGTCAAAGAGACCGAAGCCCATATCTTCATCTGATTCTTCGGGTTCTTCTTCCTTCTTCTTTTCCTCCTTTTTAGATTCTGCTGGGGCAGCTGCAGCTGGTGCGTCTGCTGCTGCTGCTGCGGGTGCTGCGCCAACACCAGATCCAATATTTGTAATTAGATCCTTTACATTAACACCTTCCAAAGCTTTTGCAAAAAGACCTGGCCAGTATGGTTCAACGTCAACATTGGCTGCCTTCAAAATTGTTGAGATTTTTTCACCCTATAACAAAACAAATGAAAAAAATTTATTAAGATCATATTTAAATAAGAGAATTAATCATTTTAAAGTAAACATATTTACTAGATGGTGAAACTAATTCAAGGATTTCAATAGATTACAAAATTATAGAATTTCGATTTGCAATCATTTTACTTACCGTCACAGCAACATCATCATCAACTAAAATCAAGGCGGAGTAAACACAAGCAAGTTCAGCTTTGGTAGTCATTTTCGTGTATTATTATTTATCTTAATAATATTTGGTGCAAGTTGCCAAGAATATTTAAAAAACGGCCTTAGCTCTTTGCGAGAACAAGCACACTTGTCAAAAATTTAAACCGGAAAGAACGGTGACGTTTTGATGACAGACTATGAAGATAGTTGTAAGTATTTATAATTATTTTTTAAGTGCCATCTATCAATTCAATGAAACAAATAATATTCGAGGTTTAGTAATTTAAAACAACTTTTTTCTTTTAATCCATTATGAATATTTATATATATATAATTGTAGCAACAAATAATGTACATTGTTAATTATACTTATAATTGATTGAATTTGCGAATAAATGTTTTTCTTTTCATTTCCGGAACCGCACCTTCCTTAAATAATAGAACGAACGGACCTAAAAAAAAGAAATACAGGCGTCCTGTCTACTTAAATGTCAATTTTTCATTACTGTCGCATTTTGTGTAGTAAATTTGTATATGAGTACAAAATTCCGAACAAATAATTAAAATAAACAACCAATTTATAAAACTTTTAAGTGTAAAGTAAGAATAATGAGTTTTTCAAGTGACGAGGTTAATTTTCTAGTTTACAGATACCTACAGGAGTCAGGTTAGTTAATTTTTGTTAAGAATATCATTTTTCTTATCTTCTATATATATTTGTTAATATTAAAGGTTTTCAACATTCAGCATATACATTTGGCATAGAATCACATATATCACAAAGCAATATAAATGGGGCACTTGTCCCGCCTGCTGCATTATTGACAATACTACAAAAAGGCTTACAGTATACTGAAGTTGAACTTAGCGTAGGAGATGATGGGGAATCACCTCGAGTTATAGAGGGTTTAAGTTTAATTGACGCTGTTATGCCTGAAATAAAGTGTCAAAAGCTATCTATAAAAGCAGAAAGTATGAAAACTGAACCACCTGCAAAAGTGGAACCAGCAAAAACTGAGTCAACTATAGAGGCCAATGGTGAAGAGCAAGCGGTAACTCCTTCTAATCAACCAACAACAACAACGACCACTACTACTAATGCTCCAGAACCAATAGAAGTTGATCAAAGTATAGAAATCCCACCATCAAAAGCTACAGTCTTGCGAGGACATGAAAGTGAAGTATTTATCTGCGCTTGGAATCCTAGCACCGATCTGTTAGCTAGTGGTTCTGGGGATAGTACTGCGCGAATATGGGATATGTCTGATAATACTATTAGTCCTAATCAACTAGTATTAAGACATTGCATTCAAAAAGGTGGAGCTGAGGTGCCAAGCAACAAAGACGTAACATCACTAGATTGGAATGTAGGTTTTTTTATTTTATTATTATTATTAACTAGGACTTGCTAACTAGAGAAAAGTCGTGTAACCAAAATTGAATGGATTAGCATTTTTTGAAAGTGAACACGGTTCTATTAAAAATCCAAGTTAAATATTAAAAAGTAGTACATTTGTCTTCGTTGCTATCAAAAAAACTTCTTACGCTTCAGGCTTGATCATTACCTGTAAATCAGCTAGTCGAAGGTACCTTTGTTTAACAGCAACTATAATCTCTCTGCAGCGTTAGGAACACATCAAATCAGTAACCTCTAGCTCAGTCAGATATTTAATTTGAAGTTTTTACATTTTATGGTATCTTATTTTCACAATCACCTGAGAATGTACACATTTTCATATTGCAAACGTGCTCATTTTATAAGGCTTGTTCGATTTGATCAAGATTACAATGAATACTCGAAAGATTCATAACTTGAACAATAATCACCATATCTAAGCAAGTGATTCTGTCTTGGAGCCATATTTATCTATCTATCTATATATCTTTAACTTACTCGAAAGGTGACTTTACCTTATACCTCGAAAGGTGACTTACCAATATAAAATAAATTGTTTTTGTAAGGAATGAAAGGCACTGGCCTTATCAGTGATGGGATTCAAAAATATTTTACAACTTCCTAAAAAGTAGGTCGGGTCTTCAAAACAGAGCTTTCGTACAATTTATGAGAGCGGGTAGTAATAGTACTATTCGACCTGCGATATAAACCCTACGATAGGGGAGAAAATATTTTATCTTTTAATGTTCTCTGGTATAAAATACAGAACTCGCAGTGGCTCCTCATTAATCGAAAATTTATCATGAGAAATGGATAAGTAGGAAAATTGTTTGAGTAACATGCAGGTGAATTACTGTTTGAATTGTTATCAAAATAATGGTTTATGGCCTTAAATAGTCTGGGTAGTGCAGTGTAATAATTTTCCAAATTGTAGTCATTGAGATCATAGAGACTTGACATTTTATGTCTATATTCCGTGGTGACTAGTATGGTTCATTTCAAAAATGTGCAAAATTCCGCCCACAAATAATCTCGGAAGATTTACAAATTATTGGTCAAGACGGCATTTAAGGCAATCTCTGCTTGGGTAAGATGTTGATAATGAAGAAACGATCGATCTTGCATAAAGCCTGATTGAAGAAAATCACCGCATTACTGTGGATAAAATAGGAGTTACCTTGAGTATAACTTACGATTGTCGATACTTTTTGTGAATATGAAAAACTTGCTGACTTTAGAAAGTTTATGCAAGATATTCTCCTCTAATTTGCATAGCATTAGCTTCGAGGATTCATCTTCAAGGCATTGTCTACACTCATCGATAGGTGATATGTATATGTCAGGTGTCATTTGGTATGGCTTTGGTAGATGTATTTACATCATATATATTCTCACCCTTACTCCTTCCACTCTAATTGGAGTATTTATTTTGATTGGTAGACAAAGATTAAATTTTGTTATAGTGACACGATTTTTTTTAAGTCCCAAGATTAGGAGGGGTGCTGCTAGAAGTGCCTAGCCTGCTTCACTTAGTCTACCAGCGACCAGTGGGTCCATTGTGCTCCTTGTCCCCACGGGATGACCTTATAAAATCGACCAAGTGCCATCCTTCTTCCCTTAGGAAACTCAAGATGCATCTGAACTCTACTTTGCAGCTCTCCCGCACTTAGTAGCTTGCTAATAACCTACCTCTTTTAAACATCAGAGCAGGGCACTCGAAAAGTACCTGTTGTACGGATTCAATTTATTCAGAATTCTTACAGCTCTTGTATAGAAATCGTTCGCCGCTATTCCCAGTCTTCTAGCATGCTCCCCTATGGCCCAATGACCCATATTAGATTCTTGTTTTAAACCTCCCATCGGGATTCTCACATGGGCTATCGCTGCTGAGCTATCCATATCAGAGCCCTTTTGGTCAATTCATCAGCCATCTCTGTGGCCAGATACCCCGCATAGGGTCACCTTGTTCCGTGTAATCAATTCCTCAAAGCTGGTCTTGCATACCTACAACAATTTTTATTTAACCAGCACAGCATCCAGCGCCTTAACTGATGCCTGGTTATACACTGCAGTTTTAAGTCTCAATCTCTCCCATCAGTAGGGACCGTATACACCTTTGCTTTCGCCTTTGTTATACTCCCTCTAAGCTTATAGCTTATTCCATAGGGCTCTACAGGTTCAAGGTACCGTCTTGTCTTGCTAGATGTAAGAAAAATGAGTAAACAATTATTAGAGCTTCTCTTGCGATTCAGGGCTGTGGAACTCCTACTCTCTTTAAATGTGCATGATGATAAGTTTTAGAACATACCGTCAACTGATTATAAGTACCTTTGCATCTATTAACTCTTTAAAAACATACGTCTTCGTATGCTCAATGCCACTTAGTAGGTACATTGAGTAAAGTTTCAATGTAGAACGGAATTATATCATATGGTCCAGATTTATTTGCATCGTTTTTAGTTAATTGTTTCTTCTATATATTAATTAATTAAAACCAAATATTCCTGCTTATAAAGCTGAAATCCGTCGCATTATTTATTTTCTGTTTTGTTTTCAGTGCGATGGATCACTTTTAGCTACTGGTAGTTATGATGGTTATGCACGAATTTGGACAACTGATGGTAGACTAGCGTCAACCTTGGGACAACATAAGGGTCCGATTTTTGCTCTGAAATGGAATAA
This sequence comes from Dioctria linearis, assembly GCA_963930735.1. NCBI lineage: Eukaryota > Metazoa > Arthropoda > Insecta > Diptera > Asilidae > Dioctria > Dioctria linearis. The sequence continues at coordinate 25,983,626 of OZ005744.1, read as the reverse complement.
ACGTGGCAATTATATTTTATCAGCTGGTGTCGATAAAACAACAATTATATGGGACGCATCGACAGGACAATGTACTCAACAATTTTCATTTCACAATGCTCCAGCACTTGATGTAGATTGGCAGACAAATATTTCTTTTGCAAGTTGTAGTACTGATCAAAGAATTCATGTGTGTAAGCTTGGAGTAGAGAAACCAATTAAATCATTCCAAGGACATACGGTAAGTGGTTTTTAGTTTTTCTATTTTGGTTTTTGTAAAATATCATTACCCGGAAATTCATTTCAGAATGAAGTAAATGCAATTAAATGGGATCCGCAAGGCCAACTTTTAGCTTCCTGTTCTGATGATATGACATTGAAAATTTGGTCAATGAAACATGATACATGTGTTCACGATTTACAAGCGCATTCAAAAGAAATATACACAATTAAGTGGTCACCAACAGGACCAGGAACACAAAATCCCAACACAAATCTAATACTCGCTAGTGCCTCTTTTGATTCGACTGTAAGGCTTTGGGATGTTGAACGAGGCGTTTGTATTCATACATTAACGAAGCACACAGAACCGGTTTATTCGGTTGCTTTTAGTCCTGATGGTAAACATTTAGCTTCGGGAAGCTTTGATAAATGTGTTCATATCTGGAGTACACAAACTGGTCAACTTGTTCATAGCTACAAAGGAACAGGTGGTATCTTTGAAGTTTGCTGGAACTCAAAGGGTACAAAGGTGGGAGCTAGTGCTTCTGATGGCAGCGTTTTTGTGCTTGATTTGAGAAAATTTTAATTGTAGTGAAAGTCTTTTTATTAATAAGAATTCAGTTATATATCTATATCTAATTAAAGCAAAAACTATATTACCCATACATTTCGCTAAATCAACATGGAAATATTTGAGATTTGCACACATGAGTGGTTTTTCTTAAATATTAGAGTTTGTGGCATAATTTTAGTTATTAGTTATTCTTCACTTAGAGGTAACGTAAATGAACCATGGGAAATGTCTGGCATAATATAAATACCATGGCACGGTATTTCCCACGGTTCTTCAGTTAAACTCTGCAGGGGGAGCAGCATTACTAAATGCGCCATTCTGATAGGGAAGGTGGGTACTCGGGTAAAAGTTTTGATGCAATGGGCTGACCTGGAGTTGGGTCAGGCCAATTTGCAGGATGTTTTTGCCGGCGTTGACGTCTCGGTTCTTCGTGATAAGGCAGTTTGTACAAAACTGGTACCTGTGTGGAGACCGAGACGTCTTCGCCGGCTCAAAACAAATGCTGCACAGCTTCGTTGTGCGGAACTCATCCACGCCTGCAACAATTTCGTGTAGCATTTTACTTCTTTCTTAGAAATAGTTCCAATCAATTTATCAAACAACTAAAACTTCTCGGGGGAATGTATTATTAAGAGGTATATTCATAAAAGTATAGTTAGTCTTCCTAGACTGGAGTCACCTTTTCTTCATTTCATGGATCTTAAGGGCGAACCAATAAATAACCTCATTGCAAGATAAAATTAAATTTTTTTTCAACTTTATTATTATTGGCATTTTATTATAAAGTTTCAAACATCATTTATAGGTGAAAGTTCTACTTAGCATTTTCACTTGGGACTGCACCTCACAATGTGTGTATATGTTCCGAAAAATTCAAATGAATGTTGCTAGAACCACGGATCAGAGCAGTACAAAAATTGATCACGGAGCCACTGACCTACAATAAATTATTAAACGAAATTATGCAAGAAACAATAGGAAGGTGATTCATACTAGAAGTAATGAATGGATGACAGTTTTGCTATAAAAATTCATAGCGAAATAAGTCAATCTGAAATTGAGTTTGCTGCTAAGTCTGGAGCTTGAGAATTGAGTGGAACAAAATTTTTGAAAAAAGAAATTTCATTGCAAAAAAGGCGTTTCATATAAACAGGAACTGTATAATCGTCAGTACAGCTTGGTTCCTGCCTGCCGTATACGCTAAAGCAAACAGCCAAGCTGACCTCATATATAAACTTAACATAATTTTTAAGTGTGAATTATCTACGTATTTACTTGAATGCCCAACAAGATTAGCTCTATGCGGGACTAGCATTTCATATAGAGTTTTGCTATGAAAATTTATAGCGAAATAAGTCAATCTAAAATTAACTCAGTTTGCTGCTAAGTCTGCTCGAGAATTGAGTGGAAAAAACTCTTTATGTAAACGAAAAATCTTTGCAAAAAGAGGGCGTTTCATGATGGTACATCTTTCCATTCCTACGCTAGATTAAGGGTCTATTCCATATTGAGGAAAGCTGGAAGTGGTCAGCAAAATAGTTTTGGAAAGGGCTTACTGCATAAGAGAAACTAGGGAAATCTACATTAGCGAGCTGGAGAAGTAGATATGTAATATGTAGTAGCCCCATTTCGAGTACTGTTCAACGATATTGTTTCTGTGTAACCAAGCATCGTTAGATCAATTACAGACACTTCAAAATAAGGCTATGAGGTGTATACTAAACTGCAACAGATTACGCCAGTTAGACGCATGCTACAAGCCTTGGAAAGGATGAACTGCAAAAACAGAATTGAATTTAATGTGTGTAAGTTTATATTCAATATGAAAACAGGACAATTGCTTGAATATCTACAGACTAGGCTGAATCTTGTTTGCGATGTACAACCATACAATTTATAGTTGTATAAGGGACTACAGCTCTTTAACCACCTACCAATAGAACTAAAGATTTTGGAATATTTAAGGACAAATAATACATAATTTATACGAAATCTATATAATATATTTTTGCCAAATTAAGGTTTATATGAACTAATAAAATAATTGTTATTATAAGAAGGGTCCTACGTGATGAAGGCAAAATTACATTAATCATATATTGCTTATGGATCCAATTCTATTTTGACAATCGTACAATAATATAATTTTCTTTAGGGTATACTCCATGTATAAGGGGTTACAATCACTATGAGGTATCACGACGTATTACACACCGAGTCAGACTAGTGTTAGCGCATCCACTACAAAGGTTTCGGGGCCTCTTCAAGTTACTGTTAATATGTACATCTACCAATTGAGTTTAATTGCCACGGAAAATCTATTAGGCCAGACGACTTCTTTTATCGAGCTTGGTATGAATGTTGTGAATAGCTCTCATCCCTTATCGCTTTACTTCCTACAAATTAAAATTAAACGAAGGCAAAAAAAAGCACATTGAAGTCATACATAAAAAAAGTTTATTCAAATTCAGTTACACTATTAAGAAATCTATCCCTGAAGAACGGATGTTGTTTTCTAATCGGTTTTCCATCTTTTGTTTTACCTTTAAAAAATTGTGTAATCGGTGCACCCCCATACTTCGGTTTTTCATTGTCTGGATCATCAAATTGTACATCATATGCCTTCCCCTGAAGTGCTACTTCTGCTGTTGACCAACTAAATCGAACAAGACGTGGGAATCCGAATACAGGATCTATATTATTTGCCAAGAAAGATTTTGTCACTGGATCTCCAGGATATCCACTCCCAAATTGCTCTTGGGTCAGTTCTAATCCTTCCGGAAATCTCCATGCTTTCAAGGCATGATCTCGTATTACTTTGGCACAAATACTAGCTGCAGATACAATGGGATAAGTGGAATCAGCTTTTTTTGCGACTGTAATTTGAAAATCTGGAAAAATGGCAGCCAATTTTGCTTGATATTTTTCCGGTGGACCAACTGTATCAACATAGACCTCTGCAATGTTAACTCCATCTTGAATAGCTTTATTTATCAAACCAATAGCTGAATCCATGGATACCTCATTAAGAGAGCATTTCGATCTGCGATACATACAAGAACTTATAGTGCTTGGAGAAATTACCTCGACAGCCCATCCAAGACACTCGCTATTATGTTTCTTCTGATTAATATCATCGAAAATTATTTCACGTTTTTCCTCTGTTAATTGTTTCGAATCCGCACAGCCAAGTTTTTCGAGAATTTCTTTCTTATTAATTGGACAAAATGCAATTCCATATACCATAGGGCCAAGCACTGGTCCTCTTCCAGCTTCATCAACACCAAGCATGCAAGGCTCATCTTTGCATATTTGAGGTATGTCCACAATATAACTTACATTTTTCGAGTTGTCTTGAGATGAAAGAAATGGCACTATACTAATCAAGGAATCAATTTTTAAATCATTTGTTGACATTTTTATCCCGCCAATTCGCCGATTATCTACTACCCAGTAAATTGACAGTTATCTGTTCTGTTCCTCATATTCAGTTTTCACAGAATTATAAGCTAAATTTATTATTAGATAACATTCTATTAAAAAAACAATTAAGAAGTTTTTAATTAATTAAACTAAACTGCACACATAAAATAACGACAAAATTAGTCAACTAAATTAACTTAACGATGAAAATGAGGCATAACAGAAAATTGGTAGAAAATATTTTGAATTATCGCTGCAAAAACAATGAGTTAAGTTTTCTTATCAAGTGTAAGTGGCCTTTTAAAAATGGGGCATACTGTTAAATTTTTTGTTCCATTTATATGCATGAAGTTGGCATTAATTTCTTTGCAATTATTTTTCTTTGTAGTTGTACAAATAGGTATACGCAAACTGTCAATTTGGCATCTCCTCCCAATTCCTGTGCACTTTTTACTTTACTCACATTTGCCCCGAATTACAAAATACAAGTCTCGGAAAAATCGATAAATTTTGAAAAGTAGATCATCGGTCTCCCAAGTTATTTTTGAATTCTAGTAAAAATTTGCTGTGAGTAAAATTCTATATGTTAAGAAAAAAATCTATAAAGAAAATTTAAAAGTGCCGGCGATTAAACACTGGCTGAACGTAGTGATTGATTTATATCCGTGATGAGTTCCATTCAAGTGCTGAAGAAGTTTGCACTTCCCTTGGGAGTGTCATCATCATCATCTTCAGTTGCCTTTTATATGATAGTTTTGTAAAAAAATGGATAATTGCAAAGTCTATTAGTTATGATACTGATAAAAAATATTTTTTAACCTAAGAATTGTAAAAATTATTAACAAAAAAAAAAATTTCTTATTAACATAAATGATTGGAAAGTGACTGAATGAGATGATGGCGATATATTCTCATTTTTAAAAAAGTGTTTTCCTCTACAATTGTGTTTATTTCTTTGAATGTAATAGCAGAAGTAGAATCGATTAATTAATTTATGTTGTGTGTCTATTCTATCTGGTTAATGCTGTGATTTAAGTTGTCCCCTAAAAGTCAAAAAAATTTTGTTTCGTAGAAGAGCAAAACGGAAGAACGAAAGCTGGGGAGGAGACCACAACTTATCAATCCAACTGTGACGGCTGCAAATAAAGGCGAGATAATTCAGAATGCCACCTGTTAGAGGGGATGGAATGCGTGGACTTGCTGTCTTCATATCAGATATAAGAAATTGTAAGTACTTTTCCAATTTCACTTTATTAAACGCATAAATCTCATCGCTGTTCACATCCAAATGAATATAAAGTAAGCGCCTTGCTCTCTCAACGAACACATTATTTTCATATTAAGATTGCCGCTTCTTGTGTTGATGCATTTTATATTAAGGCAATCAAAATTAATTCAATCAAATATCCTTACGCGTATTTAAAATATGTTGTGATGTTTGTAAAAGAGGCGTATTCAGGGTAAAAGTTCTACCCAAGAATAAATTAATAAGTAAAAAACTTTATCTCACTTTGCACTTATCAGCCGCACTCGACTGTATTTTATTTTCATACAAAAAGCTTAAAAGGCATTTATTTCTGTTTGAAGATTTTTATTTTATTTTTTTTTGTTGAATTTAGGAATCGCGGTTATGAGAGTCAGCTTTTGGTTGCTTCTTATCTGCAACGCAAAGCGGAATTATGAAAATTGCTGGCGAATAATATTTTGATTGTTTCCTTCTTAACAATCGCAGCGCTTTACTGATCTAAATTGTACTGTATAAAAAGACTTAGAAAAATGTAAAAAATGTGTTAGTAATATTATTTAATTTTATCACTTTAGCGGCATACATACAGTAGAACAGCACGCACTGTAGTTGGGGCGATAGTTGTAATCAAATCGTAACCGTAATTTTCCATTCACTCGGTACAATTACGTGTTTAATTTTTAAATTATTTTGTTTGTTTTATAACATAAGAGGTATATGAACCACCAAACCATTACTTGATAGAGTAATTAAAAATTATTATTAGACTATGTCATTCATCCAGACCCGGGACAACAAATTCTCGACCTCAGTATATAAAAGTATGAAAATAAAGCAACGATTGTGTGTCCACATGTATTTGCATAATGACGACTGTCCTCAGAGAAATTTTATTTACAAATTTGAAACTTTTCCCACAACCTAATCATTTGAACTAAGAATAATCTCTTTATGATATCCATACAATGCTTGGGAATAATGAGACGAATTCAGACAAACTCAACTCAGTGTTATTCAATCTCGTACTCGCCCCCATTCAGAAGCATCTATGAAAAAGGAGTCTGGTATTGGAATATGCTTCTTTCCCCTTATAAGATACATCGCAGGGCTCAATTTTAGGTCCGCTCCTCTACTCTCTCTCCCTGCATCGAAAAGTTAATGGAAGCAGGGTTGGCTGCAGTCAACGATAATTTGCTTCTGTACAATGGGAAGAATGGCGATGATTTACAGAGGGAAATAAATGAAGATTTAATAGGATACCAAAGATCGCTGTATGGAAATAAATTTACAATAAATATCTCGAAAACCAGCTAGGTACATGCTTTTTCAACAGAGATGCAAACAAAAGTTGGACATTTGACTGCAAGTGGAAGGAGAATTCATTAAATGAGTTGACTCAACAAAATATCTGGAATGATATTAGATGATAAACTGAATTGAAAACAAATACACTACATATGTATGTGAGGAATAAAATGGCACCACTTACAGGTATCATGAAGGGAAGAGAGTATGCTAATCTACAATGCATTTGTACTAGCAATAATTACTTATAATATAATAACTGGTCACATTGTAGCAATAACTTACTAAGCTGTCTGCATAGAGTATTAAAAAAAGTAATAAAGTCCATATTTAATTTACATAGACTTACACCAACGCATATGCTGATTTGAACCGACAAATTTCCTGAGCTAAAAACAATTAACTTATGTGGAAAAAAGCTAAAATGATATATAGGATAAGAAACAAGATGATAAAGTCGAACATAAACTTATTAGAGTATGGTGAATCGCGTAGCTATGGGACTCGATTGCGCTAACATATACGTTTATCTTTAAAATATACAGCTGTAGTACTCATATACAATGGATTACCATTACCAGATGAAACAAGAAACTAATAAAGAATTTTGGACATGAAAATGTTGCAATAGTATGGTATGTAAACTGATCACCATGTAACAAAAATAACTAAGTAGTAGAGATGTGTCGTTCCGAGGAATTCTTGGAACCGACTCCACAGGATCATCTAAGTTGGACTAGAGTTGAAAGTATCCGGATTATCCGGAATAATTTGGATCCGATTCCACAAATTCGAGTATCCGGATAATCTCGATACAGATCCAAATTATCTGGATATGGATCCGAACTATCCGGATTCAGGTTAACCAAAAAAATGTTCAAAATTTCCTCCAGATTGCATTGCTTCATTGGGAAGATGGAAATTTATATTTTCCCAATGAAGCAATGCAATCTGGAGAAAATTGTGAACCTTTTTTGCTAAAGCATGTTTTTTACTGTCCCAAGTAACCTCGTTTTCAGCCCCTCACCTCCTCCTTTTCAATTTGACTAAACTGGTGGGTATAGTTAAGTCAAATTGAAAATATTTTCTGCAAATGGTGTATTTTTTTATTTAAGTAGTTATTAATAATATCGGCTAAAGTGGAATTTGTGAATTGTCAACACATTTGTATTTTGGCTTGTATACAAAGGGAGCGCGTGGAACTCGTTTTCATACAGGCGCAATTACTGTGGTATGTCAGCAGGAGATGAGAAGGTGAAAACGAAGTTACTTGGGACAGTAATTTTGCTTGTGAAGAGCGGACCAATATTTGTGTTGGACTTAAATTTCCTAGTGTAAAAGCACATTGTAGCCTACAGGTATAAACCGCTAGCAGAATTCTTGAAGGACTTATTCTAGGAGTGAAAAAACTAGTTTAATCATAGGAAGGAGTGAACGACAGCTCCACTAATTATGAACCCGTTCCGGTCACTCCTTGTATGGATCCGTTCGTTCTGGACCGACACATCTCTACTAAATAGTGATTAAAAAAAAGAAAAAAAAATGGAAAATAGGAGAAGTGTTCTTCCCTAATACCAGCCCTTGGCTGTCTTTGAAGATGCCCAGTTAGTTTATGTAGGAAAAAATGAATAGTCAGACTAGAGAGATGGAGAGAGTGATAGAAAGGAGGATAGCTCTATAAAAAAAAAATCTGCTGTTCTAGGAAGCTTTGAGGATTTGCAATCTCTAACTCTGCCTGCACAGTAACACAGTCTTACTAACTTCTAATACCATGCCCATCTTTCAAAAGGATATTTATATCCAATGTAATTTTTGTTTTTAATTCCGATATATGTATCCTATTTTTATATTCAACTTAGCCTCTTATCTTGTTTTCGTACTACTGCCTACTTGTTCTCATTAATCTAGTTAGTTAATTTTGATACTCTCAGTCCCTTTCTAAGGTTACATATAACATATTGTTAATCGTGGTCTCAGTAATTTAATTTTAATTAGATTAGTAATTATTAATGTTGGACCCGGAGAGTTTTCGAACTATAAACCTCTCCTCATTCCTTTTGAAATGCCTGGAGAGGCTTGTGAATGAATATATCAAGGTAGCAGCCCCAAAGTTCTCTTTCTTAAACACCTCACAGCACGCTCACACTAGGCGCAGATCTATTGAGACGGCTCTTCATGGTTACTGTCATTGAGCGAGGACTGGATCATGGACTGTTTTCCTTGGGAGCCTTTATGGACATCGAGAGGGCTTTTGAAAAGGCCACCCCGAGTCGCTATGTGAGGCGGCTCGTCGATATGGTATTGACCGCACTGTAGTGCGATGGATCGACCAACGATACTTAACGGACCGAATCTCTCTCAGTGTGCTGGTGGAGAGAGGCTGCGCGCAGGGTGGCGAGCTCTCCCTGTTTCTCTGTTGTATGTTGGTTAAGTCGCTCATCACGGTGCTGGAAACGTGGGATTCTCATGTGAAACGTATGCGGATGACATCCCTCTGCTCATCTGCAGGCACATCATGGCTGCTGCCTGTGCCTATATGCAACGAGGCTTCAATATTGTTGAGGACTGGTGCACCTGTCATGATATGACAGCAAAAACCCAACAAAGACCAGATTGGTACTTTCCTCCAGAAGATGTAAGCTTGGGTACTTTATTCTTCCAAAGCTCTTTAGATACACTCTGCAACTCTCTCCCTATGTCAAGCACCTTGGAGTCTACCTTGACACGAAGCTGACGTAGGGATTGCACGTAGAGGAAAAAGTTAATGAGGCTATTAGAGTTTTCGCTCAATGCAGGAGAACCTTTGGCTGCACATGGGGCAATAGACCAACACTGGATGTACATCTCGATCGTTAGACCCATGCTCATATATGCCTCCTGTGTATGTTGGCCGAGGAAGCTTATGGGGACTGCGATCAAGAAGCTGGCGGGCCTGCAAGTGCTTGCCTGACTAGGAATTACGAGCTCCGTTCGATCTACGGCTACTGCTGCTCTTGAGGTTTTACTTAATCTACTACCCCTGGATCTTGTCATTCAGGCAGATGCCAAAAACGCTGTGTGCGGATTGCGCTCATGGGGATATTGGGAGGACGGCTGGACTGGCTCTTCTCATTTCTTTTTGGAGTGTGGGCTGGACCTGGAAAACGCTCTGGCCAGCATGCCACGTGATGCGATGGTACCAGAGCTTCGTTTTGGGCGTCGCTTCTCTGTGAATTTTCTTATAAGGAAATCGTGGACTGAAGGAAGTGCCCTACCGAGCCTTCCCCGGTTTGCTCTAAATATGTCTACCGATGGCTTTCCCACAAGTGAGCGAGCCGGGGCGGGCGTTTACTTCCCTGAACGTGACATTGGGATGGAGTACTCACTTGGAAGGCACACCACTGTCTTCCAAGCATGAGTCTTGGCAATCGCAATGGCAGCGAAGATGGCCCTTGATATGCAAATCAAGGGTAAAAATATTAGATTAGATTAAATTATTATTATTATTCTTTCGGATAGTCAGGCAGTCTTGATGGCTCTGAGTGGCCCTTGGATAACATCTAAGTTACTGGGGGAATGCATGCAGGTCGTCTGTGGACAAGTTGTGTATCCACAATAAGGTATCACGTCAGTGGGTTTCTGGTCACATTGGGAAGCATCAGCAGAGATGGGAGAATCTGAGTACTTGCAGGTGCAAAAAACTGTTTCTTGATGGGCTCAATAGGAATATCTCTGATTTTCTCGGAAGGAAACAATGTAGAACTATGGTTGGCATCATCACCGGCCACATCTCGCTTCATGCACATCTAAGAAGGATGGGAGTTGTTGACAGCTATTCTATGATGCTGATCACTATCACGCTGCTACACTTCCTTTTAATGTTCTTGATTGGCTCATTCTCTGTACACAGTCCTACTATTGTATTAATTCTAGGTTGTTCTGTGTTAAACCTTTTTTCGCTAAGTAGGCTTTAGCTCTCATGTTTTTATTACTTTATTCGTAATTTGTATAATAATACTATTGTATTTGTATGAGTCTGACTATGTTAACTGCCAATACTCTCTTTTGGCAGCTAATCATTTTAAGTCTTACTATGTACTAACTCTGTACTTATTATCTATAGCTGTAGCCACGTTTATTTACATGACGATTATGCCTGAGTCTGTAATAAATAAATTTTGTATTTTGTCCAAACAAGGCTTATCCGGTTCTGCTATAGTCCAGCTGGTAAATGTGTAAGTCTAAACAATTCTATCATCACTTCAGCCTTGTTTTAACGCTAGGTTGATTATTAAAGACATCACGTCTTTTCTGTTAACTGATAGGACAGAAGTCTGATATCTCTGGGGAGACGACTACAATTGTTGGATATTTGCAAATAGTATTTCTTTCTACCTGAGGTATTGGGCGCAACCTTGTTGGTTTCGTCTAAATTGGAATAAACAAATGCGCGCACAGATATCGGGAGAATTGAAGAACTTACAATCAATTTATAGTGATAATGCTGTGCATGCTTATTTCCTCTATTCTTTAAATAATGGTGCTAAAGATTTCTTTTCTACTGTATAATCACCAACACGCAAGAAATAAGATTTTAGGTAGTTCGTTATTGGGATAACTTATATTATAGTCTTATAATTAGATGTAGTTAACAGCTACTAGTAAGTAGTTCTTTCGTTCGGTTTACGATGTCTGGTCTCTTATTGACAGAGCATCAATAGGTGAGCCTCTAAACGTAAGCACGCCAGTGGTCGTTGTTATTAATTTGCTGACGATGATCTGGAGTACTGTTGTGATTGCTTTGATCTTGCTGGTCTCGTTAATTTGTAGTTTTTCATGTTGTCTTTGATTATTTCAAAGTATGGTTATGAATTCCTCTGACAAGTGATAAGACTAGCCGTTACTCATAATAAAATTGAAAGGAAACAGATTGACTGCCCTCGTAAAATCAGATAATTCAGATAAAAATATTTCTACTCACTCTACTCACGCTATTGCTTTTGTTTTCCCGGTATTAAGTTTTAATCCATTCGCCTTTAATCAATAATTTAAAATAATGTATCATCAATCTTCATAAGGAATTCCCAATTTGTTGCTTACTACTGGCCTGAACGGCCTTCGTTCTTTTACTTTTGCTGGATAGAAAACCTCGTCAACATTCCAATGCTCCAGCTTTCTCATTTTTTATTGGAGCATTTTTTATTGGAGCATTTTTTATCTATCGCCTTGAAAGTTTCTTGGAAATCCAAAATCACACGTTCTTGCCTTTTTGTTGTTGTTGTAGGTATTGCGGGTGTTGTTGGTTGTATACTATTTCTGCTAACACCGTATTCACCGTGTAATCTCTGCCAAAATCCTGAATGATTCTCAACCGGTTAATTATTAACACGAAAAACTTTTTAATATACAAAATGCACCACCATTGACATCATTCTAATTATCCGTTGCTCTCATAAATCTACATGACTAATAAGAAATTCAACTCCTTTCATATTTCGCAGGTAAAAGTAAGGAAGCCGAAGTGAAACGCATAAACAAAGAACTAGCCAATATACGCAGTAAATTCAAAGGCGACAAAACGCTTGATGGTTACCAAAAAAAGAAATATGTGTGCAAATTGTTATTTATATTCCTACTTGGCCATGACATTGACTTTGGACATATGGAAGCAGTCAACCTACTCTCATCTAATAAATACTCAGAAAAGCAAATTGTAAGGCCATAGATATTGTCCCACATAAATTCTTCTAACAAATGTTTTTATTTTTAATTGCAGGGATATCTATTCATTTCGGTTTTAGTTAATACAAATAGTGATCTTATAAAATTGATCATTCAATCGATAAAGAACGATCTGCAGTCAAGGAATCCAATTCACGTTAATCTAGCACTGCAATGTATCGCAAATATTGGAAGCCGAGACATGGCTGAGGCATTTTCTAATGAAATACCAAAGTTATTGGTATCTGGGTAAGATATTTTGATTTTGATAAAAACTTTATATATAAAAAAAAACTCATTGCAATATTATTCACAGAGATACAATGGATGTGGTGAAACAATCAGCTGCTTTATGTTTACTACGCCTTTTCCGTACATGCCCTGAAATTATTCCAGGCGGGGAATGGACAAGTCGGATAATACATTTGCTCAATGACCAACATATGGGCGTAGTAACAGCAGCAACATCATTAATTGATGCGTTAGTTAAAAAGAACCCAGAAGAATATAAGGGTTGCGTTAATTTAGCTGTCTCGAGATTATCACGAATTGTTACTGCAAGCTATACGGATCTCCAGGATTATACTTATTATTTTGTTCCAGCTCCTTGGCTATCTGTTAAATTGCTTCGCTTATTGCAAAATTATAATCCAGTAACAGAAGAGCCCGGTGTTAGAGCACGTCTAAATGAAACGCTTGAAACAATTTTGAATAAGGCTCAAGAGCCTCCAAAGAGCAAGAAAGTTCAGCATTCGAATGCTAAAAATGCAGTCCTTTTCGAGGCAATAAATCTGATAATACACAGTGACAGTGAACCGAATTTATTGGTTCGAGCATGCAATCAATTAGGACAATTCTTAAGTAATAGAGAAACTAACTTAAGGTATTTGGCTCTTGAATCAATGTGTCATCTTGCGACATCAGAATTTTCACATGAAGAAGTCAAAAAGCACCAGGAAGTTGTAATTCTATCGATGAAAGTAAGTAGAATTATTAAATATTCAAATATTATTTAACTGTAATTTCTATGTTTATATTTAGATGGAAAAAGATGTCTCAGTACGACAACAAGCTGTCGATTTGCTGTATGCCATGTGTGACCGAAGTAATGCAGAAGAGATCGTTCAAGAAATGCTAAACTATTTAGAAACAGCTGACTATTCAATTCGTGAGGAAATGGTACTCAAAGTTGCTATATTGGCAGAGAAATATGCAACAGATTATACGTGGTATGTTGTATATAATTTGGATATTTTGTGAGTTTCGTTTATTTATTTTCATGTTATGTATAATCGTTTTACTTCAGGTATGTTGATGTGATCTTGAATCTTATCCGAATTGCTGGCGATTATGTATCCGAAGAGGTTTGGTATCGTGTAATACAAATTGTAATAAATCGTGAAGAAGTCCAGGGGTATGCAGCTAAAACTGTATTCGAAGCACTTCAGGCACCAGCATGTCATGAAAATATGGTTAAAGTTGGTGGCTATATTTTAGGAGAATTTGGGAATTTAATAGCAGGCGATTCCAGATCTGCTCCAATCGTTCAATTTAAATTGCTTCATTCAAAATATCACTTATGCTCTCCGATGACTCGTGCTTTATTGCTTTCTACTTATATAAAATTTATTAATTTATTCCCGGAAATTCGTTCAAATATACAAGAGGTATTTCGACAGCACAGTAATCTTAGATCAGCCGATGCAGAATTACAGCAGAGGGCTAGTGAATACCTTCAATTGAGTATCGTAGCTTCAACTGATGTTTTAGCAACTGTACTCGAAGAGATGCCATCATTCCCGGAGAGGGAAAGTTCGATTTTAGCTGTTTTGAAGAAAAAGAAACCGGGCCGAGTACCCGAAAATGAAATAAGGGAATCTAAAAGCCCTCAACCAGCGGCACAAAATCATATACAAACTAATCAAAAGTAAGTAAAATTAGTTAAATTGGGTACGTAATAACAAAAAAAAATGTCCTCTGACTTATGCTACACGTTTACTCAATTTAAAATCTCTTTACTGTTTATCGTTCTTCTTGGTTTTTAGCTGCTGCTAGGTAAAAAATGTCTAGTACGTATAAAGTTCGGTAACAGTTGCTTTACATTGGACCCAATTATTTTCTTCATCTTTCTTACACCGTTGATGTGAGTTTTTTTTCAACATTCTTAGCTTTGCTCGACGGGTACCAGTCGAGAAGAGTGTGATTGTCAATGTTGTTATCGTGCATGGCCCATTTAATGCCATTTTATTTTGTCGGCGATCCTATATTGGTCAGTACGTTTTCACAATTTTTCGTTTGAAATCCGTTCCGTTGGTAGGCAACTTCTACGTCTCGTAACCATATAACAGCACTGATTTCATATTGGAGTTAAACAGCCGAAGTTTTGTTTTTACAAGATTTCATTAGACTTGCGTATCCGGGACATCTGAGAAATAGTACTCTTTGCTTTCTTGATTTGAGGATTTGCATTCTCTTCTGTAACGTCAGATGCGGTAATTATGCTACCTTGGTAATTCGTCATTACTTCCACACTTTCGTTATTTATGTTGGTTTCGGAGATGAAACTTGTGTAAATCCTCAGTTTTTTAATTTTCGCTGAACTGGACCACCTCGACTATTTTCTGCTAAACTTTGAATTGAAGCACAAACGTTTTATCAATTCAATATACCTTTGGTGGATTCCGCGTTTATACATCGCGTTTATGTTTGATTTCTGTCATTTCTGTCGACAGCTTTCTCGTAGTTCACAAAACTGGAAATCCAATAAATCGTACATATTTCAATTTAAATTTAATCTTGGTCATTAGTATTGTTATAGCAGCTAATAATGCCACAGGTTCTAAGTTATGTTGCAGTATAACAATTATATTCTTCTTTGTCTAGGAAATCATGAATGTGATTGAGTTAATCTCTTGATAAAAATTCCATCATGTTTTGGTGGTGGGTTTTTTTTGTTTTATATCTATATCGAGTATGGTCAAATTACTTTTGATGATGTTTAACTTCGTTTCTAAAGATCATGCTGACAAGCGAGAAAGTAAGACGAGCAATATAATTGCGTCTCCGCTCATCGAAAATCAAGCAATGCTATCTGTGATCCTAATGATCACGTGCTTGGATTTTTTGATATGTGGAGAGCAAGGTTAAATTTTTTCGTGCAATGTCAACTGAAAAACATGTTTACTATTATGAAAGCGTTAGAACTCTCTGTCGATAACCAAACTTTCGTTAGTATTTTTAATTAGTTGTTGCACAAATGAATTTACACTTACACAAATTATTACTATTTCACCTTGCAAAAAGAAAAAAACGGACCTTATCTGAGCTTTGTGCATTTCCTTTTTAGTTATTTACTCCCAAGTCAAGCTGGGTGTATTTTTTCGCAGTCTACCTTGGATTTCTCTTATTTGAAGAAGAATTTAGTATTTGAGATCATTTCGTGCTACTTTGATCATTTTAAGGTTGCTTTCTTATATTTAGTGTTTGCTGGTTCATCTAAAGGTGACTTTCTAATTGAAGTTGATTAATCTGACAATAACAATCGTCATCATAAAATTTCACTTCCAGTCCTGTACCCGAGGGCAAAGGAGCTTTAAGTTGTTTAGTAAACAGCATAAAAGCTGATTTGCTTTAACATATTTGATCACTGATCTATCCAGAAAAATAAGTAAGTAAGTAACTCAAGAGCTCAATAGCTATCACTTGGAAGCTTTATAAAAGATTATTTGATGAGCTCCAGCAGAAGTGCAACAAGGGCTGATTTCATCTAATTTTACAGATCTGTGGATTTTCCACTGTTGTGTAAAGTAACCCATTTCTCATTTTCAATTTGAAATTCAGAGTGGTTAGAAGTAGTCTGAAGGTTTGGTTAACAAAAGTGAGAATGAAATGGAGAACATTGTTTTATTTAATCAACTTCATTAAATTTAATACTACAGATAATCAGAAGCAAGCGCAAGCGCCTTACTACTATTCTCAGGAAGCAGTCTTGAAGGCCGCTCATGAGATTAAGGAAGAAGCACTGTGATAATTATTCGAAAATTTCATTAAATCTTCTCAAAAAACTTCTTCGCTAAACATTAGTATACCTCCTGCTAGAGCGCTTCTTAAGAATAGCTGTGAAGTGCTTGTCTCTGCGGACATAGCTATATAAAAAAGCAATGAACTGGGATAGAGAAAGGAAGCACTGCGAGCTTCCAGGGATTTGCTTCAGGTACGTCTCGAAAATTATCGTTCTTCTTTTCGTTCTCGTCGATAGAAAAACGTTTTCAATTCGAGTCATTGACCAAATTGTTGACCGTGAAGTCATTAAAATTATAAATTGAAACTTTTTGTGGTTAACAAAATATGAAATTTCCTTTAAACTTTTTTTTTTTCTTTTAATTTATAATATTAGACCAAGTAGCAATGCAAATGCTGATCTCCTGGGCTTAAGTACGCCACCATCAGCAACAAATAATAGTACAGCATCCGGCACACTTATCGATGTTCTTGGCGATATATATGGTGCAAACGGTTCAACAGCGGCGGTATGTAATACAAAGAAATTCTTATTTAAGAATAATGGAGTATTGTTTGAGAACGATCTCATTCAAATCGGCGTAAAAAGTGAGTTCCGTCAAAATCTTGGACGTTTAGGATTATTCTATGGTAATAAAACACAAGTTCCATTAACGGTAAGTTTACAAAAATAATAGATTTGGTATTATTATATATATATATTTATTTTTTTTATGTTAGAATTTCAATCCCATACTTCAGTGGTCAGCCGAAGATGCATTAAAACTCAATGTTCAAATTAAACCAGTCGAACCGACATTAGAAGCTGGGGCACAAATTCAACAGCTTTTAACTGCAGAATGCATAGATGACTATGCTGATACACCCTCACTGGATATTACCTTCCGATATAATGGTGTTCAACAAAAAATGGATGTAAAGCTTCCATTGTATGTTAGCAAATTCTTTGAGCCAACTGAAATGAACGCTGAATCATTTTTCGCACGATGGAAGAATCTTGGAGGGTAAAGTTTTCAATGATTTTTTTGTTTTCTAATTATTATAATATATTATAAATTTTTTGTTTGATGTTATACTTTTAGTGAGCAACAGCGTGCACAAAAGGTATTTAAGGCACAAATTCCGCTTGACTTACCTGGTGCGAGAAATAAACTAATGGGATTTGGTATGCAGTTACTTGATGGAATTGATCCAAATCCAGATAATATGGTTTGTGCTGGAATTATTCATACGCAAACGCAGCAAGTCGGCTGTTTAATGCGCTTGGAACCAAATAAACAAGCTCAGGTATGTGTTTAGTTTTTTTTTTTTTAATAATGGGACTGACTGAGGTTTTGATAACCAATTTTTCCTTTTATGACATATTCAACGCGCTGAAACGAATATATATTGTTCGGTAGCGCTTGAGAAATAGATTTCATACAATTTTGTCTCAAGAACTGTTGCTTTTTAATTACACTTCTACAATTATTGTGTGAACATTATGATTACGAAACTGAACCATACTTGAATGAATTCAAAATAAGCCCAAAATTTCATTTCGAAATTGATAGCACGTGCCAGTTACGATTTAGAAAATTCAACGCGGACAAATAGGATTAGATTATGGCATGAAGTTAGAAAAATATGTACATTATAATGTATGAATTTTAGGTGGACTGAGAACTACTCTGACTAATATCTTCACACAATAAAAACAAACTACCGAGATTTATTCGCAGGTGTTTTATGTATGATAATTACGTGTACAAAATTTTAGCCGTTTTGCTGAACACCTCAAGCAGTGTCCAAATATATTATGGAAATCAAAACTTGTATGGACAAACATATAAAGGTGTTGCTCGATATTACCCATATACGAGCTTAATCGTACTCCGCGTTCTCAAGTTAGGGACGCACAACATCAGAAGAACGGACAGACGGATAATAAACAAACTTATTTCCATTATTTAGGCCTATGTATAAAATTGGTTGCGATTTAGAGTTTTAAAGTGAAGAAAACATCTTTTAACGCTCACGTTTATGTTCTGAATTCTGATAACGAAATATGACTGACTATCCCGTTCTTAAGTAATGTCACACCAGTTGGCGGTGCATCATATTGTGTGCATAGAGTGGATTTCCAAAAAGTAGCCGTTGAAGATCAACTTGAAATGGTGAATTTGCTAGTAGATTTGTCTTAAGTTTGGATAATTATAATTTTTCTTTCGTTGGAGATCCGTATTTTCGATTGCGATATTAAGAACTGGAGTGGCCCTATTTGCGGGTAATATTTTTAGGTTTAACATGTGTAAATGCAATACTAACAAAAACTGCGTTCACACATAGCAGCCCGTCGGCGTAGTGGAATACAGTTGGCATTTCTTTCAACTATATATCCTTTGGTTTAATAGAAAATTAGTCAGTTCCTAAAAACTCCTTAAAGTCTTAGAGTGTTGATAATGGTAGTGAAAGTATGTGGGAAATGGAACTACTCAAAGGGGCGCCACGGCCGGTTAGCTACACTACAAGGAAACAGGGTGAGTTCCTTCCTGTTTACACATGATAAAGGCGCGCATTAGTTAGGACTATGTATGTGCTCCTGACTCACAAGTTTCTAATCTTTTATTGAATTCATTTTTTTACCACTTGATTACGACGTGATTTTTTCCTAAATTCATATTATTTTTTAGTACTGGAACTTAATAAATATCTTTCTACATGACTCAATTAGCAAAATTGTGCCTTATATCTTACTAGACTGCGGAGCTTAAAAGGACTGTCTTCGTGATTTGAAGAGCTGATCAGCTCTGCCGTCAATCCACTACACATTCAAGATCAGTACCTAGTTGTATTTGCTGATCTTGTTGCTAAATGCTCAGATGTACATATGCCGTATAATAAATTTCCCCTTGGTGGAACGGATTAAAGAGAGGCTGAGGCTCCGACGGGGTCCGTGGAATACAAGGTATTCCGATTACGTTCCGCCATTAGTGACGAAATATCGTGAAAATGTACTGGAAAGCATGGTACAAAGAACACAATACTCTCTGCGCTCTCTCTGTCTTTCCTATAGTAATGTATATACATTAGTCACGAAATTACGTCATAGAACATGTGCCAACATTTTAATGGGAATACCTTGTATTCTATATACCTTCCCTTGAACGTAGACCACAACAAGGCCCATTATTCACCCTACAGACATATGAGTAATTGCTCATCGGTCCCAACCGGACGCTCTTACAAAGTTCAGAATTGCCTCCCAATCTTCCTTACCGGCTTTTTGCAGTTCGGAGGTGTGAGCCTAGGAATCTGTAACCCTTTTCTGAGAGCTGGACCTTGATAAATAAAGTGTGTCGCCGCTTTGGATTCCTCTCCGCATCGCCTGCATGTAAGATCATCAACAAGTCCCATCTTGTATATGTGACTTCTGAGAAAAGAGTGTAGTGAGAATTTACATTAAAGCTTGTTTAGTCCAAAAAGCTTATTCGTATGTTTGGGTTAGGCTTACGCCACAGTTCCTTTGTAGTTCTACTTAAATGGTCGTCTAATAATAGAAGCAAGGTGCTTTGGTGCAATACCAATTGTGGAGGAAGATGTCTTCGAGGCTGCACTAAGACGAGCAGGCCCGTCCGCCTTTTCGTTCTCGCTGATATCGTTGGAACCGAGATAGGGAATTCAGGGTTGTTTTACACTCTAATACCAGTTTGGAAGTTGTAAAGGATTTTGACAAAGTCTTGACAGCTGCTTGGGTATCCTTGTTCTCAATCTCTGAGTTAAAGAGATACCTGCCCGCTTCAAGGATGACTTCCGCCTGGGAAACTGCTAGATGGTTATTTTAGACAAGTACTGAGTTTTCTTTTCTTCACAGTCTTTTAGGTAAATACCAACTAATCATCTTCATCTTGTTCTTACCGGATGTTTTCTATTATTTTGCTTTCTATTCTAGAGAGAATTATTAGAACTAGCATCTTGTTTACAGATTTTTTTTTTTTTTGGATTTTTATGATGATTCCTTTCTTCCAGGAAAATGCTTTCCTTTTTTTTCTATAACTGTTCTAGGATAGGCTGTAGTACTTCTGCTCCTATTTCTTTTGAGTAGTTCTCTACCGGAATTGCGTCGGCATATTTAGCTTTATTGTTATTAAACTTGGTGATAGCTTCGGTTATGTATCATTGATGGAAGATTCTGGTTGACTCGGTTGTTGCAGCTTGGTCCGGCTTGTTACTTTTTTCTTTTGTGATTTTTCGTTAGAGTTAATTCTGTTGAAGTATTCTCTCCATTTGTGGATTGTCTAGGATTTCAGTTGACTTAATCTACCATATCTTTGATTGGCTGGTTTGTTTTGTCTTTTTTTTTTGTCTGCCTATTTCTATTTGTGAACTCTTCCTGTGTTCTTTTGCAGTGTTATTGTAAAATTTTCTCTTATTTTTTGTTGTTAACTTCTTTGCTTCTTTGGGTTTTTTGCTGTATTGTTGCTTCAGATCATCATTCTAATCGTATAAACTAAAAGATTAAGTCTCGTGCAGTCAAGAAGAAGACTTTTACATGTTGAAAATTCATTTTGTATTATATGCAATCAGCAACCAAGATCTACTCGACATTAAGATAAAAAATATCACTGCAACATGTTCTGGATCCCAATATGATGTCCCAAGCCTGAGCGAAATGCATGTACCTGATTGTGTATATTTTAGTTTATAGGACTCTTGCTTTGAGGCACAAATTTGTTTTTAAACTCCCTTTCTTCCACTATATTTTCCTCTCTGGGTTTGTTGAACTTAAGACCTGTTCTTTCCCTTCTTCAGGATATATGGTTAACAAGCGTACTTTATTTATATTATATTCATTTCTTCTAGCTTTGATTATTTTTTGTTAATTTTTGAATGTTGAGTCGTCTCTTTTATGTCCTAGCCGTGGGGTCATCTAATAAAACACGACTATGTTGGTAGCCGGCCCAAGATAAAAAAATGATGAATTGAAATTGTGCGATGGGGGAGGGGGGCGGCCTTCGAGACTGCTCCAAGGCAAAGTCTTAAAGCCTCTTCAATTTTAATTTCAAAAATACCTTATTGAACAACCTTAAGTCTTTGGCCCTCGGCGGTGAGCCATCCGGACTCTGCCAGATTTTCATTCTTAAGCTATATATTTCTGATTATGTAGAATTGAACGTGCTTATGCCCATATTTTGATGATTTTTTTATTTTGATGGAAATAAGTTTTATGTAAGTAGACCAATTTGGTGTAGAAACGTCACATGTCTAACAGAAGTAGCGCAATCTAAACAATAAATCAAGCGTTAATATTGAAACAACTCATTTCCAGGACTTGGGTCATTTAAACTCTCAACTTAGTGCAGGATTTTTGCACTTTGGACATACGACATTTCAATTCTAGTTGTAACTCTACTAATCCGTATATTCTAGTTTACTTACAATTCATGATCTATAATTCTAATTTTACCGTCTATTACTAATTCTGCTTACCCGAATATGCTTTCATGATCCTAATGCTGCTAGTGCGTATATCTAATTCTATAGTTGTAAATTCAAACGTAAAGCCATTACAAGGTTCAAATAAAAAAATAAAACTAGTATGCTATTGCCAACTTTTGTAGTATTACTTTATTCCTAATTCTAGTTCTAGTTCTAATTATATTTCAGGTGCTAGTATTTCAAGTCGGGAATGGAATCTGTAAGGAAATATTCTTTATGCGTTCCTTTTGAATTCCTTCCCTTCCTTTCAACTGTGAGCTGTTGATTGTTCATGCTTTTTTTTTACCCTAGCCATTTCAATTATAGTTCGCCTCGGAAGATCTAGGATGTCCGAACGATTAATGCCCCCGTGGTGGGTCGCCAGAAACCTGTTTGAATTACTCCACACTTGTTGCCTCAAGCTTCGTGGAGCCGTTTGGTATGCGAGATTGCTGCATTGAATGCCGTAGGAGAGATAGTGAGTGGGTTCCTCGCTCGTAGCTGTGCGTTTAGTCAGCAGCCCGCTTTTTCATTTCCTGGTACTTCATCACACCGGGAAAGAGATTTCAGGGTGATTTTATACTCCAGTATCGGTTCGAATGTTGCAAAAGATTTATCCAAGTTTCGACCGAAGCTTATCCATCTGAGCAGATTACAATTTCCTTGTTTTCTGTATCAGAGTTGAAAAGATATCTTTCCGCTTCCAGAATGGCCCTGATCCTTACCTGGAAAACCGTGACCTGATTTTCAAGGTAGATGTATCTCCACACGGGGGTCTTCCCTGTATAAGAAAAAGTTAGCGTTTAGTTTCGAGAAGGTGATAGCTGTCTCTGTTGATCTCAAGTTCGACCGACTGCACGAATTCAAGATGAACTCGCGTGAAACCGTATTTAGTTGTGATTAATTTGTATTTATGAATTTATCTCGCTTTATTTACTTTCATATATGTATTTTTAATTTTTTTGTTTTTATTTTTCCTTCATTTAAGATTTGAGCTTGCATAATTAATATAAATTCCAGTATTCTATAATCTATCCTAGTTTCATTAATATTTCCGGTTAACTTATACTAATAGTCTTCAAGAACATTCTTCTAATCATTAATCATAAAAATAATCATTTTCACATCATTTTCTTAAATATAAAAATCAAATAATATTCAAAACGTTTCGAATTTTGCTATTCTTTTTTTTTTTTTCTTACAGATGTTCCGCTTAACCATTCGTGCTAGTAAAGAGACTGTAACTCGGGAGGTATGCGAGCTACTTGTTAACCAATTCTAAGATAAATTTTTAAAGTTGTCATCGTGCATTGTTTATAAATACATAAAATTATGAAATTAATATAAAAACAAAAATCAGACAAAGTCTGCACTTGAAAATATTTAGTAATATTCGTATAACATACATACATATATGAAAGAAGAATAAGAAGATTTACATACATATATATGTATATATATATATATATATATATGATGAAGAACACAAAATTCGGGTTACAAATAGAATTGAAAAGACAGACAAGAGTAAATCAATAATAAATAATAATAATAATAAAATAATTGAAAGAAAGGATACAAAATATAATAAAAAATAATAATTTAAGTTTGTAGAAAAATGCAAAAAATGTTATTAAAGTTAAATATTGAATAATAATCTCATTAAATAAGAGTAAACTTGTTGAGGAAAAAATATTATAATATTTAAGGAATAAGTAAATGAAATTTAATAAGGTAACAAGTTTTTAGAGCAAAACAAGAAAGATATAAAAATAAGTATTATTCATTTTTGGGGCTTTCAATAACGCAAAGTTTACGAAGATCACTTTATAACTGCAAAAAGTTATGCGAAGTATTGGACATAAATAAAAATCTTGCAAAAATTCCATTTGTTGTTTATCTTAAAAATGGCGCCAATACATGGCAGCGGCAAAGAATATAAATATGATTTTATTTTGGGTCAATGAAATGAAAAGGTAAATTAAATTTTTGCCTCACTCTGCTTGGATATTTTTGTGATTTTTTTTTCTTTCAAAGCTTAAAGGAGCGTTTACAATGGCAGAGTAGAGTGGAGGCACCAGATTGCATTGTCTCTCTTTGTCTCAAGCTTGTACTCTAATATAAGCTCTTCGCGATTCCCATCAGAGTGGATTTCACCGAGTAGCGTCAGTTTTGAAAAATTCCTAATCTCACGTCGGTGAGATAATGAGGGAAAAGGCAATCTGGTGACTCCAATCTACTCTGCGGTTGTAAGCGCTCCTTTAAACATGAATATTTTGCAAATTATATTACTATTATATTAAAATATCTTACTATTTTACTTTACTTTTCCTTAATTCGCCATTAAAGGCAAGAGTGGTATTAAAAAAAAATCAAATGACTGACTTTAAATTTGAATTAATTTCAAAAGTTTTAACCTACCTATTATCTCATCATTTATCAAAAAAGAAATATTTTGTCGAATTAGATAGGTACGTAGTTGCAGTGCACTATTAAAAACGATGATTAAATAAAAAAAAGTGAAATTACCGGTCACTAATTACCAGACTTTACCCCACACATTTCCGTACAACAAGTTATATAGCAGGATAAGTTATACTTGGTAGTGCAAAAATCGGAAATAGTAGTTTGTTTCTTTTCCTTCACTTTGGAAATTGCGTATTCAATATGAAGTCAAAGGTAGCCATTTATTATTACTATTAATTGATTGGTGGATGCAAACAGACTTCCAATCTATCATTTAGTCACTGCGACATGTGAGATCTTTTGTAGCATTACTTTTACAAAACCTATGACGTTTTTGGGGGCCATTTTTGTAAAACCCTCTGGCAATGGGAATGCATTTTCTAGATGTTTCAGTTTCTGCAGTCGAAAGCTTCACAATCGCAGAGGGAGATTTCGTGTCGTCACAAATCTACTAGTTTCTAGCCGAATCTAATTATGTAAGTGGTCTGTTCAGCAGTTTCGTCGTCCACCATAATAAGCGACAGGTCGACCAACTTCACCCATCTTCGTGAGATGATATTTTAGTGGGCAATATCCCACAAGAAGGCCACTTATGAATCTTAGTTCGTTTCTGCTGAGCGTGAGGAATATTTTACTCCTATATTGCGAATACATGATGAATTTCTTCGCTTGTTTCAGCCCCTGGGGGGGTTTTCTTCGCGGTGTATCAATTTCTCTCTCTTCTCAAAGTCTGATTAGAGCCGAAAAGTTGCTGGTTGGGTGGCTCCACTGACTATTGTCATTTTCTTCTAGGAAAGAATGGCACAAGTTTTACAGTTTTCTCTTTCGCCCTATGG
This sequence comes from Dioctria linearis, assembly GCA_963930735.1. Classification (NCBI taxonomy): domain Eukaryota; kingdom Metazoa; phylum Arthropoda; class Insecta; order Diptera; family Asilidae; genus Dioctria; species Dioctria linearis. The sequence goes on along the minus strand of OZ005744.1, from coordinate 25,958,398 downwards.
GAGAGTTGGAGCTACCAACACAAAACATTGCTTACTGAATGTTTTATGTTGGCTGCAGATGCAATCACCGCAGAAAGAATAAGGTAACGATAGTGTTTACCAGCCTCCGTCTCTCTTGCCCATACGCAGGATTCAGTTAAAAGTAACTTGAAAATTAAAGTAGGAATGAGTTTAATTCCTTAAAAGCGATTAAAATATCACCTGGACACAAGAAAATATATTTTTTTAAATTTAATTCGATTTTCGGGTATAAAATTTCATATAATTGGTTGAGTTTTACATGTTTTTTATGTAGTAAACTTTTTAAAGGGTACTCTAACGGTGATAAACACAAACACAATGTTTGTGCTACATGAAATAGCAAATCGATCAGTCCATTGTTATATAAGTCTGTGGGTGGCTTAGAGCCAATAAAAAAAATCTGGCTCCTGCTTTTGCTAGGCGGTTCGCAATCTTGTTGTCCTTGATGCCTTCATGTCCTGGTATCCAAATCAGCTTGGATTCAAATGTAAACGAATTTAAAGTTTTAAGAGCTATTTAACTGTCTGATATTATATATATTTTTGCTCCACCAATTCTTATAAATGATTTCGCGAGCACAAAGTTCTATGGCGTGGATCTCTGTTTGTAAAATGGTAGGTGAAGTCTCCAGTGCCTTAGCGGTTCGGTTATTCAGCCCATATATGCCCACACCTGCTACTATCTTCCATTTTGGATTTATACATGTGCCATTTAAGAGTTCCTTTTTCAAAGGAAAGGGTCACCAGAATGCCGCTTTTGACGGTCCTCTAATATCACCTTGAATGGTGGTTAAAAGTTAAAATGTTTCTGTGCCCGAGATAGGGTTGACCATCATATCCGCTAAGAATTCTTCGAGGACTTTCAGGTGGCCGACCAGATTGCCTATATTGAAGGCATTTCACCTCTGCAGTTATGCTGAGTTGAGTATCACCTGCTTCTTAACGTGCAGATCAGATGCAATGGAAGCAGATCCAGTATAGCCTCTAATGTTGTATTTGAACAAGTACGTATGGCATCAGTTTCTGTAAACTAGGTTGAGCTGTGTTGTTTAGTTTTTGACCACCAAATGGGTGAAGCGTATGGGATAGTTGGTTTTATAATAGATATATGTCACCATATGGTCATTTTTGGTTTTAGACCCCAGGTCCTACCAAAAAGCATGACATGTGTCCATGTTTCCGCTGTGGTCCTCTCCAGGAGTCTTTTTAAAAGAGAGTTCCGAGTTAGTCTGCTATCTATTTAGTTTATGCCCTAAAAGGTATGAAAATCTCTAAACTTTTACTATTTAATAAACTCGATTTTCATTCATAATAAAAATAATAAAAGCAGTAAAAACTGCAAGAATAAAATTAAAAACAGTATGTGAAGTTTTAGAATCAGTGGAGAAGCATTTATCACTCCAAATAAGGTTTGCAAGCTATCCCCAAAGGCAATATCGAGCTCGTAAAAAGGCTGAATTTTGCTTAACCACTCTAGGGGAGGACAAATTAAATGAATTCTGGCCGCGGTTCGGAGGTCCTAGCCACCCCTACTCTTATGTATGTCACTCTTAAACCATCGCCCGAGGAAAAACAGAGGATGGTAGACTGTTCCACATTCGCACAGTTCGGGATTACGCAATTTTACTGTACGGTCGAAAGTATTTTGCAGGGTAAAAGGATGTGCGCGACTTATAGTGCGAGTATTACGTGCAGGAATTAATCTACAACGGATCAGACTAGATATTTCAACGGAACATTGGGCATGCGTGTAGCGATAAAGGAGTAAAATACATCCAATATTGCGGCGGTGCTCGAGTGAATCCGTATGGAAAGTTATTGCCAAATCGACAATAGCTTAAAAGGCTATCTTTTGGACAATATCCAATGAAACTAAGCCTGTATGACCAGACCCAGCCCAGATTTGCGAATTGTATTAAATTCTAGATCTGATATAGGACTTGTAGGGGAGCGCTAGATTTGATGGACTGAAATATTTCTCACAACTTTTCACTAATCCAAGAGATTTCGATGCTTCTTTGGCAACAGAGAAGATGTGGTCTGTTCAGCATAATTTACTGGAAATGTTAATGCCAAGAATGCTTAGTGACGCTGAATCTGAAATGAATTGGGAGTGGTTAAATGGTAAACTTGTTTCAAAGAGATGAAACAGCCTTGAGTCTTACATGCATTGAACTTGACGCCAGGCGAGGATTATATCAAGATCGTTATTCAATATCGTTTGACATATGTGGCATTACCTCTGGAGTCCGCAAGGGTATCAAAGGAGTAAGCGAAATCTAGGGTACGGTAAACGGCAAAGCTATCGATGGGATTGAAAGTAAGGGAAAGCAGATCATTAAAGAAAATTAGGAAGAAAGACGTAGAGATAACAGAGCCCTGGGGCACACCGGCTTTCAATCCATAATAGAATAGGTGAGGAGAGACCAAGTGCTTTAAGTTGGCTAAAAGGGCGGGATGCCAGACTCTATCAAAGGCATTTGAAATATCCAGAGCAACGATCTTGGACTCACCAAAATTGTGGAGAATACGGTTCCAACATTCCGTACGAAAAGTCAGCAAGTCTCCAGATGAACGTCCCATCCAGAAACCACTTTGGCGATCGTTTATGAGTTGATTGGTTTCTAGATACTTCATTAATTTTAAGTTAATGATAGATTCAAAAACTTTCGAAAGAATCGAAGTGATTGCAGTGGTCTATAATTTGAGAGATCGCTACCCTCTCCTTTTTTAATTTGCTGAACGTGAGCTAGTTTCCAAGCAGTTGGAAGATTCCTGTCTAATAAGACAAGTAGAATAGTTTGTGCAGAGGTTAGCCAAGAATGAGGCGAAGTTGGATACGTCGATGCCTTTGACCTTGAACACATCTCGTACGGATGTGTATTTGTTCTTGAATACATCTGCACGGGAGATGCAAAACAGGTATCTATGAAGTGGGTGGAAGACGAGAATTTGAAGCGAATCTAGCAGCCAAAATATTAGCCTTATCCAGGGAGTCAACTACGGCTTCAGCATTGCTAAGTAGTGAGGATATAGAGGAACTGGTGAAGTTCTTCCTGATGGTTTTGGCTTGTCAAGATTGCAGGTGTTTCGTGCAGTCTTCTAGACTTGTTTCAGCTCTGGACATGGATGTAACTGATAAGCGTGAAAAGCAAACTCCTTAGCTCTTATAGCTTGGTTGCACTTATCTTTAAACCAAGAGTAATTTTGCTGTTGCTTAGATCTGCTGTATGAATATGGAATCTATTCACGCATACCACGGCTTAGAATAATATTAAGCTCCAGTGCTCCTCGTTTACTCCTATTTAAATTGGAGACTTCTGAACAGCGTTGCCACTCTTCCACAAGTTTTCACATAGTTCGATTCTTTCACAAAATCTGCCACAATTTTTGTGTTTAATTTATTACATAAATGTTTGTGGATTGCCCCTGTTTGTTCTGTTTGCAACGCATTTACAAAGTTGGAGCGAATGTTCTGTTCGCTAAATGTGCCACTGCCGGCATTCGGCGCTGAAGAAACATTCCATTCCAAATAATAGCTGGTGTGTGTGGTCTTCGGATTGAATTTGGTCTTAATTCCATATAACTGGAAAAATTTAGTTTGATTTTGTTATTCTTTAAATAAGTTGCATGCGCTTGAACGATTTGCTTTACTTATTAGAAATAAAATCTCTAATATGTAATACACTTCATTTTTTCCTTTTCTAATACACAATCTACCATCGGTTTTTCAAAGCAAGTTGCAACGCTGATTCTGAATTTCATTCTTCTCAACTTACATGGTTTACTTCCTATATATACAGTAAAAAAACGACCAATTTTAGAAATAATTTCATTTTATTAAACATTTAAAAAAAAAGTCGACCATTAAATCGAAGCCAATTTAAATTTCGCATTTATATTAAGTGAACTCAGCTCAGCCACTAGATATTTGTAAGCGAAAGGAACTTCTATATAGCCGACTTCCATGCTCACCTTACATATTCTACAATTAGCTGGAGTGGCTGTCAAACCTTCTTCAGCACGCTTAACAACTTGTTTTATCGGTGTCAAAATACTTCCACAATTGCCACAAACTAAAATACATGCCCTATCAGAACTATAAAATAAACGATCTTGAAGTAGAAATGCAGCTCCATGTGATATTAATGCATCACGTTCCATTTCACCGAAACGTACACCACCACCACGTTTACGACCCTTAATTGGTTGCTGAGTAATAGCATCTACTGGTCCAGTTGAACGAACCTTTAAGAACAACAAAAAATTTCCTATGTCACAATTGAACTTTTATTATAAAACTTTTAGTAATATAACTTACTTGCCACTTATCGAATACCATATGTCGTAGCCTTTGATAATGAACAACTCCAAAGAAAATATCAGCAATCATTTCACGTCCATCTATACCACTATACATCTTTTCCGTTCCGTAATAATTATAGCCGCCTTGTTCAAGAAGTTTTCCAAAATAATCAATTGCGGTATGCTTTTCAGAAAAACGAAATGGTGAAGCGTCATGCACCAGTCCATGCAGGGCTGCACTTTTTCCAGCCATTATTTCGATCATCATCGCAATTGTCATACGGGACGGAAAGCCATGAGGATTAAAAACAATATCCGGAATAAGACCAGTTTCTGTAAATGGTAAATCTTCTGCTGGATACTTTTGAGAACAGATACCTTTTTGGCCCGCACGTGATGCAAACTTATCACCAATCGTGGGTTTTCTCTGCAGAATGATGCCACTTAATCTGAGACTTTTAAGAGTTTTTAAGTTCAATCAACTTACCGGAATTCGAAATGTTATGCAAACCATTTTCGGTGCGTTTAATCTGAAATTTCCACAATATCTAATGCTATCAATAACAGCATCCTCTTTTTCATCGTTGTTTACCACTTGATATGTTGCTACTTCTGTATCGAAATAACTGAAAGTATAATAATTAAAATTATCTCTCATCATTTCTTAGGAATATCAAAACATCAAGCAATTACCAATAAAGTATAGATTTATGTCGAATTCTGGTTCCTGGATGTGGTAATCCATCATTGTCTAAATATTTTGCAAGTTCATGATTTCGTGGGTCTCGAGCGAAGTAGCTTGCACCCGTTAGCTCAATAAATTGTGACTTATAAATGGAGCCATAGGCAAATCCACGTTCATGTGCCATTTTATTGATAATCATTGCATCCTCCATGTCATAGCCAGTGTAAGATATCACAGCTACTATAGCGTTTGTACCCATTGCAAAATCATCTAAATCTATGTTATCATGATGAACAGGCCTAAAAAGAGGAGTGCCAGGTGTTTGGAGTCTATAAAGTTTATTGTCTGCTTTAAGTTGGAAATTATGGCATGGTGTGCCCATAGTTTGTTTTCCCATCTGACATTGGTACATGTTCCTTAAGAGAGAAAAATTCAAATTTGTTATCATTATGCATGTGAAAAAGGTGAAAATAACGCAAAAAAAATAGTTTTAACAGTGAAATAAAGAAAAATCAAACTATCCGTTTTACTTAAAGAATCGAAGGCAATTGAGAGCAGATATAGACAAGATTCATCTGTTTCTTTACGGTAGTACACAATGAGATAGTACTGCTAGGATTATGCTCTCCTTAGTTTTTATACTGGGTACCCATTTTTTCTACTTGAGAAAGCTAGGTGAACTTAGGATGTAGAAGAAATTTTTCATGCTCACTGACTGGAATAGTTCTTCCCATTACATCATTATCGTGTAGGCTGGAACTGGGCTTTCCTGATAGGATGAGATTTGTGGATTGAGGTGAGAGCCTTATCGAGTCTTCAGCGATTCGCTCTAAAACTCTAAAACTTTTTACCGATGGCTTGCTTGCTCACTAATGAGGAAGCTGGTGCTGCTGTTTACTTTCTTGAACCTGAACCTGGGTTGTAGTACTCACTTGGAACGTACACTACTATCTTCCAGAAAGAGGTCGTCGCCATCGCAATGGTGCAAAGCTAGACATTGATATGGAAACTAAGGGAAAGGACATAGCTATCATTTCAGTTGATAAGGCAGCTTTGATGGCTCTGAGTGGCCCTCGCATAACATTTTAAGTTACTGAAGGACTGCAGTACGTCTTTGGATAATCTGTGAATCCATAAAACGGTGTCCCTACAGGAGTCACCAGGGCACATTGAAATCGTTGGGTATGGGAGGGGGATCTGCTGCCCAGGATGGGATCTAGTTCCCTCTTCCTTGGACCAAAACCAGCTGTAGTCACAGGTCACATTGAAATCGTGGGGAATGAGAGGTAAACAAAAGTTTTTTTTTTATGAACCTAATAGCAGTTTCATTAACTTTCTCTTGGAACTCGGAAGAAAACAATGCAGAACTTTGGTTGGCATTATGACTGTCCGTCTAACAAAGATGAGAGTTGTTGACAGCCCCGAGTGTCTGGAGATTGTAATCCAGGAAATATCTTTTCATTGAAAGACACGATGACTAACCACTAAGCCATCGTGGAAATATTTATTTCCCTAGGAAGGAAAGGAAGAAAAAAACTGATTAAAAAAAAACTATGTCAAAACTTTTGTATTGGACAGTTTTTAATCTATTGAATAAATAACTAATGAGGAAGCGGCGTATCGTGCGAATACAGTGTACGTGTTTAAGCAATTCAATGACAGTATGATCTCTGGTCATGGGAGTGAAATGACAAGAGGGCCTACTGCCTATTTTGCATCAGTTCTACATTCCTGAAATTTTATATTTTATGAAATAAAGTTCGGATTTGAGTTAGCGATATTGTGATAAATAAGTAATTTAACACGATTTTTACTTAATAGTAACATTTGAAATATCCTGCAGCTCAATAATTAATTTTACATTAGAAATTTCATTCAAAATAAACGTTTCCTTCAGCTGTCAAAAATTTTCAATCCGGTACTTGTGTAAAAGTTGATCAACTTTCTTGCGGCACAAGCTGAAACTGTGTTCATTGTGGGCATACTAATGTATTTCAAATGCATTCAACTTTTGCGTAACATTTCCTTAACGGCATTGATCCGTTCATTCTGTTCCAGCAGTTAGGTTTTCATCCAATATGCCATTTCCTAATTAGTTATTTATTGAATGATTAGTTTTCAAGTTTAATAAAAGTCTCTCAAGCAGCACATTCGATAAAAAAAAATGCACGATACCAATAGGTCGAAAGCAATTAGGACTTCTTGAAGATGCTAGTATAGCTACACACAAGTCCATTGCACATTTTCACAATTCTAGTTTGATCTGTGGCTTAAACACAGTTTACTGCTCTTATACAAATTCGGTAGGATAAATTTGAAGGAATGGAGGATATTCATTGAAATTATTCTTGCCAGATTGAAGTGGTTGTAAACTTTACAAAAAGTATCCAAAACCTTCTGAGAAAATATGGGAAGAGGGGTCGAAAGGTAAAAAGATAAGGAAATATATCTTGAAGAATAATTTGTTAGTAAGATGAAACTTACTGTTCATGGACACATTACTTAAGTCACTTAAGTATTCACTACACACAGTTTTTCCTAGAACTATCGTCATTACTAATTCAAAATATCTTACGATAACTCCAATCTTACCTTGGAGACTGATTGTAATCAGGCATTGGAATCAAGTTGGCTAAATTACTCAAAAAATTCGTTTTCGATAATTCCATATGTGTTGTCAATCCTTGATATATTTCCTTCTCTTCAATTGCAATATCCATGTAAACTTGCTCAAAAGATCCAATGTATTCAATTTTTCCATATGCTAAATTTTTCACAGGTCTCATCATTCTTGCTGGTCCTACAAACAAAAAAAGTCCTGGGAATTGACCTTTTTCCTTAAATGGTACAAAACCAATTTCCATCATTTCTGGTAAAGTTCCATCAATTTTGTACAATCGCAATTTATTACAAATCTTTGAGGCATCCTGAATCCGAATATAGCCTAGAACTTTACCTTCAAGCATTACGATATAATTTTCATTTGTCGAATTGAAAACTGGTGAATCTAGAGGAATCATTCCTAATTCTATTAAAATTCCAGGAATTTTTTTAACAACATTCATATCAGGACTCTTTGTAATTTCACAGCTTATTGTAAGATGATTTAATAGACCGCACGGTGTACCGTCAGGTGTGTGAACAGGACAAATAAAACCCCAAGCATCTGGTAGCAATTGACGAGCTTCTGTTGTTCGCATAGTTGTGAAAAATGAGCCACGATGAACAGCTCGAAAATGTGACATATAACGCATTCGATTAATATTTTCTGCCATCACAACCAATCCTGAATTCTGCATTAATCCAAGTCCAGTTCGAGTAGATGCATTACCCGTTGCTAGAAATGATTCCATTGCCCTTCCTATGCTACCAGCTTGATTCAAGCATCCTTTAAATATAGTTTGCGTTAAAACATGTGTACTCCCAAGTTTTCGCATTACAGATTTCTTTACGTAGAACTGCCACAAGTCAATTCTATCCATAAGATATTTCTGATATAAGTGTCCACCGAGAAGAACTTCCTGCATCATGACACCATCAACGTTTTCAATCTGAAATTTTTTTTTTAAAAAAACATTTCTTTCTTAGTTTTTTATACCTACCTTGCATTGATCTTGAACACATTGAAAAAGCTTCTGAACCATGAAGACAATCAGATTAAATTTGTCTTCATGTGAATCAAGGTGTATCATGATCCGTTCATTCAAAATAAAGTCTGTTATTTCTGTATTCGTTGACCACGGTGGCAATTCTGGAAATCTTATACGAAACAATTGTCCAATGTAGTTTTTACATTCCTGCTGTGTATGAATGCCTTCTTCGTGAACCTCTCTCAGCATATTCTGTACACATGATACATAGTATTGGTCATTCTCAAATCCTCTCGTTAGTTTGCTATAAATAACATTGTCGGTTGCATTAGTCAGGCATTTCAGTATTAGACAAACTGGAACATAGGAAAGGAACTTTGCCTGAGAAAACATTAGCTTGGCTGTCCCATTACTAAGATAATGTAAAATATTATTGAATGAAGTTTCATCACGCCGAACGGTACGGACTAGAATGCCGGTTTCAGTAAAAAATTGACCTCTATCTTTCCAAGTGCCTCTCTTCACGGCAATAGGATAATTACGGCGGCTCATCAGTAACATTCTTATGATTTTCTCATTTCTTTTAATAATAAAATATCCTCCCCATTCATTTTCATGTTCTCCACGTGAAACCATCTCTTCTGGAGTTAAATTACTCAAGTTGCATGCATCTGACTACATGAGGAAAAGTGTTTTTAATTTAATTATAAAGTCATCAAAATTTGCAGTTTTTACTACCTTTACCATAATAGGTACCTCACCCAAGTCGTAATGGATTGGTGCCTTCTCAATGCCATCAACACTCCATCCTACATTTACACTGCACATTGCTTTATAGGTGTAGCTACGTTGTCGACATTCTTTTGGATAGATTTTCCGTTGAGCCACATCAATTACATCTAATGGAACAGTTGGTTTAGCTATATGAATGTCGTTCACTTTAATAATGACTCTTTCTCCAAAAGCCGTCTGAAATTGAACTGGAATTAAATGTTTGGCACAATCCTTTAGTCCTTCTTTCAGCATGTAGTTAAAAGACTCTAAATGTGGGGCTCCCAAATTCGCTGTAATCTAAAAAAACATAATCCGTAAGAGATTCTGTTTTTAAACTAGATACTGTAAGCGTACTTCATTTTGTTTCCTTTTATATTTGCAAAAAACGGGTTGAGAATTTGTTAAACTTGGATTTATCTTCAGGTTTCCTTCGCTATCCTCCGGCATTGTAGAAAATGTGATTAATCTTTTGGTGAAACTCTAGAAATGGGGATAATCCTCACGTGTTCGTCGTGTGTTATTTACCCCGGCCAAGTGACAGCTGACATTTTAATGACATTTAATAAATTTTAGCACAGGCACATTCCGAAACATACATTATAAATAATTTCCGATAGATGGCCTTAGTGTATTTAAGTAGATTAGTTCGATTGTACAGGGCTGAGTTCCAGTTTGTTTGTTTCAAAGTTTCTTCGGTATTCGCGAACGCGTGGGTTTTCAAAAATTTTCAACTTGTTATGGTCGTAGTGGGCTGCGTATAGCAACATGCTACATGTACGCACCAGATAGAGACAGCAGGCGCACATTGTGCCATATGGCGAATGTGCTGCCACTGGTAACATCGAGACATTGGCTAAATCAGCTGACAGACGGACAGAAAGAAGTGAAGAACTCCTAGTAGTAAAGAAAAGAGAAGAAACCCAACAATAAATTAAGTAAAGGCTAAAGCGTAGTCGGCAGGGACCCCGAAAGCACAAACAGGTGAAAGAAGAGAAATAACCGCTTTCCCATCAACCTGAAACATAAGAACAAGATATTTCCAGCTAGTTACGTTGCAAATACTTCAGCAAGTTATTGCAGGATTCCGAGAGAAAATTTCAGGGCTGTAATGCCTCTGCAAACGGATTTCAGCGCGGTTAAATGACTTTACCTAGGCACATAGCGTTGGCAGTCAAGTGGTAAAATAAATTTTCCCCGTATAGGAGGAATCCCCAACCAAAACCTGAAATTGTAAATCTTGACCGTGCCTGACCCCACAAGATCTAATTAATTAGGAAGTACGTAACCTGGCGCAGTAGGTATATATCATTTTTGATTTTTTTGTGAAAAAGAATGAATTTATAACGTGATGATGCTCTAAGAGTTTTTGTTATTTCTCCTCTCATTCTCCTGGAGCCCTCCTAGCATGAAGGTTGACTAGGTCCGCTCTCGTCTTCTCTTTTCAGGTCGTCAACAGGGATACTGTATCATATCGCCCACAGTATCGCAGGGTGGTTGGGGCAATGGTGGTGGAAGCAGAACACCTGCGCTTCCAATTAGGTAAGTGGTAGGTAGTGTAAAGGTCCCTTCAAGACTGAATGTGTGCTACAGCCTTTGGTTTGGCAGGTACGATTTTTTTATATATGGCTGGTGACACAGGAGCAGGTTTTCGTGGAACCTCCCCACACTCTCCGCCAATAGCCGAGGCGAGCTAGCGTGCCGCCCTGCAGTCAACGCTGTCCACCGAGTGATCTGTCAGCTCATGCTGGCAGTCTGGACTTCACGTCCAAGTCAATCGCTCTGACATAGTTCCATAACAAACTCCCCTGTAATTCTCGCCGCATCTTTGACTACCTTTTAACCCCGTCAAAACCCTTTAGTTCGGGAAAAAACACCAATTCTGACCAATTTTTTTATAACAGATTTTAACCGCGCCGGGTTCAAACGCCTTGGGTAGGTTTCATGATCACGAATATATAATTTAAGACACTTCACGGTTCCCGAGAAAAAGGCAAAAGAGAACATTTTCCAGGATTTGCTCGTCCAGCGAAGGCAGCAAATTCTCAGATTTCCCCCAATCGTGCAATTAGGGCTTCTTGACTTGAAATTAGGCTAAATTGAGTAATGATATGTATACTTTTGTTGTTGTTAAATTTAACTGTTTTTATAGCTATATGGTGCGTTCCTTTTCTCGTTCTGAATGAATCTGTATAGGCAGAAACACATCCAAGCAAGCCTCAGGCCTGGCCACTCTCAGACTTCCTCGCAGCTCGCCTCAAGGCTTGCCTCAGAGAAATGAAAACATAATGATACCACCAGGCTCGGTGCTGTCATTGTAATTTTGTTAGTACATCTGTTGACAGAAGTAGGCCTGAGAGAGAAAAATTTTCAACATTGAGCAAAGCGCGCGTTGAGGCTAGGCCTTGAGGCTAGCTGCTGGCTTGGTTTTGTGTTGCATCATTTAAAAACCCGTGTTGGAAATTTTGACAACACCTCGAGGAAGCCTGGATGTGTTTCTGCCGTATGAATCGACAGAACCATGTCATAATTTAATTCCGTGCTCATAGAAAAGGAACGAAACAGAACCATTTCAAGTGTTTGACATTTCTTCCACTTGATAAAAGCAAGTATAAATTCGTAAAAATTGTTGTTTATGAAAAATAAAGTTATTTTTGAACAAAGGCAACTTAAACTAAACTAACTTTGTCCAAATTGTAAACAACGCATTCACGAATATACATTAAAATCGGTCTGCTTCAATCTGGGAAAAACTCAGGTACATTCAGAACGATTCGGAGTCCGAAAAAAGCGATGACAGATTGAAACTAAATCGTTCGGCCCGAGAAAAAACACGACATGGATTGAAAAAATTCATTTTGAACGAGAAAAGGAATGCAGCAATATACAGCGTTTGAAGTTCGTGGAGAAACAAACCTAGCCAGGCTCCTTCATCGGTAAGGCTCCTCCACTGATTCAGAAAGAAGGTAAGTATGTATCCCATTCTCATTCCATTCAGTAAACACACAAACAAATGTGGATTATTTAGGCCTGCACTGTTGGTATTACTGAGGGACATGGTATTACTGAGGAACATGAAAAGTAGAAGGGAAATGCCGTAATCCTCGGTCGGATATACAAGCCATGAACAAAGTCTGAAAAAGAGAGTAGCAGGCCGGTTAGCGAGCGAGCGAACATTACAGTCTTCTTGCCTTGTCTTACTGCAGGAGTTTTTCATATAAAATTCGCTTGCATTTTGTTCAAACGCTATAATTTCCATAAATTTGTTCTAGATGCAATTTTTTTTTACAACTATTAGAAAGCAAATATATTTGGCCGCAATTTGTTTAACTTCATTTTCCTGTGGAAGCGATAGTTTTAGGCCTTAGCACCTGTTTAAGATGAAATATACGTTCTTCTTCCACGATAAGTATACAAAGCAAGTGAGAGTGTGCTGTTACTTCATGGCAGTAGCTGGCGGTCCGTTAAGGCTCTTTAATGTGTGTCATCGCCGACTTCATGGCTTGTACCTTCCGGGAGTTACGGGAATGCCCATTTAGGCCCGACACCTCCAGGCATGAGAGATGTCTTAAAAATGCATTATGATACTCTAAATATATTTTATTAACAGTGTTTATTTCAATTAAGCGGGAGAAGGCTTAGAATCGAGTTTCTTAGGTCCTGAGAAGAAGTTTGAGTACCCATACTCCTATACTCGGAGGCTTAAATTGCTATTTAAAGTCATCCCATACTCACTTTTTTAGTATTTCCCTCTTTTTTATTCGTACTAGATTTTTCGAACATTAGATTGGATCTAACCCGTTATGTCCGATCGGAAAACAGGTTTTACTCACTATGTTTACATGAATACTTGAAGTATACTCCAAGTAGAAATCAAGTAATCATAATATCATGTAAGCGCTCATTGACTTCAAGTATACTTGAGTCAAGGAAATCACAAAATTTTGTTAGATTTACTTGAAAAAATTCATGTAAGTACAACTTTAGTAATTTGTGCGAGATATGAAAACGGCAAAGAGGAACAAGAAGAAGATTATTGTTGATAATTCAGGCTGTGGTTTTTAGCACTTTTCTCAAGATATTTATCGAAAAATCCGGAATTATGTATTGAACTTAATCCAGAGTTGTCAAAGGTAAAAGTCACTTCAAGTAAATTTCCAGTCAAGTAATTGGAATTAATTCAACCAAAAACCCTACTTGAGTCTCAAGTGGATTTCAAGTCAAGTACTCAAGTATTCATGTAAACGTACTGACCAGATACAATTCGTAGAAGAACATTTTTCTTTGCATACTTTTAGGGTGGGGTGTAGGAACCCCGGCGGGACTTCCTCGCAGTTTGAAATGGTTTCTTTTAAAATAGTTATCCTTCAACTTCCTGTAAGAGTAAGTACAGTAGGAGTCAAGGTATTATTTTGAGATTCCGTTTTAGTTATAGAGTCTCTGGCGCTGCAGACAATTTTTAGTATTCGGGGATTTAAAAAGCACAATCGAAATTTTTTAGGCTCCTCCGGCGGCCCATTTTAGAAACCAAGACCAAGTACATCTCATCAATAAATACTAATCCTGTGATACTGTCTTGGCAGTCTTTCAGATTAAACTTATATTATATTCTGTTCATTCCTTATTGCAGCAAAATTTACTCCAATACTTAATACAACTTAAATTTGCTCTTTTACTTTGGATGATCTCGAAAATATTTTTTCATCTATAACTGATAACTGAGCGTATGTGAAATCGAAGGTCATCCAGATGTACTCCTAGAATGTAAGATCCATGCTCATTTATATTGTCTTTTGTTTGATAATCTATGATGGAATTTTTTTATTTCAAATCAAAGCTAGTTGACTTCAAAGGCAAGCTTCTTTAGGCATCATGAAGTAATGAAGATTGGAGTCATCAATTATGAGCGAACTTCCAATATTTACAGACTTCTGTAATGGGTCTACAGACATTCTTCTGGAGCTCAGAATAAGATCATGCACAGTTGCGGTCGGCATCATCATTTGGGTATGCCGATCAATATGTGTCAATTTAAAAAGGAATCGAAATCGGAATCGGAATGAAGGAAAAATATATATTGTTTGAACTCAACGTTAAACTGATAAACGCTGCGTATTTGAAATGGCTGTAAGAATATGCTTCACCCATATTACTAATATTCCATCTGTCTTACCTTCAACTTGCCTTGTACTCGAGATAAGAAAATATAAATTTTTCTGTGTGGATATTTGAACTTTCCATTTCCAGGTTGAACACTTTCTGATTTGCTTTTCTCCTTGTTTAGGTCAGCTTCTTTAACAGGATCTACTACTGCGCAGTGCAATTCATAAGGACGCCAACGTCAAGCACGTTCGTATGAGAGTGTTGCCTATCACTCCCATTACGAAACCCTCTTGAGCCTAAATGCATAAATTAATTAGTGAGTTACTTACTATAATTGGTCATTCCTTTATACCAACAAATTTAATTTTTCACCAAATATTATTCAGAATTTCTGACTGTAAAAAGGATAAAACAAAATATTAAGTGAAAAGCTCCTACATAAATAAATGCCGTCGACAGGAATATTCAGGGAATACATTTCACCACCTTGGGCACATAGTCCATTGCTAATGGAGTGATGGTAGAAAGTGGGAATGCAAAAAATTCTACCCAAGGAGTTAATCTATGTTTGCAAGACTCTCGGTTGATATAAATAACCTGCTGGGTTGAGAGAGGATGCATATTGAGGATAAAGACACAAATAAAAAACCCTGAACGTGGCGTGTAATTAAAAACAACACGCTCGGAAAAATGTGCGATTTTATAGTCATACATGTCGGTCGCATTGTAGAAGAGATCACCACAATCATTGCTCCTTTCCTTTAACTCTAAGGTCTAAGCTCCTGTCTTCTATCGGTTTCTCTCATGTTTTCCCTTCCCTTGTATGCCAATCAGTAAATTTTTCCCCTTTTAGGTGGATGTTGTTTTTAATTAAGTCTTGTATCCTGGTCCGGCCCCATATGCCATGCTGTTGTAGTGACATGTTAAGTGCACAAGGATAAAGCGTAGATAATAGCGACAACAGAGAGATGTCAGACACTATGTATACTTGGTGGAGGTGGTGATAGAAATTTATTTTCTAAATTTAAATTTGCCAATATAAGAAGTGTAATATAAACGACAATGCACAAAAATACATATAGTTCAGGAGTGGGAGTATACATATACCTTTACATGAGTTTAATTCCTCCAAAGATATGATGTAAAAATTGTCCTATACAAACTCGAGTAAACCAAGTGATTAACACTCCTTTGTAGATGGAAGTTAAAGCAGGCAGGTGCTTATGGTTATTTAGATTTGTGCTCTCACTAAGAGAAACAGCTGATGGCAAGAGAATTTCTCTAATGCTAAAAAGCATCCAGAAAATATCAATAATGGGAACGTGCCATTTTTACGAATCAATGTTTTAGCACCATCAAGAGAGGAAATAATAATCGCAAAACACGCTGCAGAAGTAAGTTCAGCTGGCTTGAGACTCGAAAAGAAAAGAAACGCCCAAAACGGACATTATATCTACCTATAAAAATACCAAAGAGTAGAGGAAGTGAAAAGCTTCTATAATTGTTAATTAGGAAACATAATTAAAAACTCATCGTTCTGGAGGTAGGAAAAGTTGAAATTTAAGGTTTTTCGGTTTTGTTTTATGAAACACGCAATAACTCCTAAGTGACGTGAATTTTGAGATGACTTCAACGAATTTCTAGAATTCGGAGTCAATTCCTATATAAAGGTGGTGATCTGGAACAAGCGTCTGCTTTTCGCACCTACCAATTACATCCATGTCACACTCGCTAGTCCATTATCCAGAGATCAATATAATCAGGAACAACTTCACTAGTTCATCTATACCTTCACTACTTAGTAATGGTGAAGGATTGACTCCCTGGATAAAGCTAATATTTTGGCTGCTTTTTGCTGCGAAAACTATTCTTCTTGTCTTATTCGACAGGAAAATTTCCAACTGCTTGGAAACTAGTACACGTTCATCCTATTCCCAACAACAATCGCCAATATGGTTTCCGGGCTGGACGCTCATTTGGAAACTTGCTGACTTTACTTTTCTTACGTAACGTTGGAACTGTAGTCTTCACAATTTTGGTGAGTCCAAAATCGTTGCCCTAGATATTTCAAAAGCCTTTGATAGAGTCTGGCATCCAACCCTTTTAGCCAAACTTAAAGCACTTGGTCTCTGTCCTCCTCTTATATTATGGATTGGAAGATTTTTATCTAGTCGCCGGTATGCCCAGGGCTCTGTTATCTCTCCATCTCTCTATTTAAATTTCTGCTTTCACTTACTTTCAATCTCATTCATAGTTTCGCTGATGACAGTACCCTTGATTTCGCTTACTCATTTGACACTCTTGTGGACTCCAGACGAATCTTGCCAATATATCCTCGTTTGTGGCACAGCGCATCGCATCGAATTCAGTGCATCTAAGACCCAAAGCTATCTCACGTCTTTACAACAAGATCATCACTTAATTACTCCCGTTTCTTTAGATGGAGCATTAATTTTCGATTCACCGCATTAATATTTCCAGTAAGTTAAGTTGGACAGACGACCACTTCTGTTCTGTTGCCAAAGAATCATCGTAATGTCTTGGATTTCTGAGAAGGTGTAAGAAATATTTCAACCAGTCAAATTTAGTGCTAGCTATAAGGCCTACATCAGACCTAGGATAGAATACAATTCCCCATATATTGGCCGAAGCTGGTCGCACAACCCTAGTTTCATTGAATATTGTCCAAAAGAGAGTCTTCAAGCTCATTGTCTGTAACTTGTCATATCGACTCACTCGAGTACCACCGCAAGGTCGGATGTCTTTTGCTCCTTTATCGCACATCCTTTTACTTCAAATTATTTTCGGTAAAATTCCCTGATGTTTGTTTATACCGAACTGTGCGAATGTGGAACAGTCTACCATCTTCTGTCTTTCCTTCGGGTATGCAAAATGCGAAAGTTTAAGAGCGACGTACATCAGCACGTCCGCCACTCTTAAGGCATAAATATATACATATAAAAAAAAATAAATAAAAATTTGCACTAAGGCGAAATAATAGGGAATATCGAGAGAAGTATCAAAGGGAGGATCAAATGCCCTAGTTTGGAATGTGGGAGCTTTTTTCCGTCGTGTTTTCTGAATTATTCATTAAAAAAAAAAAAATTGAGAACACTTAAGCATAATTTAACACAAAAAAATTTGCTCGTCACATCTGGCAATTCTGTTTTCACGCGATGAGCTTCGATATTCTTTTAGTACAAATTTATTTTAATTACAGTTGTTGGCGGCGAATAGCCGTCAGTAGAGTCG
Source organism: Dioctria linearis (assembly GCA_963930735.1). Classification (NCBI taxonomy): domain Eukaryota; kingdom Metazoa; phylum Arthropoda; class Insecta; order Diptera; family Asilidae; genus Dioctria; species Dioctria linearis. The sequence goes on along the minus strand of OZ005744.1, from coordinate 25,940,672 downwards.
TCGCTTAATGTTAGTGGTCGTGTCGCGAGTGAAATTGATTAAATTTATTTGTGTTACAGGAGTTTATAATATCCTGGATCGTGCCGTGATTTGTACATGTTCTTTTCCTGTTACTGGTTCGATCATATTATAATTTTTGAAAAGGATGTTTTTGGTAATTTTGTGTCTAATTTGTTAAAAAACAAAGCAGCGGTCGCATCGGTGTGGCTGCTTCGTGGTGTGTGCGGTTCGTTCGTGACGAAAAAGGAAATTTTAATTTACTTATCGGACCAAAAATGCCTGCATGGGAATACAAACGTGATAATAATAATATCGTCATTGAATATAGAAAGTTTTATTCAAAGTGTGATCAAATTTTCATTTCATAAAAAAATGCTTTAATTTTTATGAGTGAATGTGTGTGTTCTTCTGTCAAGCAAAAACTAAAGTGCTTTGTAGCAAAACTGAAGTATACCTTGGTTGTTATTGTTATCGGCATAGAAATGTGTGTTTAATGTATTTAAAGCAATCAAGGATCAGTGAGATAATAATTCAACATAATTTTTCGGTAAGCACAAATTATATTATAAGTAGAAGCGAACGTAAACGTCAACGCGCTGTATCGGCAAGATTGAAATCGAGTCTCGTTTTTCTCGAATTCACCGATATTTTTCCGTTAGCTTCAAATTTGGATCTTTTGATTTTTTAGCTTTTGGAGAGGTGTTTAGTTTGGTTTTGTTGTTTTTTTTTTAATATATGTTTTCTAAGAAAATTTTCTGCAATATTATCGTGAATAAAAAATTTCGTTTTTTTTCTTCTCTTCCATGCATGAATCCATTATTTGTTTTTGTGATGCAAAATATATGGAATAACTGGAAATAATAAATTAAACACGTTTTAGGCTTTAAATGTTGCAATTTAAGTGGAATAAGTTACTTTTGAAAGAAGAATTCATAATTATGTTGTTGTAGAAAGTTTTAAACCATTTTAGAGTGTTTACGTTTTACGAGTATATGAAACTGGTGTCTAGCCTAGGAGGTCAATAGAGCAAGAGGTGATAGTACTCATCTAGACAAAAAAAATTGTATGGCAGGGGGTGGGGTGGCATATCAACCGTTTAGGAGTTATAGGGTGATTAAAAAAAGAGCTGGTTTTTCGCAAAACACCCTTATCTTAAAAAATACAGGGCGTATGGTCACGGTTAAGTGCTCATTGTATGCAGAGCTTCATGGCCTTTCCAAGATTTATGGTTGTCTAAACTAAAAATTTCGGATTTTCTTACCTCTTTCTTTACTTTGACATCTTTTGTTTTTTTTTTATAAATAGGTAGGTAGTTAACATAACTTTTTTTTTACGAAAACTGTAAACTGTAGACTCTCCTATTTAATTTGACCTATTACACCCTATGTGTTAACTGTAGCCGTTAAAGAGTTATTAGCTCACAACCTATTCAGGACATACCGAAATTAGCCGACAGTTTTTTTTTTTAAATGACGTGTTTTCAGTCACTACGGGAACAAATTATCTTTGAGAATAGATTTGAGAATAGACTAAGAGCTAATAACTCTTTAAAGGCTACGGATACTACATAGGGCGTAATAGATAAAATTAAAGCTAAGAGTCTACAGTTTACAGCTTTTTTAAAAAGAAGTTCAGGTATGTATAGAAAATAATACCTGCGATAATTAACTAGGTATAAATAAATAGAGTGCGAGGCTGCGCGATATTAAGATTTTTTCATCGTTTGTTTTGTTGCTATGATGCGCCCCAAAAACAAAAACTACGGGAACAGCCAGGTTAGCATTGCAGCTATGTTTTTCGATGAAAGCTTGATTTTTCAAAATTAAACATACACATTATGTATGTATATATCAAGAGTATGGCCACAGTATTCATCAGTAGAACAGCTTAGAACAAACTACTGAAAAGTGAATTTTAGAATTTTAATTAAAAAAAAAAACTTCAAAATTTCTCCCATAAGAGGGAACCATTAATTATGATATGGAAGTAAAGGGCGAACGGTAGCTAGTTGCATAATCTACGGGAAGAAATATTAGTTTAATGTAAGTACACATTTCGCCAATCTACTTACAAATGTATTGTTCCATAAAATGAACATCTGTTTGACTGGCCATGAACAGAGTAATATATGCAAAATGGCTGTAATAATTTTTGTGACAGTCACCTCCAATAATGCATAAAAATGTTATGGAAAGAGTTTTCAGTAAATTTCTAAGAAAAAATTAAGGCCTTCCTTACATCAGGTCGAGGCATTGTTGATTTTATATTGAAGCGAGGCATTGCTTGCTTACCTTTGGTTATGTCATCAAGTCACGGCATCGTCAATCTTGTATTCGAGCGAGGCATTATTGTTGTTTATTCTACTTGCCCAGTATTGTTTGTATGTTATTAGTTTGTCTAAGGTTCTGCCTTGACACGTGCTTTAAAACTCAACAAAAATTACATAGTTACGCTACAGATTGTTTGCTTTTGTGCGAATAGTTAAATATTTGTACGTACTTAATAGGCTCAGAAATACTTAAGTAAAATCTTGGTACTTAAGTACAAAACTAAGTCTTAAGTACAAGTAAATAGAAGCAAGTACTTATGTTTCAAGTAATAACTAGTACTTAAGTTTTTTTTACTTAAGTATTGCCCAGCTCTGACTGTGGTATAGCCCAGCGTTACACCGATCCTGGCTTACCACGATACGTTCTAAATGTGCATCCAAAGGTGGATTTTACATAAGGAGAAGCATGGTCATCACTTCAGGAAAGTCTGTGATGTCGAGATTATTTATATACAAAAGAATTGTCTTAAATTTTAACGGATTTAGAAGAAGCTTATTCTGTAGAGCACACAAAGATATTGATCCAAGGTCTTCAGTCTTCAGTCTACATACCGCATCCGCATCCGTCTTGAAATATATAGATGGCAATCATCAGACCAAGTGAAATTTACAATTCAAAATAACTAGAAAAATATCATTTATGAACACATAAAAAAGCAAAGGCCCGAGGATTAACCCTTGCGGAACACCAGTATATGCAGGCAAAAATTCGGAGGAATACTCACCAAAGCAGACGTTTTGCTGGAGGTCATCTAAATATGACCAAATAAGCCTGCAAGCACCATTAGACAAATTAAATAATCTTTTAAGCTTGTATATGAGTAGTGAGTAATTAACTTTATCAAATGCCTTGGAGAAATTTAAAAGAGAAAGTATTCATAGATAAGCGAATATCATCAGATATCTTTAGTAGGGCTGTCCTACAACTTGTTAAGGTCTATATCCAGATTGTAAATTGGACATTAGGTTATTTGAGTCAATATACTTAAGTATTTGTTGATGTATGATCCGCTCAAAAGCCTTGGACAGGAAAGATAAAATGGAGATGGGTCGGTACTCCTGGGGATTCTGTTTAGGATTCTTAGGGATGGGGATCCAGGGTATGCAGCCGTGAGTATTATGGTCAAACTGTGCGAAAGAAAAACCATCATAAGCTGAATCAAAGGCAGGAATTTCAAAACCATCCAAAGATGCATCCGGCATTGTACCAACGAACATGTTATTGAGATCATCAAGGTCAATATCTAGTTCTGGATTGCTAGTTCTATTGAGATCAAAGTTCTTAAGATTTCTTCACAATAACTTAGTAGGAAGCTTGCTATCAAACTTGGAACCAAAGTAGCGTCTTTTCGAATATTTAATTTCCAGATTTACATTTAGTACCCTGTCGTTAACTAGTTAAGCTGATTGGATGCCTTCGCCCAAAACCGATAAAAGTACTTTTTTGATACTTTAAAGTTCTTCAGATAAAACCCAGTGGGTGGTATCCAGTGTGTCTTTCAGACTCTACGTAGGCATTTAGATGATATTTTAGATTTTACGGATGATGATTCTAAATAGCTGGTTCACTCTCGCAAACTTGTGCTCCCACTTCCATTCTGATATGTATAACCCAGCAAAAATATAATAGTTTTATCATAAGAAAAGCAAACATTGTAAACGATTTATATCTTGAAAGTGGAAGGACTATAAAAACGTTCTGAATTATATCGAAAACAATAGCTTAGCGCCTGAATTTTGTTTTTGCATGTATCGATGACATTCTCGTTTTCACATATAAAGATTAATCTGATTCTGAACGCAGCGCATATTATTGTATTATCCTAGTTAATGAGACTGGACCGAACCTCCTTGCTTAAAATTATGATGCCCCTCCGATTCTCCCAGTTCTATTAATTTTTTACTCAAATATTAGGACTCTCCACTTGCGCATACTTAGAGAAGTTCTCTTGTATTCGGCTATCTGTTTCCGTTTCATGTATCATGACCATGATGTTTTGTCAGTTTATTTCTCGTAGAACTTAATCTAATTGTATACATCCCATCGCACATATTCCGAATCATGTCGTGGAATGAAAAGCAAAGGTCATCATCGTTACATCACTCTTTATCCGAGATTTTGTTTGCTGTATCGCATGCGATAGATGCATCTATAGGAAATTTTCCGGAAGGGTGTAGTTTCCTGGCGCATAGCCCAATCATTAATATAGGTTTGTTTTCTATAGTGCAGAGTACCTACTCGCCAATTGCCCTTTCCCTATTTGCTGTTATTTCCAAAGAAGTATCCTTGGGGCGCTACCAGTAGTTGTGGCGTACAATTTTCTAACACAGCAGCGAAAGTTTGACTGTAATGACTTTTTCGGTTTTTGCAAGTTGATATGTATGTCAGGAAATCCTGTTTTTTCAGGCCCATATCAGCCTGGCCCCTTTTGTATTTAAGTTTTTTATTACGTTAATCTATATATTATCACTATTTCTTATTAAAAGTATTTAAAACCCTCTGGTCTGGTATGTAGTCCAGTCAAATAAGCCGAAAAAATGCTAAAGATAGTATTTAATTTGCATCGCGCTGCAATTATGAGGGTTGGTGTAGGTTGATCCTGGGAGTATTGTCGCAAAAATGCGGTGGCCTAGAGCCAAAACAAAGGAGTGATTAAAAATAGCCCGAACGCGTGACAATCTATTTGCTATACTGCGGTTCGGAAGTGGTAAAATTTTAAAATTCTATTTTATTCAAAAGATGATTCTTAATAAAAAATTCCATGGTGACCAATCCCTATCTCGTAAGGGCACGATAGATGAAGCGAAAGAAGTTAAGGGTGGCAACATCGCTATATCCACTACCATGTGTTCGATTATTTCAATTCTGCAACATTTTGGTTCAAAAGGTAGCAACCAAAAGAAGCGTGAATTCTTTCTGGAAGGATCGGAAAAACGAGGTTATATAGGGGAGTGAAGAAAGTTAGCGGACTACATATATGTTGCACAATAATTGCGCTCATGTTTTGCTGTGGTGAAGTATCTTGGAACAGTTTTCTTTTTCCTAGATATTTTGGCTAGTTGTGTAAAGCGAAAAGAAATTATGATAATTTTTGCCTTAGAATTTTTTCTTTTTAGTTCGTTATGGCTGCAGTTTTGCATACTCGATGGACGTGGGAAAAAATAAGCAGATGAGATTGTGAGCATTTCTTGTTTGTTTATAATTGGTGTTTCTTGACAAAACGGGTAGGATATGCGATTTTCGGCTAAACGAGAAGAATATAATAAATTTATGGTATAAACTAGATAGGTTGTAAGCCAATAGTCTAGGGAAGGTCTTGGCTTACACTTTGCTGAAAATTTATTTTAATTCGTTTAACGAGTTTTATTTATAAGGCACTGTTCGACTTGGGGTAATGCTTTAATATTTTAGTTCTTGAATCCCTTCTATAAATTGAATAACTCATAACCCTACGGCCGTCCTTAATTACACTGCTACCACCACATACCACTAAGATTAATTACTCTACATCTAAGTTAGTATTTTTTTATTACACTACTTGTTTTCTTGTATTTTATTTAAATGATTAGTTATTCCAGTACTCGGCAACTTAGCTTCTTATGTTCCACGTGGATAAAACTTGTTCCTGGACGCACTCTTTTTGATCTTAGCGTCCATCAAAAAATTAAATAAAAGTAGTCCTCAAGCGATTAGCTGCGAATCTCCCTTTAACTTTGTTTATATGGTGAAAAATTTATTAATATACTTTTCTTATAAGTTGTAACTTCTCGAGCTTAGTTTAACTTTTCGTCTTCATCAGATTCCAGGGGGGGGGGGGGGCAAGAGAAAAAACAGACCCGGAAACCATCTCCACTTCTCTCATTCCTTTTTTGTCGACCATGTTGTTGTGCGGAAGGATCTTATCAAATTTCCCAGTATTTTATAAAGTGTGATTTCCATTTGAACTTGGACCATAGTTACGCGGGAACATATCGACAATAAGCGTCAACGTTTTAATCACTGCTATTTAGTTGAGTTAATTATTTTTTTTTTTTTAATAGAATGGAATACAATTCCCATATCTGGGCCGGGGCTGGTCGCACAGCCTTAGCTTCATTGGCGATGTGGCAATTACTCGTCATATCGACTCGCTCGAGCACCGTCGCAATGTTGGATGCCTTTCGCTCCTTTATCGCTATATGCATGGTCAATGTTCTGATGAAATATCTAGTCTGATCCCTTGTAGAATAGTTCCTGCACGTAATACTCGCGCTGCATCCCGCGCTCATCCTTTTACCCTTCAAATTACCTTCGGCCGTACACTAAAATTCCGTGATGCTTTCTTATCCCGAACTGTGCGAATGTGGAACAGTCTACCATCTTCTGTCTTTCCTCCGGCATACAACCTCCGAAAGTTTAAGGGCGACATACATCGGCACCTCCGCCACTCACCTCATATCCCTTAATCCTTTCCCTATCTCCTTCCTGCCACGCTGTGCTTTGCATCATAGGGTATCCCCTGAGCTTGGCTTAATAATAAAAAAAAAAAAAAATGTAGGCGTTTTAATTGTACTTGTTTATTTTGTATGTATTATTTGATTTATTGCTTGCATTTAGTGTTAGTCTTATAACTTATTCCTAATCTTATTTATTAGATATCTGTCTGAGGAATCCAAGAAGCTCAATTGTGTTTTCATAATCCATTTACCACTTAAGTATCGTTTCCCAGACACCTGGGGTCAAAATAGATATGGAGCCGGGGCGTACAGGGGCGGATTTGATCACTTGGCCGCCCTAGGCCTATGGAAGATTGCCGCCCCCCTACTCCCTGTAAAACACGAAAAATTGAATGATCTATATCCAGTGAAGGGACCCCAGGCTAGAATTAGCGGAGTAGGCTGCCTCATAAATCGGAGTAGATTTGAAAAAAATGGAGTAGAATTAAAAATAACACTTTCCAACGAATTATTTTATTTAAAAAAATGAAAAAGTATAAAAATGTAATGAAATACCCACAACTACAAGAAAAAATCAAAAATCTACTAAAAAAAAAATATTCTCACCAAGTTTTGCCGCCCCCTAAATCTGTCGCCCTAGGCCCGGGCCTACTCGGCCTATAGGGAAATCCGCCCCTGGGGGCGTACATTACAAGGTGAGTGTTAAATACATAAAAAAGAAATAGAAATAGGTACCGGAATAATAACACAAAGCAAAGTTCAATTATTATTTATTCAAAAGCAAAATTCTAACCTTAATGCTAACAAAAATTAACTTAATACAATTCACATATAAAATTATAAAGAATTCAGTTCGTTTTCTGCTATCGAGGCAGAGCTGGAATTAGAGAAGAAAAACTTTTAATAAGAAAGAATAAAAGTTGTGGGTAGCGAGATCACTTTTCTCAATTACCACATAGGAATGGTTTAAATTTATTTTAACTTATACTATTAGTGAAATTCCCAAATCAATGTTCGTGGTAACTTCACGGGAGTGTGGGAGACCTGATCAATGTTCAGGCCGTTGCGGATTGGGGAAGTGTCCAGGTCAATATCCTGGTGGGTTTTTTGGAGGAAAGAAATTTGAAGGTGGCTCAGTATGCTCAGTTTCAATAGATAAAGTCTAGGTCAATTTCCTAGACTTGTTTGTTGGATGGTCAGAGGAAAACTGACTCGTCTTCAGCTCCGTGCTCGCGTTTTATAGCACGAAAGCTCAAAAGCTCATGAAAGCTGTGGATATCCGTTTATCCGAAATATCCGAATAGAGCCATGCGCGCCATCTGTTGACAACTAGTCAATATCTAGTTAGATTCCAGTGGCGGTGGTGACAAAAATAGTTTGTTTGGTGACCAAACAGTGAGATCTTGGATGGTTAAAAGTAGAAACGTTAAATTATTTAAAAATTTATTATTCACAAATAAGAATTATGTAAAATTTGTAAGTGCATTATTTTTTGAAACAGTAAAAATAAAAACGTTAATTTATTCCTAATACGATTTACGATTTAATCACATAATTTTCTCTTAAATATGTCAATTCTGCTTTCATTTCTTAATTCGCTGGGTAAACTATTAAAAAATTGTAAACCCTTATACATAATCGCATTTTGCGTGCTCGTTCGATTCTATCTCTCCAGCCTAAAGTTACTGCCACGCAAACAGCAGTGTTAAACAATATTTACAATGTGGTAAAATCAATACATTGTACAGCAATATTGCAGTTTTTGGAGATAAGCACTGTCTTATCCTTGTCAAAAAACCTATCTTTTTAGACAGTTTTTTACATATTTCATTTGCGTGATCCTTAAATTTTAACTTATTGTCTAACAACACTCCAAGATATTTAAATTTTTTAACTCATTCCAGTTCTGTTCCTTCAAACATCAATTCATCAGTCATCCATCAATATTCCGCCCACTAATATATATCAAAGTATAATCAGCAAATAGGGATATTCTGCAAACTTCAATTCCGATACTATGTCGTTAATATATCCATCACAAAAAGCATAACACCCCAAACGGATCCCTGAGGTACCTACTCTCAACTCAACATCCACCGTACTTGATAGGACACTGTCTTACCCCTTCCCTTTTTTAGTCAAAACAAGTCTTGTTTAGTGCTGTCTCACATGAGTGACCATGCCTAACTCCTAAATGTTCTTTTGTCAGAAGTTGATTTGGTTCAAGATAAAGCTGCAATTGGTCTGCTACATATCTCTCCCCAACATTTTCTCCATTAGCGGAAGCATATTAATTGGTCTGAACTCCTCGTATTTCGTAGTATTACAAATCTTCTCCCCTGGAACAACAATTGACTCCTTCCAAATATTAGGAAATTTTCAGTCTCTCAATGATAAATTTATTATTTTCATCAGAATAAGCCCAATGATTTCTATAGATTTTCCTACATTGCGGTAACGGAACTTGAATCTATTAGATATATTCAACTGTACTAAAATGCACTCCACAGCTTGGATAGATGCACATATGTATATCCTTTACACTATTAACGAAATAGTGATTAGTCGAATAGATACCATAAAACTCTAATATGGAAAATAAACCTTACTATGGATAAATTCAGCGAAGCCCACAAACGGCTTCTAAAAAACCGCCTTATAAATGATGTAATTGAGAGAATAATAACATTTTTTTTTGCAATTTGCAATACTGCTGACACTTGTACATACAAAAACTCAACCATACTGAGGTCACTACTTCTTTTAGAATTAAGGACTTTTGTCTTTAATACTTTCCATAGGCCTTTCTGATCACCTTCATTATTTTCTATCTGGATTTATATGTATGAATTTTTTGTCCTTTATATTCCACGCTTAAATCTATTTCTAACAAGTTTGTAATAAATCTAATCATTCATGTCATTCCCATAGACCGCACTTCTGTATGCCCTAATCTTCTCTTGCTTTAAGTTTCCCAATTCATATGTATACCACTCACAGATCTTATCCTTAATTATATAATTATAACTTCGTTTTTCCGATCCTTACAGGAAGAATTCACGCTTCTTTTGGTTGCTAGCTCTTGAACCTGAATGTTGCAGAATTGAAATAATCGGACACATGTTAGTGGATATAGCGATATGGCCACCCTTAGCTTCTTTACGGGTTGGTCACCATAGACTTTTTTTTATTAAGAATCGTCTTTTAAGTAAAATAACATTTTTAAATTTTTTAAAAATTTTACCACTTCCGATCCGCATGCATAGCAAATAGATTGTCACGCGTTCGGGGACATTTTTATTGTCATTCACCCCTTTGTTTTGGCCCTGGGACGCAGCATTTTTGTGAAAATACTTCCAGGACCACCCTACACCAACCCTCAAAATTGCAGCTTGATGCAAATTAAATACTATCTTAAGCATTTTTTCGGCTTATTTGTTTGGACTGATGGTTTCGCGTAGTATTTTTATACCCTAGGCCCTAGGTGAAATATATAGGGTATATACTAAGTTTGTCATTCCGTTTGTAACACCTGCAATAATGATGGTATAGCAAAATGATTGGACACCCACGCATAATATTAAAAGTTATTTTGATTTTTGCATGTCCGTCTGTCTGCCTGTTTGTCTGTGCGCGCGATAACTCTAGAACGCGTATACTTAGAAAGCTGAAATTTTGTATACGGACTTTAAAAAAAAGTAAAGTTAAGTTCGAAAATCAGATAAATCGGGCAACTCCTTCGTGGGATTTCCATAAAAAAATTTCGGTTTCCACTATATATTTGTATACTGCCTGAGAATGCGTCGACATAGAGAGCTGAAATTTGGTACACAGTGTTTTTATAGTAATAACAAATGGAATTTCAAAAATGGAATAAATCGGGCTTGGTGCTCCATATAAAAATTTAAGTTTTTTACGGATACTCTGAAAACGATCAGTCCTAGACATTTTTATTGTACTGAAAGCTTCTTCAGAATATAAAATCCTATAAAATTGGTTATAATCATTTTTTTTGTCCGACGAAAAACCATTGCAAAAATCAAAATTGCTCAAATGTGTGACCATTCGAAATTTCATATGGGCATTCATCTAGCTAGGGGATCATAAGAATTGGTCTTAGACCAATTCTAGCTTTTTTTACTTGTTATAATTAGTAATTTTTAAAAGAGTTACATATCAAAATTATGTCTTTTTCCATTCATACCTGAGTATACATAAATGGATTGCAATAAAATAAAAAATCAAAGGCACAAGAACACTCACTTACGAAACCTCCAATTAAATTTCTCCACTCATTTGTATTTAATACCACACGACCAAGTTGGTGATTTTTCTGGACAACAACGACAGTGAAAACAGGAAACCAGCAGCGAAGCAGGAAAAAAAAATTCAGGTCACGAACTGGCTGTTTCTACCTTGTTTTATTAAACATCACCTTGTTCGCTCACCAAGCCTCATTAAGCTTTACGACTTTTGCCTGTGCTAAATTGAAAAAGAGGAAGAGAGCTGAAAGTTTGTCCTGGAAAAAGGGACAGAAAAAGGAGAAATAAATGCAACATCATCTCAGTCAGGTAGATGTTTATATTGTCAGCAGGATACACTCCAAATTCCTACTTTCCCGTAGAAAATTAAAACTTGAGAGTTGAAACAATGTTAAGCGGAGCACTTTATACATATAAAAGCTTCAGGGTGAAACATCAAATCGATGCGATGATGGTGTCCTTTAGATGGTGAAGAAGAGTTTCAGATAGGTTAAAATTTATATGTTCAATTGACAACATATCCACTCTGCTGGCGATAATCTTTAATTTTGTTTTTTTTTTGTTTTTTGTTTTGTTTTAGTTCTTCTTTAAAATGCAGTCTATTTCTTTACTTCAGGCACATTGTGGAGTTAAGAGATGATGGATACATTTTATATTATATCACGTACATACTCGTTTTATTGGTCGTGTTCATTGAGATTAAAACTGCACAGAACCAGGTGATAGTTACAATAGATTTCACACTCGGTGTTATTGGAGTTTTTATTTTGGATTAAATGAGGAAAGTTCTATGATCCTTTGGACAATTAGATAATGTTTAGAAGAGTTTTCTGACCTTAGAAATCCAAAATTAAATATTTCTGTACCCTCATATGGAGATTTGAAACGAAAATGAATAAAAAGTTACAGAGAAAAACTTCTGTAAAAAGCGTATCGGGTAAATGGACCGATTCGCGTCCACTTTATTTTATAACATGCCATAAAACGACGTATTTTCCTTAAAATGCAGATATTTCTATATCCTCATGATCATGTGTATATGCATCTGCTACCCTTAAAGTGAGCAGCAGGATCGTTGAGTTAAAGTTCAGTCGTCACAGTTCAATTCATTGGGCCATCCCACACGAGTATTCTTGATGCAGTAGATGCAGAGTTTAGAGATGAACTACCTTTGGATCTTAGGCGCATTGAATTTGAGGCGATTTCCTTTGCCCAAGCGAAGATATTGTCAAGGTCGTAATTCAATTATCTAATCATGTATACTCATCTGACAAATCCTGCACTCCGTAAGATTGTCAATGGAGTAAGCGAAATCAAGCTAGGTACCTACTGTCATCATTATGAATGGGATTGACAGTAAGGGAAAGCAGATCATTAATGAAAATTTAGGGAAAAGATGGAATGGATAACTGAGCCCTGGGGCACACCGGCTTTTGTAGGGTAAAGTTCAGATGTATCTAATACAACCCATATTAGGCGACCAAATAAAAAACTTTCAATCCATAATAGAGTAGGAGGGAGAGATCAAGTGTTTCAAGTTTGGATAAAAAGTATGTTGAACTAAATATAGCTTTAAGGCAAAAGTTTGTTTTATTATTTCAATTTATACAACGTTGAATTCCATTGTTATATAATTCCTTCTTGATTTATTTCTTTTAATTTAAGAAAATTTAAGTAATTGCTGCACAATTGCTGCACAATTTGAATTGAATTAGTTTCAATCTGAAGAATGTAAAGTAAGTAAATTCTACTAAAAATCCTTGTTGTAAGAATGGCATTTCCTTAAATGGATGAGAATTGTTATGTTTACCCTACCTTATCATCCGCACCATTCTACCTCGTCCCCGAGGTTTCCCTAATAAAGACAGTTTTTTCGAATGAATTTCTTCCCAAGTTTTTCTTCAGAATTTTTATGCCAGGTAGAGAGGCACTTAGGAATTTCCTCCAAATTTACTCCAACATTTTTTTGCATTTTTATTGAAGTGTTTGATGAGTGACGCACTGACACATGCTTCTCTCCTGTCTCTCTCTCTCTCTCAAATAGTTTTTTGTTGTTGTTGGGATAGGGGTTGGGTTGGAAGTTCTTGTTCTCACAATTGGTTAGATTGGATTATTATAGAGCATACAATAAAAAAACTTTTTGACATTTGAATTCATTCCGTCCCGAAAAGATAGTCGACCTCGACCAAAATAGCCGAAAATGTGTGACCCAACTGTGTGCCGGGTCACACTTAAATCGCCTACATTAGTTGATGATTATTGCTATTGATCCTGTATCTTTATATCCTATTTTTCGCAATTCACATAAGAAGTAACTCCTATAGTGAGTTTCTAAAACGATATCTTGCTTTTTTTTCGTCATCTCTTTGCTTATAGAACTATAGAAATCTTTGAATGGAATGAAGTCTGTATACTCATCCCGCAACTTTGCCATCTCCAGAGAGATTTTTCGCACTTCTGTAAGAGTTCTTGTTAGCATAATTTCTATTTTTTTGAGACATATGTCTTTTCAGAGGAAGCAGGTCGTTAAATCCTCTCGTCTATTTAGTTTACAAGCCTGTAAGCCGTCTTCTCTTAAATGATTCAATGATTGATTTCATTGCATATTGAATGTAATTATAAATTCTGATATCTTCGTCATGTTGTATAATTGGAATTGCCATTAACAGTAATCTCACGTTGTTTATAACTAAGATATTCACTTGCCAGACACTGCAATAGTCTAGTAAGGATTAAAATAATTGTATATTAAGACAGGCTAAACATACTTCAGCTCCACTTTGACATCCGTTTCTCATCCACCCGGGGAAAGTATATTACCTATACATGTTTATGTATGTATATCCGGTTCTGTAGTCAGGTGATTATTCTCCTACTCCTTGCTACTAGGAATACTTTTTTTGAAGTTGCCCTATGTAACAGTCTAAAGGGGTTCCCGTATACGATTTTCACCACATATCTTCAACATCCTAACTTCGTTTTCTGCGTGGTTAGATTCGGTAATATGCTATGGAAGTAACAGAAGCTGTTCACTACGACTTTTTGATAATCTGCAAAGTGTTGATATGATCAATTGTCTTTCTCTCAATCTAACTTAATGCTTTCTTATTATTCGGTCGACTGTAGATTTAATTCTCTCCAGGATTACTTAGAGAGTAAACATATTCCTCTACAGTTTGTTAGCATTTTTGAAGTAAAACTTCTTGGGTTGTGAAGGGGAGGGAGGGGCCGCGAGAAGAGGGAAAATTAATGACAAATACCTGGCCTTCCCTCTTTTTTTGCTCATCTACGACTCTACGCTCTTCCAATAATGCATAACAATTCTATGGAAAAAATTTCCAGGAAATTTCTGAGAAAATTTTTCCCTACATGTTCTTCAGAATTTGTATGCATTTGGTCGGCAATGGGTGCTTGGGGGGCGGCTAATAATTTTTATGAGCGTAGACGCTAGTTAAGCAACATAAGTATTCATTTCTTCTTAGAAATTTACAGAAAATGTTGTAGTGTTGAGCAGAGATTTTAATACAAATTTCGCCACAGATGCCTCGTTACCATTAGAGACATTTTTAAAAGATAAATTTAATTTAACTATGCTTAACGATCCTAATGAAGCTACAACTAGAGGTGGTACAACTATCACGAGATTTATTGATAAAATTAATTCAATCATATTTGTTTTTATAGAAAATACACGAAAAGAATGAACACTATCAATAGTTGAATGTGATGATGAATAACCAAGATTACTTTTATATTATATTTCTTTTATAAAGTATTTTTGTAATAATGTGTTTTTGTAAAAAAAAGTCTATTAAATTAATTAAAAAAAAAATAGTTAAAATTTTTTTTATTTGTACCTGCAAATTATAAATGTATTTTAATTGCTGTCAAAGGCTTTTCCCTATTTTTTTGAGGCCATTCCCTTTAACTCGAATTTGTCTGTCTACATATTTATTTAGAGATTTCTTTTTTACTATTTTCGAAACTCCGACTTTGCCGGAAAATTTTCCTGTAAAAAAGTTTTCTAAATTAAGCAGGATCAAGTTTCCTATCAACTGGCATCATTACTTTCTCTCCGACAATGGTGAAAAAATGCAGAAAAAATCGAGGAAAATTCATGTAAAAAGCTTTTCCGGAGTTTTTCAGACCAAGGAAGCGTTTAAGCGTTTTGCAACCTACGACAAAGTTGTAGAGCGAAATGAGTTGCATAAAGTTGCTTTTGTGGAAACCTCCGTGGAAAACCCGGAAAAGCGGGAAAATCATCGGACAAATTTTCATCGATATGATTAGTGAAAAATGCAGAATTTACCAATTTTTCTGGAAAATTTTCCGAAAATTTCCGGAATTTTCCGGATTTTTCCGAAACTTTTCCGACAAACAAGTTTTATAAGCTATGCGGAATCATTTTTTTCCGTCCTACTGGCATCAATACTTTCTCTTCAAGAATCATGAAAACTTGCATGAAAAATCGAGGAAAATTCATGTAAATTTTTAAAAAAAATTCATAGTAATAGGAAAATTCTGTGGAAAACCTGGAAAATCGGGAAAATTCATGTTATATTGGAACACAGCTAAAAATCGCTGTTTAAAACATAATTTGAATTTCAGAAAACCGTTGCAGTACTTTAACGATTTGATACTCGAAAAATTTTTGTTTTCGCATGTGCACCAAACATGACTTAAAAATTGTTTTAAATTATCTCCATGCAGCATGTAATAACAATTTAGTTAACGTGAAAAAGGCAGAAAATAAAATAAGTAAAAAACGAGTTTTCAAACAAAACTGAGGCCAAGCCGCTTGAAAAAGTAGAAAATAAACTTTTCTTCACACACAGAGGTGGACTCAAATTTTATTCGCTGACAATCACCGATATATTTCAGTATGATCAATCAGAGGTAATAAGTGCTTTGATTCATGAAGAGAAAGAATATTCTAGAGAAATGTCCCAATCAAAAAATCTGAGTCCACCTCTGTGTGTGAAGAAAAGTTTATTTTCTACTTTTTCATGCGGCTTGGCCTCAGTTTTGTTTGAAAACTCGTTTTTTTCTTATTTTTATATTAAATAATTTCCATTTCTTTAAAAGAGAAATTTACTTTAGTTTTAGCTTAATTCTTTTTAAATAAACTTCATAATACTACTACGTGGATATTTGAATCTCTCGCTCTCTCTTTTCAATACAAAGTGAGTGGAATAACACAACACTTCAAGTTTTACTGCTGTCGGGGGTTCCCCGACACCCTTTTTTACTTGAAAAAGTATGTGAACATACTTTATGCTTTCCATTCGACATTTGTTAGGTTTGAAGATTTTAGGTGATAAAAATAACTTTACACCACACAGCGTGTTTATAACTTTCTTCCCTATTTCAGCTTACACAGTTTTAATTCATTCGAATTAATCTGAATTTTACAACTCTTTCCAATTTCGTTTCTTTTTTTTTTTTAATAAAATACTCGTACTCTCCATCCATAATCCTCAGGGATTGTTCAGGTGTTCCATGCTCATTGCAGCATTGGTTGGAGAACATATGTTGATATTTTTCAGCATATCTGATGGGATGGTGGTTGAGTTGAGTATTAATTCTTAGATCTCTTCAAATATTTTTCGGATGCTCTGTATATATGTATGTAAGCCCTAATCAGAATATTGAAGAAGTGCTCCTTCCACTTATTGAACTGTTCTTCATCACACATTTCAGGATCGAATCTGTTATCAGCAGAATACTTTAACTATTATAGTGGGCACCAGCGGCAGACCAGAACCAACCCCAATAGAATCATGAGCCTCTGCGTTATAATTAAATACCGGACACCTTTCTAGATTGGATTATGTATTCTAAATTCTCATTTCTAAAAGGATTATTGAAATAACGAAATACATTATTTTTGTTGAGAAGAAGAAGAATAGGCTGGTTTTTTTCACCCAAACCGCATACAACTCTCCTGATTGAGATTTTCGGCTCTGGATTCTTTATAAAATTAATTTATTATTTAACGAAATTTACCATTTATTACATTTCAGTCTGGTCATATATGTATGTATGTATGTACATATATATACATGCTTCTGTAAATGTGAATATAAAGTCACATCTCTCATATAATTTCTTATCTACTTTTTATTAGCTTTGGGATAGCAGGTTCTGGGAAATTTCAGATATACACGAAACAAACAGTTGATGGCTGGGCTAGCTTTATGATATCACGTTCAAGATGGCAATTTGGTCATCCTGCTGCTACTGTAACCTCTTTCCACTTTTATTCCCTTTCCATGAAGGCATCAACCAACCCTATTTAATCTTTGTTCTCTCTCGAGTTAAAATGCATAAAATTTAAAAAAGAAAGTAACACTGAAAAAATACAATTCCCTTACGAGTGCTTTGTGAATAAATATGGAAATTTCACCTTTTTTTAAGAGCTTTCCCAGCCTCTATCTTTATCCAGTAAGCGCGTTTTACAATAAAATTTCCGCTCCAAATACATAAAACATCGAAAATCCTGTAATCGGGTAATGGCAAGGTTGAATTAGGTGTGGGCAATTTAGATTTACATCTGAACGAAGTCAATAAAACGAAGGACTTCGTATATACTACGAGTAAGGATGATAGTTTTTTTTTTTTTTTATAAATAAGTGGAGAAGTTTTTGTATGCGTTTCCAATTTAAAAAAGTGCGGTAAAAGCAACTTGTAAACCAACATACTGTATCTACCTATGGTTAAACTAAGAAATTATATACTAAAGTAATATATATGTAGTATTAGATAGTTATACATAGTTCAAATTAAGTATAACAGTATTGAAATAAGATAAACCAATCAGAGCTAGTGACACTCAAAATTCGATCGCATTTTTTAGAGGTGGCGAGATCGATTTGCAAAATCAATATCCTCCAGTATTTGCTATTAATAATAATGTGTGCATTTTTAAAGATACTATTGCGACAGTTATCCAAGCTCAGGGAATAGATTCAGACCATATACTCTTGCAGCTGATCCTTCACCAACTCAATATTTATCGACAAATATGCAGATTTGCAAATCAATCAGATCTCTTCGTTCAAGTTTTCTTGGTCATCATTACATTTCCTCCGTCCTATCTTGGTAGTAGGTACTTATACTTACATACGTATATGTTTCTATAAGATTGGCAGCCTTGATACTATGCTTTTGTTACAATTCTTATAAATATGGCGAAAATTATGCGTAGACAAATCTAACATCAATTTCAAGATTGATTATAAAATTTGATGAAACTGGGTCGGTTATGGTTCAAGGAACTCATGTGAAGCTTGTAAACTTTACAATGAAGTAAAAATATCGCCGCTCACTCAAAAACAGATGATTTATTTAAAAATTAAATTGTGCGTTTCAGATGGGACACATGACCTTCTTTTGAACAAACTTTTTGTTCTTCTAAAGTGTTTCTCATCATTCCCTGTTCGTATTCATTCTTCTTAATACCTTCACAGTTAATCGCAGTGATGTGGTTAAAATTTAAAATAATATTAAAATGAAAACACAGTCCCCTGATGGTGTCCCTCAAGGTTCTATTTTAGATCCTATTATTTTTAGTGTGTATATTGCAATGATAATATAAATAAATGGGTGAATGGGAAATAATAGGCTTAAATCCATATACATAATGCTTCGTAATTCAAAGGGTTTGGGAGTTTATCGTCTTTATCTCGGCGTAGGAACATCACCACTCTTTTATAACTTTTAACCGCTTAAATGTAGTTTTTAATGATTGAGTTAGATTTGAATTTGTGTTGTTTGATGCAGGAGGCGGAGAATTTCAAGCAAACAAGCAGCGGCAGTTGATTCGTCCAATGACTGGAATCTTCCTGTGCATGTAATGAAATTCATTAAATCCTGATTATAGACTGTATTTAAATCATTTTCTAGCAGAAGAGAAGATACAAAAAGTATTCATCCTATACGTGCTGAAGGGTAGAAAAACGTAGAATAAGTGCTTGGTTCAGAGTCGTCAAAACATCTTATTCCAGACAGAACAAACAATGGCAAAGAAGTTTTTAATAAGAAAATCTTTTTGCACTTTAGTAAAAACGATTGAAATTGAACGAACGAAATGCTCGGCATACGACGGCTGCCAATTATGATAGTTGGGAAGGCCCTTGTACCATGCTCTCTAATCATGACGTCTGCATCTATATCTGCCTTTACGAGGATCGAGGGTCGGAAAAATTCAATATAAACTCGGAGCTCTAAAAGCTGAGAAAATTGTGAAATGAGTTTACATTAAAGGCCTTCAGCTTGGAAGTAGCTACATGTGTTCTTTTGAATGATTAGTATAGGAAAACGCTTGTTGATATTTTTTTATCAGCTTTCAACAATTCGAATAAGGTGTTTGAGGTAGTTAAAGACGAGTTTTCTTGACAATATGGCATACAATGGGGTAATGCTATCAGTATTACGCTCTACTACATTTTTATACTTTTCTAGCACTGTTTATTTCTTTTACTTGAGAGAGCTAGATGAATTTCAAAGAAAGTTATCCAAGTTCGTCATCTTATGGAGGATCTCAGCCCAGGACCAATTTCCTTATAGACTTGTTGTCTAATATTAATTCGTAAATTCTGACATGTTATTTTTATGGATATTTTCTGAACGGTATAGATAATTTCTGTTTAGACCATTGAAGAAATGCACGTTTATTCTGTACATTTGCATATTTAGTTTTATAAAGTTAACTAATTTGTCGGTTTTTATATTTCCTAAATCTATACTCTGAACTTCCCATATTTCTTTGCGTATCCATTCTTGTTGGCTTGTTGCGCATAACCGATACCTTCACTATTCCTCATTTGGCTATATTAAATGCGCGATCGATGTTGGAAGCTTTTAGAACATTGCACTTTGGCAACTGACCTACTTACTCGATAAATATCAATCCTTTGGTATAAACATCCTGTCCTGAAAGTTGGTCATATTAAATCTGTTTCCCTCCTCCATTTCACCCTAATTTACTGTGGGGATATTTAGCTATATATTAGCCAATCAGGAGGTGGCAAGATTCAATATTTTCTCCTTTCAAAAGTTTAAATATATTTGAACTATATATAGCAAATAAAAATACTGAATAAATCGCTCCAAGTCTTGAAACTTTGTTTTATTGTTTTTTTACCTTTTTTTCTATTGAGAGAGTAAGCTATATCTATGTAAGTAGGTATCTTGTACGAAATATCTTGTACTTCTGTGTGTTTTCTTTCAATTGAAATGGCAAAACTTTATTTAAAATGAAACTATAACAAACTACAGCCATTTCATACCGATACCAAACACAAAAGATGAAAAATATGATGCCGGGATAAAAGTCGAAGGTGCCGCTTTCAACTTTTATAACTGTTTGATCGGAGAAATAAAAAAGTTTTATCGTACAATCACAGAAATAATAAAACCAGAACTTATGCAAAAGTAGAGTTATTGGAAACTCCAAGCATCTTTACAGGGACAAATGATATTTGTTAAATGGGTAATCATCTGCACGTTCAATAGTTGTTTCTGGAAAATTGTCCACAATTATTTTCTGATAATAATTTGTGGCTTATACGATTAGGTACATAAATAATACATTTTCTGGATATTAATTGCCGTTTTCAAATTTATGAGTTCCTGTAGTATTACATATGTATCTCTCCAATTTTGTGTGATGTTGGACTTAAGATCATCATCGATTCTGGTTCTCGCAGGAAATTGCAAATTTGATAGCCAAGCGTGAATTCCTCTATCGCAAATACAAATATTTAAAAATGAATGCAATCAAACTCCAATACAAATGCGTCAGAAATTTAGTAACCAGCAAAATAAGAACTGCAAAGCGTAATTACTATGATACTGAGCTTGATCCTTAACTCCCAGCTAGAAAATTTTGGTCAAATCTTAAACGTATGGGTGTTCATGGTGCACGGTCTCCTGGCTGCGGTTTTGACCCTAACGACCTAAATGAACATTTTGTATCTCCCACGACATTATTATCACCACTGTCATCAGATATTGTATGTCTGATTTTCGACCTATCAGCCTGCTGTGCTTCTTCGGGAAAGCTTTGGAGAAACTCTTGACTGATCTAATGCTCTACTATATTATATAGGGTAATGCCTTATTATCAACGTGGCAGTCTGGATTTCGACGCAGGCACAGCTGCCAAACGGCTTTGTTGAGGGTTACCACGGATATTCGGGAAGCGCTTGATAGAGACAACTTGGGTATCCTTGTCTTATTAGACTTCTCAAAAGCTTTCGATAGCATTAATCATTGTAAATTATTGCAAAAATTGGCCATGCAATTTAGATTTTTCCTCTCCCGCCCTATCAGTAGTCGTGAAAAGTTTATTGTCAGATCGTACGCAGCAGGTGAAAAACAACAACATTCTCTCTGACCCCTTAAATCTGTCTCGTGGTGTACCAAAAGGTTCTATCTTTGGACCATTTCTATTTAGTCTCTATATTAACGGCTTACCTGACGTGCTACGCAACGTCAACATACATATGTAAGCAGACGATGTTCAAATCTTTCTGTGTTGCCCTGTTGGTCTATCCGAGGATTGTATCCTCAAAATCAACAATGATCTGTATCTGGATCTTTGGTAAATGATCTTGCCTTGAATGCAAACAAATCAAATTATATGATACTCCGCAGGCGAGGTTTGGATCCATTAAATTTTCCCCCAGTTCTCCTAAATAATAATCCTCTTCCTCACTTGGAGCGAGTTAGAAATCTTGGGGTCATGCTCAACTCTCGCATGACCTGTTGCGATTATGTTAATAGCATCCTGAGTAAGGTTTATGGTACACTTCGCAAACTTTGGTGTGCAGCGGATTTTCTTTCAATAGCTACCAAACTCAAAATAGGCAAAGCTTTAGTTGTTCCATTTTTTACCTATGAAAACTTTGTCTTTCCTAGCCTGGATTCTGGCTGCTCGCGGAAGTTGGAGATGGCATTTAACAATTGTATAAGATTCGTGCTTGGACTTCGGCGCTTTGACCATATATCCCAATAAAGAAATTCAATACTTGGCTGCCCCCTTAAAACTTACCTTCTGTACCATTCACTAACCTTGCTACATCGTCTTATATACAGTAACAATCCCTCTAACCTGGGCAGCAGTATTTAAGCTTTTTGCGTAGTTCTAGACAGGTCCACATTCTAGTCCTTCGCTAGCTAACAGTCAATGGCCAACGTTCCTACTTTGTTCAAGGAAAGGAAATAACAAAAATTTCAATAATATTAATCCCTAATAAAGTTTAAATCAGGAGTCAAAATCAAAACCTTTAAAAAATAGTTGAAAGTTAAAATTACAGTCATTCTGGAGACAAATCAAAAGTAAATAATTTTCCGATTCAATTAAAGCCGACTAACTACTACAGTCGATGTATATTATGCTAAAAAGTTCTTAAATGGTTATTAAATCTGAAAAATTCTGCCCACACTTTTAAAAGAAGTGAAGATTCATTTTATATTTCTTCTAAGAGGAATGGTGATTCCAAACTTAAAACATTTCTTGTCTACCACGTTCTGAAAATCCCAGGAATATGAAAAACATCAATAAAAGTTTTCTCCCAATTCATTGGCGTGCAAATAAAAAGGCATGACTGTCTGCAGATTTATTTAAGTACATATTGTGGGGGTAGACAATTGTATGATTCATGAAGAGAAGGCTTATTGTTTTGCTCAAAACATTGCTTCTAAAGCTTTAATATTAGTCGACTATGCTTTAGGATAATCAGTCCATATATAGATGACCTTTCGAAAAACCTGAAATTTGTTTCCATGTCCTCAAATACGAAATGTATAATGCAACCTTCGCTGCGCGTTTATCCAGCTTATTTCAATAACTGATGGAGGAGGTAAGCCCACTCATGAAAGATTTTTGGAAAATTTATAATGTCATGAATCATGATGCCTATCGAAAATATAATGTATTAAAAATATCCTGGATAAATTAAGTTTAGTGCAAAATATTGCGTTTTCAATAATATTTATCTAGTCTAGATGTTGTGTCCTGTGTTCATAGAGAACAAGACGAATCGTCTAATGAAACTAAATTTAGAAAATAAAAGCTAGCCGTATTTTGAAAGCCACTGTCAACTCATATCAGAGACAATGAGAATTTGTACATTTGATGATTTTGTTGATAACCGAAATTCAAATTGTTGAAGACACCATAACTGGACACCATTATTTCAGTTTGTGTTGTTTCGACCATTGAATAAATAACTAATAAGGAAATGGCATATCGGGTGAAAACGTAAGCATCTCGGCGAAATGTTTTAGTGTGCTCTGTTTGTATTCATTTCGTCATGGCAATAGTGAAACCGTGAAATTTTGAAGGGGGACATTTTTTATAATGCAAATTGCTATGTAAAATACACAAATTTTTGGCGCCCCCTTATCTTCAGAAAATATTTCTTGGCGTTGCCTTTGTACGACTGACATAATTTAGGCAGTAATTACAAATCAATTGTAAACAAACAAACCGGCATTGGAAAATTGTTAAATTTTTTGCCATGGCTCGTTATTTTAATAGATATTTCACTTTTATTTTGTTTAAAACGATATAATTGATAAGTAAAGCTATTAAGCTTACTTGAAGAATGCTTTTCCACGACAATAACGCCGTTTGTTCCTGCAACACAGCACAGCGCACTTCATTACTGTTTTTTAAGACTCCGGAGTCTCTATTACACAAAATGTCTTTCACAAAAGAAATATTCCGCACTTATTTCACACTACTATTCATAAAAATCACGTTAAATTATTTATTTATCACAATATCGCGAACTCAAATCCGAACTTATTTTCAAATAATATGAAATGTCAGAAATGTTGAATTGATGTAAAATAGGTAGTATGCCCTCTTTTCATTCCCCCCCCCCCCCCCCCCCCCCCGGACCATAGATAACACTGTCATTGAATTGCTTAAACACGTACACTGTATTCGCACGATACCCCGTTTCCTTATTAGTTATTTATTCAATGGTTTCGACTAGTGCCATATTTTTGTAAAACCAATTAACAATTCAATTCAAGGTTTTGATATACAGGGTGTCCCACGTAACGTGCTCCCTGGGCATTTTTCTCGAAAATGTGTGGAGATATCGAAAAAGTCCTATTAATAAAAGCTAGGCATCTTTCGTCAAGGTATCCTCTGGCTTGGCCAAAGTTCTTGAAAAAGGACTTGGAAAAGGATATATTAAAAAAATGTCCTTTTCGTCCTCATTAAGGATACATTTAGATTACATTTTAGAGTTCCACGAATAAAACTAATACGAAAGTGTTATATTGAAAATTCCAGACTAAGCCTTTATTATCGAGATATAAGGCCTCAAATTGTACTCTATGCACCGTGTTCCTTTGCCATTTTTCTCGAAAATGCACACAGATATCATCGAAGTGCTAGTACCAAAAGTATCAAAAGCTACCCATCATAAGCCGGGCTATTTTTGGTATGGTCAACATTTAAAAACAAAAGCCACACGACAAAAGAAAATCTTCGGTTTGGTCCTTTTCGTCCTTTCTGAGGATGCATTTTGGCTACATTGAAGAATTTTCAATAGGTATACCACTTTTTTTCTAATTTTATTTGCAGTTATTCAATGTAGCCAAAATGCATCCTCAGAAAGGACGAAAAGGACCAAACCGAAAATATCCTTTTTTCGTCTGGAATAGTTTGCCATAGTTTGTAGGGAATATTCCCTAAAATGTAGTGAATATTCTCTACGTTTTAAGAAATATTCCCTACATTTTAGGAAAAAATGCCTAAGCTTTGTGGCAACATTTGTGCACAGTTTTTACAGTGTATATAGTTTCTGTAACTTTAGTTTGTTGTTATGTTCATTAATATTATATTTTACATCTCCTTATGTTTTATTTTTATATTTTATGTATATACATTTTACATTTTACTCTATTTGTTTAGATTAAGTTTTTAATATGCTACTTAGTCCAGCGTTCTTTGTACTAAAAAGATGTGTAATCTTATTATACTTATGTTAAGCCTATAATAAATGTAAATTTGAATTTGAGTACTGTTTCGGCCGACCCCTGTGGAATGCAACATTGGTGTGCCACATGGCGCAGTATTGAGTACCTTGCTGTTTATTTTGTACATAAACGACCTCCTTAGCGTGGTAAAGCACTCGAAAGAAGTAATTAACTTGTAAACGATTTCAATGAATGCATGCAAAAATTACAAGAGGATTTGGGGAGTATCTAAAATATGAATAAATTAAAGCTTAATATCTTAAAAACAAATTGTATGCTAATAAATAGGAAGGGATCCTTAACACTAACTAATCAGGGACCTAGTATGGATGTTATAAAAGCAATTAAATATCTAAATTGAACTTCTCATCCTACATTAGGAAACTTTGCTGTAAAATAGCAAAGCAACTAGGGTTTCTAAAAAGAATTGGAAATATTTTGGACTTCATGACAACAAGCGTTTATAACCCTATTATATTGCCACTACTGTATAATAATTAAAAAGACACCTTGGTTGGATTTAAAAATACTGAATATTTATTGGCCAAAACTCGTCAATTTATATAAAATTTAATTATAAGTATGCTCCCAGACAGAATGTGTCCATGCAGACCATCCAATTGTTGGGAGTGTGAAATTGTATCCACACATTCGATCGATTGGAGGATCGTAGTTGACAATTTGATAGTGAATTTTGATGATATAACAAGCTCTCTCACGTTGGCCTTTAAGTTAAAAATCGGATGATTCTGGTGGCATAAGTATTTCTTCTCGTTCAGCTGTTTATCCAATTCCTTCATTAGGGCGTTGAGAAATACCTCAGCGCTGATATCGCTAACTAGCTCCATGTGGACTGCCTTTGTAGTGAAACAAATAAACACGACAATGTAAGCCTTTGTCGAGGATTTTACGCGTACCTTGAAGTGAATCATTATAGGACCACAAAAGTCAGCGCCTGTGGTGCTGAGGTCCTCACTCATTCCCTTGGTAATCTGGCGTGTATGACCCAATATCGTTATCTTTCAATTGTGATTAATATTTGAGGAGCAACATGCATGTGCTGTTTGTCCAACTGATCGAACAATAACTCAGTAAATTTGTATCCGTGGTTAGAAATGAGTTTGAGTGGTTAACGAACAGTAGCATATCGGTATATTCATGCTCCTTTATTCCTGTAGTTAGTGCCGATTTCTTCGGTTTTGTCTATGTAACCCTGTCAGGCAATTTGAATGATGGTTTGGGCCAACTTTCTTCGGGATTAGCTAAAAATTCTGGTCCTTTAAACCATAACCCTGACTGCACTAGGACATCAGACAGCATATCTCGAGAAATGATGTCGGCAGGATTTTGAGCTCCATCAGCTCTTTCTGCTAGTTCTGCCATCAATAGTGCTGCACAGAGTTTCAATCTAGCAAGTGTCATTGTCTTCAGTCAGTGATGTTATCCTTGATTTTGCCCACAAGAGCCTAACCCTAATTTGGCCGTGATGATTTGATGTTCTCAGGTAACAGCAGGCTCCATAGGTGTATTCGCTGCTGTCAGGAAATGCGTTAAGGACGGGCACATCAATTGGCTTGTCGCGGAATTTTAAGATTTTTAGTTCAGATAAGCGTTTCTTAAAATTTATTCACTCCTTGGTTGGATTTAAAAATACTGAGTATGTATTCGCCAAAACTCGTCAATTTATATAAAATTTAAAAATAAGTTTTTGGGAAAATAATTTTCTCATAAGAACTGTAGGCGGCAACTTCAGGTAAGAATTTTCAAGTTCGCATTTCCCAGCCCCAGGCAAGTGATATTTGATTACCTGCGCATGAAAATTATGCCCGTAGACGCATTGTGAGATAATCGAATTTAGAACTTTTACCGTGAGAAATGAATTATTTCATTATAAATTAATCTAATTCGTAGGTAATTGTTCAATTACTGTGCTACACTTTTATTTTGCGGATATAATGCAACTTTGAATAGACTGCAAAAATTACAAAATAGAGCAATGCGCTTAATTCTAAAATATAATAGATTATTGCCTGTTGTTGAAAAGAAAGAATCTCTAAACTAACTTGACTGTAAAGCAAACAATTAGTTTCAAAGTTCTAATTTATATTTTCAGACTTAAGTATACAATTTGTTACCTAATTACATAATAAGTTGTATATAATACATTAATGAAACCAGTTAGGTATGATTAAAGAAATAAAAATTACTTTAAAAAGCTTGTAAGAAAACATAAAACCTGCTAATGTTAAACGGTTTGAAAATGTTTAATAGTCTACCAAAAAAATGTAAAATAGAAATTAATTTGGATAAATTCAAGAATTTAATTATTGAATTGCTTAAACTGAATTACTAACCTTAAGTAAAATTCCAATAAAACACAAATACCAATACAAAAGTACAAAAAAACTACGAGCGCCAGATCCACATTCTGTTGGAGTTCGATAAGAAAATAATTTCACTATTTATTTTAGTTTTGTTGCCGTTGTAACAAATTTTTGATTACCTCAGAAAAATCAGCAGTTTTGCCAAATCATGCGCTATGTGAAGACTGGGAAGGCTTGATTTTCTTCAACTCTGAATACTTCATCCCTTATCCAGATAAAGATTTGAAATTCATTGAATGCCATTCTTTCTGGCTCTGCTATATTAGACATTTTTTGTAATGATAATGGGAAATTAATTAAACAATTTGAGTATTTAATATTTTTCAATATAATCGGAACAACCAAAACTTGAACTGATACTTTTCCATAGAAACCATCTATCCGCTAAAGTTCTGATATGTATTTAACTGGCGATTGAGAAAACTGTGGTAAGTGATAAAAAGTAAATGATGCTATTAAAAATTTGGCCCCAAACGAACCGAAAGGAGCACCATAACATTATTGCTTTATTGTAGCCATAGGATTATTAGCTAAACGAGTTAAAACAGGGAACTTCTAGTCTCAAATTAATTGTCTCTAATAACATAGTTCCCTTAATTTCCCTAACAATCACTTTCATTGCATTTTACCACAGCTCAAGTCCTTAGAAAATATAATAAAAGCTCTGTGAAAGTTAACTTAATTATATACTAAGTCTTTTGCTCCTGGGAGATGAAGGAATAAAGGGAATGACTATGGTTGTATTTGAATCTTCATTCCAACACATAGTTAATATAGCATGATGCTACTAGTATGGTACACATCAACTAACCGAGCCAAATTGTACAATCATCTCTTGAAGCCGAAAAATTACTTCTGCACATCCCTATACTGAACTTGATGTGCAAAAGTATATACATATACTCGGGTTTTATAGAGAGCGTTCATAAAGCGCGATCTCTCTCCTCTATATACAGCTTCAGTCCAGGACCAAAAGCCTGTGATAAAAACAATTCCCTGTAATAGTTGGAAAATTACCATAATTACAATTTTA
Source organism: Dioctria linearis (assembly GCA_963930735.1). Classification (NCBI taxonomy): domain Eukaryota; kingdom Metazoa; phylum Arthropoda; class Insecta; order Diptera; family Asilidae; genus Dioctria; species Dioctria linearis. Next base: position 25,912,223 of record OZ005744.1, on the reverse strand, counting down.
TGCTAAATAGAGATTAATCGTTGAGTGGAAGAGTTTATAAGTATTTAGAAAGTGAGGGGTACTTTTGTGTTCCTCTTCTAAGGCATTAGCGTAAGCGTAGCTGCCACCAGAAATGACACTCCCATGATGCTTGTCTCCAAAAAGATTCGTAGAACAAATTTTGGTGACAGTTGATGACAACGAGAAAGTACTGACATCATAATGGTACGTAGTAGGTACATGTGGAGTGGGTCGAGAACAAGAGTGACCTTTTTTTTTATATGGTAATTGGGCCCTTTATAAGCAAGAGATATAGAAGAGACACCAAGGGTTACGGTACGACAACCGACTTGAGAAGAGGATCATGTTGAATGGTAAAGGGATTTTAAGAGATTCGAAATTTTATTTTGTTGAAAATTTAATTTTTAACCCTTTTTGACTTAATTGGGATTCTTTTAATTCTTTTTATTTTAGAGTCTATTTGTTGTTGCAAATAAATTGGTAAGTAGTAAGTATAAAATTATTATTTTAGGAACTAGTACGGCATTGATGAAATATGTATATCACCAGTATAGATTTACCGACTACTCATCCTTAAAACATGTTCAGACATTCCAGTGTATTAGATTTATGAAGTTTATCATGTTGGAGTAATCCTCGACGTACATTATTTAGTCTTACTTTATAATCATTTCTCTTTCGAATCCCATCATATACATATGTACATATAAAGAGAATTATCCTTCGTTTGAAAGCACTATAGCACAACAGATCTAATAATTGCTCGACTTCCATGAATGAATGGACAGACTAGGTTAGGTAAGGCCTAGCCTGCTTCACTTAGACTTACCTAATAACCTACATCTTTTATTCATCAGTGCGGTGCACTTACAGCTCCTTTAGAAATCGTTCACCGCTATTCCCAGTCTTCTAGTATGGTCTTCTATGTCCCAGTGACCAGTAATGACCCCTAAGAGAGTCTTGGTATTTGTTCTACATTAAGGAGTTCTTTCGACCTTTTCTTATCATATGCAGGCCACAATTGTCTCCGCGCTTGCATTTTGATAGGCGCTTCTGAAGATCTTCTCTTTTAAAGCTCCGATCGGGACCCTCACCTAAGCTATCGTTGCGGAAATAGCTATTTCAGAGTCGTTTTTGGCCAACTAATTAGCCATCTCGTTGCATGGGATTTGCTTGTGGCCGGGTACCCAACATAGGCTCACCTTGTGTCATGTAGTCAATTTCTCAAAGCTTATCTTGCATGACTGCACCAATTTTGATTTTATTAGCACAGTATCCCGCGCCTTAATATCTGCTTAGATACCAATGTGGCGTGTAAGACTAAGTATAAAGCAACCTCACCAAATCACAAGTTCTGCTTCTCTGCCTGATATGAATCCTTATTTGTAAGATTATTTCATTGATAGGTTTATGATGGGCTCCAAGATTGACACTGGCCTTCTTCACGTGTTCTTCTAGATTAACCTTCTTGCTCAGCTTGGAATCGAGTCTGATTCAAAAAATACTTTGCTTCACTGGAGAGAGTGAGATCCTCTCCACCCAGCATTGGAAGTCTGAAACTTTGTATCCGCCACCTTCTTGTAGAAAGGCTACCATCTTCGTCTTCGAGGAGTTTCCCCTCAATCCACTATTATTAGCTCAGTTATCCAGCTTAAGCAGCGCATACTCGAACCTTTCATTAATAGTAGAGAGAAATTTGCCAGTTATCAGGATGCATATGTCATCCGCCTAGGCAACTACCTTAAAGCCCTCTCTCTCTAATTTTATGAGGATTACCAGTAGCCGTAAGAGTGTATCTCTATAAACTGCTCTTCGCACAATAGTGTCATCTGAGCAGGAGCTAATCTTTCTACTGAGAAGCATTGAGTTGATCCAGTCACATAGAGCGTTATCCACTCCCACCCTTTTCAGTCCATTATATATAACCTCCGTCTTCACGTCATCGAAAGCCCCCTAAATATTCAGGGAGGCACCTAGTCTATATTCCTCATATTCTAGGGATTTCACAACAACAGATACCACTGCATGCAGTGTCCAGTCTACCGATTTCCCTTTTTGTGTAGGCATGCTGGCTACTACTGCCGCCCTGCCATACACTTCTTGTATGTGCCTCTATTAGTTTCTCCAAGACCTTAAGCATAAATGAGGAGAGACTGATAGTCCTCTGTCTCCATATGGGCCGTTCTACCTGCCTTAGGAATGAAGATTACCTTCACCTACCGCCAGGCCCTACTCAAGAACCCAAGCCTCAGGCAGTTTTTAAAAATCGGCACTATCCTTCGGCGCCTTCTGAAGCATAATTGGTCTCAGGCCATCTACCCATGATGCCTTAAGGGGGTCAAACGCACAGGCCGCCCATTTCGTAGCTTTTTTGCTGACTATGGAGCTGATCACCTCTTCCTTTCTGCCTTGTAGGTGTTGTTCCGCAGAGCTCAACACCGTCGGGCCTATTTCTCTGCTGCTAGGAAAGTGGGCGTCAAGAAGTGCATTTAACACCTGCTCATTTGCAGTTGTCCAGACATCCTTCTCCCCTTTTATGAAGGACGGAGTACTATGGTCCTTAGCAAATACCCTCCGAAGCCTGGACGCTTCTGCATTAGACTGTATTGTCTCGCAGAAGTTCCTCCATGAGGATCTCTTTGCAAGTCTTAACGCCTTCTTAAAAGATCTTAGACCGTTGTTATAACGGGTCCAGTCTACTTGATCTATACTGCGCTTGGCTGCATTAAACAGTCTTCCTGATTTTTCCCTAAGCTGAGCCAGCTCCGCATTCCACCATGGTGGCTTAGATTTGCTGGGTCTGCTAATAGGACAAACTTCCCGGAACGCTTCATTCAACACATCGGTGACAGCATCAACAGCAGCATCTGCTGCTGACTCCGTGATTAGGCCTTCGGATGGAGAAACTTCCAACCTGTCTCTGACTACACCACAGAAACGGTCTCAATCTGTTCTACGAATGTTACGGTATTTTACACCAAATATAACCTCAAAGAGTATCCAAGCGTGGTCTGATAAAGACGCACCGCGAAGCTCTCTGAACATGTGACGAGGGTTAGGTCTAAGACCTAACTCCTGTTTACCGTTCTAAAAGTTGGCGTACTGCATCTATTACACACTAAAGGCTTAGTCTCCCCATACCCCATATAGTATGATGGGCGTTAGCATCACACCCAAGTAAGAGATTGATGCTCCTCGCTTCGACAGGCTTGATCACCAGTCTCATATCCTCAGAGATGGGCAATAGCTCCTCATACGGCATGTACGGCGAGGCCATCCAGCATTTATTGGCCTCCACCTCTAGCCCCACGACTACAAGGTCCTTAGTGCTGAAATTAGATAACATTAATGCCGGAAGGTTTTTTTCTAACAAGTATACATGTTCCTACCTTGTCCGACTCTTGACTATAAAATAGTCTGAATTCTCTGAGGCCCAACCCCTGAGCCACATCTATGCCCTCCTTGTTTAGGAGCAGCATCAAATTGGCTCACGCAGCCTTACTATGACGGAGGTTGATATGCGCCTTTCTCTCCGCAGGTTTTGTTTCTCCTGAGAAGCCTGAGAAAAACTTCTCACACGCCGAAATGGAGTCCTCGGAAAGTCCTCGTCCACCAATACCACGGAGCCCATACCATCATCTCTAGGCTCCCCTACAACCACATTCTCCCACTCCCCCATCGGGACTACAGGATTTTGTGCCTGTAGGACCTTCAGCAGATTGCTCTTGTCAATTTTCACGTTTGGAATCACCACACAATCTTTCGGTCTCTCAGGGATGTCATGCAGCAGGATGAGCGCTAGCTGGGCTCCTTCCCACGGAAATTCCAGCTCTGAGAATGCTTTTATAGCAAAATCGTGTGTGGCCTTGTCTCTACACTTCAAGACCCTGACTCCGTGTTTCCACCAAGATTTATTAAAAGTCGGCGCACTTAGTGAGGAATTGCTGAGCACATACCGGATGACAGCGTTTGTTAAAAATGTCTCTACTATCTTTCATTGCTCCTCAGAATAGCGCCCGTACCGATTGCTTTTATCAATCAGTGCTAGCTTTAGGCTAACTGAAACCACGTCACTACGTGGCCTCGTCTCCCTTCCCAGGCCCTTACTCGGACCCGGTCTCGACTCTTTACTGTACCCAGGGGAAGCTCTGCTGGAGCCCGGCTTCAGCCTTTTGACCTCATTGCCATCCTCCTCCGTAGATCTAACACTCTTTAGCTCCTTGTTCTTCCCCTTCCCTTGCACGCCGCCATCACCTTTAGGGCCTGTGGTCGCAGTTTTTGAGGAGGACTTTTGGCTTGCCTTGGTTGAAAGTCCCTTACCCCTGGGAGCCTCCTTAGCTGAGTCGAGTCACAGGGGAGTTTCCTTCTTCTTCGGGAGAGTAGTTTCGTCGTCTGCTATGACCTGCTTGGCCCAGTGCAGACTACTCGTCTCTTTCTCCGTCAAAGATTCAAGTACTTTACCAGAGAGGACTCGAAGCATGTGCTTTGCGCTTTGAAACATACGCTTCCGGCGCAAGCCCTCAGTCATTCCCTTTTCCATCTTTCTTCTAGTTTTACCTCATGGCTTGACATTAGTCCCAGGATCGGCAAGCAAATGGTTCTCCGTATCCGTCGACATCGACTCATACTCCTGAGACCTAAGTTCAAGCCCTGAAAACTCCCTCTCGATAGCGCCAGTCTCCACTGAGGCTTTCACTATCTTTTTTTCGGTACCTTTAAGGGGGTACCGCCCTCCAAACGATTTTAGACTCCACTGAATATAAAATGTACTAATATGTACTTGCATGAAATATACACATAGATGTGAATATCATATGCGAAGAGTAGGCACATCAAATAAAAGTCTCATGGCTCTGGACAAACATTCTAGAGCTGCAAACTCATTGAAAGGACAGTCATAATAAATTATTTGATTACTTGATTGTGCATTTGCTAATGTCTAAAACCCTTGAAAATGATGTTTACATGCTTTCTGCAAGCAAAAGCTATAGACGCCCTTCGGTACGGACGATGGTAGGTCGCTAAAATCATGTTCTGCCTGCCCGTGTCTAGTTTAGCTGATTGGATTTCTTTGATTTCGATTCGTTAAAGAGCTTTAGAAACGTTGTTTTCCAAAATTTTTCAGATTTTCGTCTAGGCGAAGTATTACTTTATATCGCCGATGAAAAGTTATCTGAAATTTAACAAAAAACAAATTCACGCAACGATTGCTATAATTTTTATAGATCTCTCTGAACGCTATTATGAATGGGTTTTATTTCCGGTTCACTGTCAGGTTTTCATATATAAAGGTATTTTCTTCATGCTTTTCCAGACTTGTTTTGAAAAAAGGTGAACGAAAGTTCGACAGACTAGTACGTGTAATTTGAACTCAAGTGTTGATTTCTAAACTTTAGATTCATCTGCTAATATTAACTAGTGCAAGTATATATGTAAATGTTTAAATAAGCACATATACGAGAAAACTGCTTAATTAATCTATTAATGAAGCACCTTTAACGCCACAGAGCCCAAAGTCGAAAAACCAAGTAGCATGCAAAAATATTTCAAGGTATTCCAACCAGAAACGGGTTAGCTCACAAAGAGTGCGACATATAGGAAGGAAAAGCTAAATCGACATAAAGACAAATTCCCTTTCATTTTAAATTTACAAAAAGTTTCCTCCTCTTATACTTTGGGCTATCAGGATTGCAGCCACAAAGGTAGTGCTGCACAGGTATATCAGTAGCATCCGGTAATACGCTCACCCTCTCTCTCTCACTCTCTATCTCTCTCTCTCTCCCTCTCTGACTCATTCAAAAGATGTAACTTTTGGTCCTTCTAGAATCCAGATGGTTAAAGGTGAGCTGCAAGGGAAGCACTTAAGGGGTACATTTACAATCACTGTCTGGAAACCTGCAGCAGAGATATATGTGTATATGGCTGTGTATTTATGCCAAGCTTTTAGTGAAAAAGTAGATTCATCAGGCGTTTATAAAACTTTTAAGCAGAAAGAACTCTGTCTGGATGCATTTTTTCAGTTAAGATTTATTTTTTTATTTTTATTTTATTTTTTATTTGAGAGAGCGGGGACAGTATCAAAGCAGCCAAGTCAAATTTACGAGAGGTCACGTAAAATAAATTACTTTGACGCAAGTCTAGGCAAAGTGGATTAAACACAGAAGTTTGTTTAGAAAGACCCCAGAGTTTAAATTAACCGAAGCAAGATATTATTTCAGCCTTTGAAGTCCTGGTATAGTCTATGCTTTTAAGCAAGGTACGTTTCTTTACAATATTTAAGCGGTTTAAAATCTTTTGTAATATTAAGTTGAATTTTTTAAGGATTTAAGGATGAATTAAGAAAGTGCGGAGATTTTATGCAGACACGATTTGAAATCCCTTCGTTTCAGTTTTTCTTTCAAGAAAGAAAGTGTTATTGTGGTTTTTCTTTGAAAAATTTCAGTAGTTTGAATGTATATGCATACTGTAGTGTATTGGTACATACATACATACATACATACATATGTATCTATTATGATATAATCGTTACAAATTCTTAAGATTTAAAGTCAATCTTATAGGAGTATTTTCTGATTTAGGCTTTTATATGAGCTACATATAGGGTAGACCGGCGAGCTTATACTAACAAGAGATATCCCTTGAATATCTGTTCAGTAGAAAGAGATTACCCATCAGAGTGGGAGTCATTAAAAAATAAAAAATGAATTTTGAAAGAAAGAATTTGATGTAGCATTTAAGGAAATTGAGCATGTGTATGTGACAAAGAGAAATATATTTGTTTTTTCTTTTTTTCTACACCCATAAGTGGTTCAGATTTTAAACCTTAATTGGTGTAATAATTGCTTCTATACAGAGATTTGCACTCTTACGTATATGCTATACACTCCTAGATTTCACCTTCCTCTTCGCACAATCGACACAGTTCACTGCAGAGCTGTAAAATTTAAGTACCATTACCAATACCGAGTAATTAAGAATTGGCAATTCCCAGAACTAAGCCTCCTGTACTGGATTTGAAATTTAACAGCCCCATTCCCGGAATGGCAAGGAAGACTTTAAAATGCCGGAAAGTAATTGAATTTTCGATTCCATTACAAAAATACCTACAAATTCCCAAAAGTATTTAAAAAGTCTTTGTTTATTATTATATAATTCCTTTCAATTCTTCTCAAATACTTTCAATTACTTTCAATTACTTTGACAACTTCAGTATTAAACATGAATTATGAAATGAATTGAACCGAGTTTTCCATGTTCTCAAGGTCCAATAAAATTAAGTAGCTTTGAGAAGTACGTTTGCTTTAAAAAAATTGTTGGATATAGGTAAAAAAATACAAATTCACACTCTAGGAAAATATTTACTGTTTGCTTTTTTTTCATATTTAAATTTGCAATTACATAAAAAACAATAGTTAAACTTAGTTAAATGCACTTGATTTTAGTAGAAATGCCTCATCAAATAGTTACTCTCAGTTGTTAAACCTAATTTTTTTGGCAGTGATTTCTACTTTTACAAAGTAAAATTTACAATTCCAGTTCACTTTTTTTCTCTGGATGTATTAAAACAATTTCAACTAATTTTTAATTTTCCCAAAAATCCAGTTTGACTTAGTTTAGACTAATTTTTCAAAAGAAAAATCACTAAGAGTCTGTCTTTTAGGATGGTTGATTAAGCCCGCTAAGGAAAATAATCGCTCTACTGCGCCTGTTGAAGGAAATGGTGTTTTGTACTTCAGTGCAGCTTGAATCGGTACCTATGTCGACACTCTTAGAGAATTAATTTAATTGATTAATCAATCAAATTTTAATCGTCTTAGAAGCTGCAAGGAATTTAAAAAATACAAAACTACAAAAAAAATTTCAGTTAATGTTTTATTTTTGCAATTCCATCACATTTCATTTATTATTTGTTTTTTCTGCATATTTATATTTTCAGTTTCCAGTTCATTTTTTTTGTATCCGTTTCTGCTCTCTTATAATTTTTATCGCTTTGTTTTACAATATTAGCTTCGTTTATGCAATTATTAAGTACTTAATTTCTAATTTGTTTAATAAGTTTTTAAATATACTTACCACTTTCGGATAAGTCCATAGTTTGTGTAAGTTTTTTTAAAGCAAACATACTTCTCAAAGCTACTTAATTTTATTGCACCTTGAGAACATGGAAAACAAGGTATATTTTTTTTACAACAAATTTAAAAAGACAATTGATCTAGTTCATTTCATAATTCATGTTAAATACTGAAGTTGTCAAAGTAATTAAAAGTAATTGAAAGTATTTGAAAAGAATTGAAAGGAATTATATAGTAATAGACAAAGAGTTTTTAAATACTGTTATATTTGTACTTCTTTATTTAGTTGCAAGTTAAGTTAAGTTAATTTTCTGGTATAAGTCTTTTAATATAGTATTTTTTTGCATTTCATTATTTTCCCAAAGTGGCTTTTTGGGAGCCCAAAACTTGGGTAGCGACCCTATAATATACGGACTGTCGGCTCCGGATTTAGTAATATCGTTCGCTTTTTCATTTCCGTGCACTCCTTCGTATCTAAAGGAATCTAAAGCAAGGTTACTTTATTGGCCCTAGACAACAGCTGGAATTTTTTGTGATAGCTCCAGACCAGTTTCAACTAACTGTTTGTCTTGAGATGACGGAACCAGGAGCGCAGCTTGGCTGTCTGAAAAAATATAGATGGAGTCCTTGCAGCTCCTGTTCGGGCTTTCCTGAGCTTCAAACTCTATAACGTAGACTTCCGTCTGAAAAATGGAAATGAGGCACCAAGTGGAATGAAAAGTTCTATTTCGGGACCCTTGTGCCTGTTTTCGTATCCTTCTTGAATCAAGAAGAATAAGAATAAGGGTATACATTTCTGATTACTTCGCTGCAAATCGTTGTTTTTCTCGCACGAAGCCAACAAAACCTTGATAATCTGTAGTTAACGGTAAAAATGTAGAGCGGTACTATTTATTTCGGAAATTCATTGGACCCTAGCTGTTTCAGATGCAGAGTCTACACTAGTTGGACATTGTCTTTAATATATACCTTCCTTTTTCCCTTGCTTGGCTTTGTTGCGACAAGTGACATGTGTCCAAGATAGGTGTTAATGTTATTTGGTAAATTCGTTATTTTCGTATAATTCTCTTCAGATATCGTTAGGTATGGTTAAAAAATATTGGTCCTCCTTGAAAAACGGTATAGATCAGCTCTTATTACATAACTATTTTTTTATTCACGGTAGAAAAGTTTTGAATGAGTCAAAATTTTGGGCTCAATTAGGGATAATTTAATGCATTTTCCTCGTATTTAATACTCTAGTATATTTTTAAAAAATCCATGAATAATGCAACGTTCCTAAAAGTTACGATCATCACTACTGGCAATAGGTTAAAAAGTATTGTCACAATAGTGTGCACTGCATATTATTTTGGGGCTCAATTAGGGCTAATTTAATGCTACTTTCCCGAATATAATGCTTAGTATTTTTCCCACGGATACTCCAACTTTATTAAAAGTTAGGACTCACTACTGAATATGAGTTAAGTAATATTGTGACATTAGGGTGCCTTGTTTAACATTTTAGGGCTCTATTAGGTCTAATTGCATCAATTACATCCACTACGAACTAATTGAGTTGGTACATTATATACCATCGCCGATGTCTGGAGTCAACCATTATACTGCATGTTGTCTTCGGAAATCCGGTATATGGTTGCAGTACGACAACTTAGCATAAATGAAAAAAAAAGAAGATATGTACAAAAAAAGAGCTTAGACCCCATTTGTTAATTTATGCGAACAAAGTGTGAAACAAAGTTATGATCTTTTAGTTTTAAAATAATATAAAAGCTTAGCCATAATTACTTTTTTCATACATGTACTATATACGTAAGTACCTTCACAAAACGCAACAAAAACAGACATTACTGTCATTTGAGAACTCTTCTTCTTACTCTCCACAACTAAAGCAACCGACAGTTTTATAGAGTGGAATAGAGAGTTTGGTAATTTTCAAAACAAATTCCCCGAATTACAGAATTCCTAGTGGAGAGTTATATGTCAATAGAAGTCTCATCTCATCAACTCCACAACTCTCCGTGTTACAAAATCCGGCCGCAGGTGTGGAGCGGGTTAGCGATAGATAGTATTAAAAAAAACAGCACAGTCAAAACCGCACACTGCTAATGATGCAAAAGTGGTCCAAATCAATTTATATGATGCAGGAGAGAAAGATAGTATTGTCTTGATTCAAGAGCCTTGGTGAGAAACATTGAATAAATAACCAATAAGGAAATGGCATATCGGGTGAAAACCTAAACCACTCGGCGAAATGTATAAGTGTGCTGTGTTTGTATTCGTTTCGTCATGGCAGTAATGCAATTGTGACATATTGAAGGGGGATCTTTTTTCTAATTCAAATTGCTATGTAAAATAAATAAATTTCTAGCGGCCGCTTTCTTTAGATAAAAAGAATATAGGACTACTATTGGAAAGAAAAAACCTTCTGACATTTCTCAAATTAATTTAATGCCAATATGAAAATCCAATTGTAACCAAACAATCCAACATTGGAAAATTTTAAAATTTTTGCCATGGCTGTTTATTTTTATAAATATTTCACTTTTAATATTATTTATTTATTACTTAAAACACTATAATTTATTAGCAAAACTATTAAACTTGCTTGAAAAATCCTTTCCCACGACACAAACTCCGGTTGTTTCTGCAGCACAGCACAGCGCACTTCAACACCATAATTGCAAGACTCCGGACTCTCGATTATATAAAACCCGTTCACAAAACAATATTTCTCTACTATTAAGTGTAAATATCACTTTTAATCGCTAAATCAAACCCGAACTTTCGTTCATGAAATCTGAAATGTCAGAAATCAAGCAGAAATGTCAAATAATGCACAGCCCTCTTTTATCCCCCCCCCCCCCCCCCCCTAGTGAATAGCTTAAACACGTACTCCCTTATTAGTTATTTGTTCAATGGTGAGGAATAAACATTATACATAAACCTGTACTATTCAAAGCCCTTGTATTTTGGAGAAATAAGAAATACACTTTTTTGATGTCCTGTGCATATCCTACCAAATCATCCCACCCCTCACCCTACCCAATACTCTTATGATTTTTAATGCTCAATGTTCGACTCAAATACAAAAGGGAAGATGTATTTTAATTTGACTACAATTTTCTTGGATATACTACTCGACTTCAGTCGATTTGAGATCCTAACATTGAATCGAACATTCAAAAATAGGCGACACTAGACGACATGTAATATGCTAATATGTCGCCTAATTGAATTGCACCTTAGGTCATGTTGCACAAGAAAAGTCTCCTCTGTTTTTATTGTAAACGTAAATATAAAATCACAGAAATTCAAAATTCTTTTGTTATCTTCGAAAATACTTCTCTATGCAAGCCAACAATTTGGCGTATCGTAATTATTTTATCTATCCTTTTTAGTCCTTACACGTGTTGTGTGGTGTGTGTTTATTCAACGAATTTTAAGCAATTTTGTGTATTCAAATCACTTGAGACTACCCAAGTACGTTCTGATTTCAATTGAGTATTTATTTTCAGTTAATTCAATTACAAAGCGGCTGAAAAGGGTTTTATTCAATCAATATAGGTTTTCAATTACCGCTACACTTACTAAATATTCTTATTGATTTGAATTGATATGTATGTAAGTAATCGCAAGTGAAAAGGCTGTTTATGTTCTCTCATGATTTCGAGATAAATAGGCACTACCTAAATTGTATAGTATTGGTAAGCCACATATGTATATTAGTGGGAAATTAAAGTACTTCGAACAGGATATTACCATACTCCATAGGGTTACTTTTGTTGATTATTAGGAAGTAGGTACTTGATGGCTAAAAGATTATTTGGCTTAATTTCGCGAACTACGTACTGGGTAGGTACTTTATTAAACGGGTTTTTTTTACGTCAAAGATTTTATAAAATAGAATGTATCGACCTTACCATATGGAATTCAATTGTGAACAAATCCAAATTACTGTTAATAGTTTTCTTCCTCTGAATTCGATTGTTCAACGTCAATTAATTTGGGATCGCCATTTCATGGTAGAAAAGTTTTGAGTACATCAAAATTTAGGGCTCAATTACTCTTCATCGTCCCAGCGATTTTCACTTTTTCAAATGTTTTCCATGTTTTTTCTAACTTCGCTTTTGGCTGATCGAGGGTTTGAACCTTGCGGCCAGTATTGGAATTTGCAATTTGTGGCAAACCCGTTTACTTATACTTTTGGACCTTCCTTATATCCATCCGATCGCCTTTTTCTTGGGGTTTCCAAGTCGTCGATTGCAGTGTGATTCATTCCTTTGTTGGAGGATGGCGCATTTTCTTGTGCCCTTCTATTTCATCATCTTTGACTTTTCAATTTTGCAAGGGATTTTCTGATTTTGTGTGATAAGCACTTGTAGAAGTGCTTTTGGTGGACGGACAGGTTTCGGTATCCAAACTGTAGCAATCCCGGATATTTTGGGATTTCCGACCATGCTTCATATTTCCCTCAATTTAGCTTTCAGAAAATTCAATTTATTATTTTTTGTCTACCCTATGCCATTTTGACTCATCGTGTAACGGTACTGGTCCTGCTGGCTTGGATGATAAATGTTCTACTAACATCCGTGGAGGTTTTTCAATTTTAGTTGCCTGTGTGCTGTGTCGATTACTACAATATTCAGAAGATCTCGAACCACATCGCCCTTAGTACGGCTGATTGTAGAGCCAAACTATACTAAATTGTCTAATAGGTGCACCATAAGCCAATGAATGGCTCCAGTGCAAAGGTCACTCGCCCCGCTTAATCCTCCCTAAATCTAAATGGTCTAACCAAAATTGCGACTTCAACTGTTGAATTCACTGCAGTGATAGGAACAATTTTGTTTACGGAACATCTTATGCATTACATACGACTGCCATCGAAGTCGGAAATCAAAGTCAAAATTCTAGTTAGAAACTGTGGCCAGTTTTCTGGACACTAAAGTCAAATAAAAATTGCACTAAAATTGGAAAAACGCATGCATACCTGTTGAGAAACAAAGACCTCTTTGAAATAAGTTAAAGTTTCCCCTGCTGGGGTTATACATAGTCTAGTCCATCACTTGAACTAGGAAACCAGTCAAATTTCTTGAATTTTTAATAGCGCTCATAGCTTATGTATAGATAGTAAAGGTGCAATTTCAAAAATTCTTATCATCGTATAGAAGCTTAGTTACCCAGGCCTATTCCTACAAGGTTATGATTGTTTTAGCTTCCTTCCCAAGTATACACACACCCCGGATGAGCCCATTATAAATCGCTTTAAAAATTTTTTATCAATAATTTACTTATTCAAATTCCCAAAATCTGATCATATGGCCATAACAAAATTTTATATAACTAATCTTATCACAAAGCAAGTGGAGTATAATTCAGATAATATCGTCAAGTGGAATTCTAAAAATCCAGGGAGCATACGGTTTATATGCCACTGAGATGAGAAAAAAAAGAAAAACTTCGAAATTGATTCAATTTTGATGCCCGTTGAATATCTCCCTTTCGCTTGCTTTATATACCTAGACCTCCTGCTGTCTTCTTTTCTGATACTCATAAGCTATCTAAATCATAACGGAAAAACTCGAAATCAAATGAAACGCAATAAATTGTGTTACCTGATCGAAACAAAACTCAATAAAAAAAGAAGAAAAAAAAAAGTTGTTACGCGATGTATTGTTCTGTTTGTACCTCCGTATCTTCTTCCGTACACCTCTCGCTGGAGACATATCTATATAGAACTCACAATTTCGATATGAACTCACAATATGACCCTGACGCCCGTCGCAGTGCTTTATATCAAAGTTTTATGAAAACTTTAGCATCTCTGATCCTGATTCCAGACAGCAGTTACGTGTAGTATACAAAATCTAGAACGGAAAGGATATACAGGTATCGAACGCAATGCTGCGAAAGAACGTATACCTATCGCGTGTAGATTTCGAAATGAAAGCTCCTCTTCAGAGTTCTTTATTGTGCCGTTTCGTTTTGGGGCGAGATATTCAATACGCTTAAAATGGTAGGTACCCGGTTAAATGGCATGGAGTATTACATCCGTATACATACTTATATCCCCTGAATGGGTTGTTCCTTATACTCCCTGGGGAGAGTATTTTAGTTAAACTGTCGTACCGTCCAGATTGATATCATGCCTGGAGATTTTTTTTTTTTATATATGCCTACGGATTAATTTTTCTGTGCCATGCATGTTTCATTTTGAATATTAACAGGTCAACTTTTAATCCTACACACACCCACCCACCCACCCACACACCCCTGGTAAGGGGATCAAAAGATGGCGTGGAATGAGATTTTACTTTGAATAATAGTAGTAAATATAACTTAACATGCTTTGCATGGTTTTTAGGTTAGGGTTAGACTCTCCATTAAAAGCATATTTATGTATTTAAAACAAACAAGGGTTCCGTGCTACTTGTATAAGTTGGGGAAGACCGCGAATTGGTTTGTGAGAATTTTGAATTTTTTCATCATCCCTCGAGTGAGGCAATATCAATGCATGCACAAAAACAAGGTCATACAATTAGTTTTCTTATACCGTGTTGCCATATATCGATTCTTGTTTTGGGTCATCCTCTATAATAAGCAACCTAGTTCAGATGAATAATCACTTTCGAGAACCTTCAACTTATTTCCTCGTATATTACTTTGGGAAAGTCTTTTACCCTTGTACTCACCTTAACCATATCTCTGTGAAACTAGATGTCATTTTAGATGAGGTTTCACCAAAATATATATAGTTACCCCTTATTGCTGTTTTCGTATACCCAGCTGTGTATTGTTGGTGGATTTAATTAAAATGTTTTTTGCTATATTCAAACTAAACAGCTATATCCTCTGCAGGTCGAATTACGAGTCATAAGTTTTTTTTTCCATGTGGCGCTGCAATTTTATCTACGTATTCCTCATTTGTGGTGGATGTAGAGTAGAAAAATAGTGATGACCATTGGCGTAACTAGGATTTTAGTCTGGGGGAGGCCAGATCCCCCCAAATTTCGTGCATAGGCCTTAACAAATATTTTGTTTGAGAGGTATACCAGATCATGGATATTCTCAGCTATTGACCGACATTTTTTTATCCATTGTGTAATGTTTGTCCTCTATTACGGACGTTTGCAAGAGGCAATAGTGCCGATATTTAGCTTTTCAGGCTATGACGCCAACTTTGCTTTAGGCTATTACGCCGATTGGATTTTAAGGCTATTACGCCGATTTAATTTTTAAGGCTATTACGCCGACTTCTAGAGAATAAAAATGCTCTTGTTCAAGCTTGACTTTATTCTGATTCTCTTCGATTACTTACGCTAAATTTATACACAAAATTTTCACTTACTTATCAATTATGACTATCGATCATATATTACAAAAATCAGAACAATTCAGAACAATAAAATTGGTTTGGTTATTTACAAATGATGTCATATTCACACGTAACATAAATCACACCTTTGAATTTTACGCTCACTCATTGTTATGAGTGATCGGTCAGTACATGATGTAATTTGACTCATGCTTTCTTTATTTCATTCATCGCGAGCAACGATTTGACCCATTAACATACCTACTTTTGTTGGCATGTTTTTCATGGTTATTGTTTTGATGATTAATTACGTGTGCTTATGATTCAATTTATTTAGTAGTACATCTTAATTTGGGTTAAGATGTATTACAATTGCTCTGAGCACTTACAAGATTGACTTTACAAGTCACAGACATCGCGTCACTACTTTTTTAATATGTAGTCTTCCTAAGTGGTACCTCAACTCCGCTCCCAAGAAAGCAAAACGACTTGATCAGTACTTTTAATCCACTGCAATGTGCATTCGGGGTAATTTTAATAAGAAAACCTTTTGAGATACGGAAGTGTTTGTTGAGGTTCCGATTTTAGAGGCCTGAGGAACAACGAACAGTTTTCAATTCTTTCCCATTTTCTATTATAATTCTCGTTGAATGTTATTGAGCACCCGGAGTCTGAGAAGCATGGTACATCGCTAATCAGTTAGTATAAGTAAATCAATTTAGTCATTTAACATTCGACGATCGGGTGATAAGCAATAAAAACGAAATTAGGCTTGATTCCTTTTTCTATTTGTTAAATTCAGCTTAGCCGGACATTTAAATTAGTGCGAAAATAAATAAGTACATAATGCAATTGGCTAATTGAGGGAAAGAGCATTGTTTTCTTTAATCCTAATGAACCCATCCGACACTCATATATTCCATACAGTCAACTCCAAACATCCGACGCGATTTAAATTTTTCTGAAGTAGTGTTTATTTGAAAAATAAAATAAAATTTGCACGATTTTAAAATAAAAATAATAGAAAGTGGTGTCGCTTAATTAACAAAGACCTTTGTTTTCCACATCCCTTCCTTTCATTCTCCCGCGTATTAAGGAAAATAAATCAGAATTCTCAAGTTCAATACACGAAACTGATATGATAGTGATGCCCTGCCTAATGCCCAGTATTTATTTCAAGTACAAGTGCCAGGATCTGGACTTTCAAATTTTCAAGTACAAGTTCCGATACTGGTACTTAAAAATTTTCAAGTATAAGTCCAGTTACTGGTACTGATACTTATAATAAGTCTATCAGATTATCAGCTTTTAAGTACCTTATAAGTACCTTAGTATGCACGTAATACTGCCATACCGCCAAGTACATACTTAAATTCTTGTTAATTATTTAAGTACGCTTTCTAATAATAGAGGCTCCAGAGCTTTCGAAAAATCAAATCAGAAATTTTGAAAAATATATAGCTCCAATCGTGACGGATCGCGAAATACTTTATAATTACCCTATTTACTGTAAAGGTCAAATAAAAGGTTACATTGGACTATAACTGATATTTCCGAAGTGATATCCAGCGGAAGAATCAGTCCAGAAGGCTATTGTCGGATTAGCTGGATGCGTGAACTAATAGTAGCTTCAGTTTTCGATTTCAATTCAATAACTTCTCTCAACATATTCCTAATAACCTTGGAAGATAGTCAAAATTAATGATTGTCTTAAATTAAAGTTTTTAAAAATCGTTTTTTAATTTAAGAACTCCATGGTAAAGATATTTTTGAAAAATTTTATTATAAACGAAGAGAACAATCCCGGTAAAAACCAAAACTATTACGTAGTAGAATAAATATCGATGGTCGTTGGGAATTCGGACAGAGGGTAGAAAGGACGAAGTATAAAAACGTGAAGCTTACTCAAGACCAGTAAATACAAAGGACGAGTTATTATCGTGGTTCGGAGATGTTGCAAACAAACTTAGGGAGGTAAAATCAACGAATATCAAAAAGGATTAAGATGGAGAGCAGTGTCGTGCCTTAGTAATAATGGAGGACATGTTGAACATTTTTTAAATTCATTTGCATAACGATTTCATACAAATATAGCTCAGAAGAATTTTTAAAAATTGTTTTTGAACTTTGTACGAGTATGCGCAATAAATGGTAAGCCGTTATTAAGGGCATAGTATAGGGGTTAGCCTATATTATGCGTAAAATAGCGCAAAATTTGAATTGTAAAAAAAAAAAAAAATCCAAATTTTCATATGCGACCTGACAAACCTTCAGTTATGAATCACCCTGTACCTGGGATTCGTTAAGATTCCTCCCTCCTATACAATTTTTTTGTTTATTACATTTCAACCTTCATTCATGACCAGCAATTGCAACTCACCCTGTATATAGTGACAATAAAAATCACTTTGATCTTGTTCGCTTTTTATTTCCAAATTAATTCCTGTGACCATCTCCAAAGTTTTCGGTTTCGGACTAACCAGAATTCCACGGTAAGATCTATTTACAAAGCTACGTGATCAACGTGCTACGAATTTGGTATTTTTTAACTTCTCGCAGCTACCGATTTTTCTAGCACTATTGCGTTTTTTTCGTACACAGAATGCGTTGTTGATAGGTGTCTTTAATTATTACCACCCTTGTGAATCAATTTTATACCGGCTTGACAGGAGAGGTACGCCAACCTTTCCGTGTTTCAGCTTGGAAAAATCGCGATCTTTGAAATAGAAAAAAACATTGCTCTGGGACAAAACAGTAACAACCGATTTTTTTGGAGGCGGAAATTACCCCGTTTTTTCTGAACTTGGCAACATTTCACCGTCAACTTTAGTCTTTTCGAGTTAAGCCGAGATTAAGTTTAGAAAAGCATCTGGATTCTAGATTATGACGGAGACTTTCAGTGCCAAGGGCTCTTAGACTATTATTGGAGGCAGCTATGGTGAGGCGTGTTGAGTAGTTAATAAATTTAGTTGGGCATTTGAAATGTACTTCCGTTTGGAAATATTTCTCTGTTGTCCTCACTTTGACATTCAGCAACTTTGGTGGATTAATTGCTTTTAGAAAAAAAATGCTTTGTTTTTTTTTACTTAACTAACACACATTTGTTCATAAGTCAAACAAACGTACTCAGTGCGCACACTTTCTCCTTCAACAAATTCATTCATAAGAAATTTTAAAGTCAAAATTTCGGCAGGAATATAATTCTAGATACATACATACAGACATATATACATCACTAATAGACATTTTACCCCAACCTATGTTAAAAATTATTGTTTACTACGACGACATAGCAATTTGTCCACCTCCAAAGCACTAAAATGAACATTATTTTTGTTACATCAGAAAGTGCCTGTCTGAGGAACACTTTTATATCTTCCTCAGAAATTTCAAAGTTAGTTTATGGCATCTCAACCTCTTCAGACCTCTCCAATGAAATATAACACCTGTAATTTAGGACAACATAAAACTGGTGTAAATATCTGATCCGTTAATAGTCAAATTTTAGGATTTGTCATAAAATTTCAACAATGCTGCCGTATAGCACAACAGAACACCATCACCAGGATAATGCAGCTCCATAAATAATTTTAGATGGTTTCACCTGTGCTTCACCAGTTTCAGCAGTAGTACTAGCAGGAGCAGCAGCAGCAGCACAATAGCAATAGAAGTAGCAGGGGTATGGAAGCCTTAGTGCACATTTAAACGCGAAGTTAATTTGAAATCGTTTGCCGCTGGGTGCTATTCAAATTACGGTGGTATTGTGGCTTCGCCATATGAAATTATGCTTGAAATGCAACATAGGTTCAGGAATGCGGTACAATCAGCAATCAAACGTTATTGTAAAACTTTGTGCAGTGCCGGAGAGTTTTGAGGTGTACACACTGCCATTGCCCACTTTCATGTGTGAGCATACATTTATGCAATTCCAGCATTTAAACGCAGCAGAACGCTTTGAATAAGTTTATTGTGTTCTTTTAGTGTAGGGAAAACTTATATATGAATGTATGTTCCGATATGAATCCAAATTGCATAAACATGAAATGGAAATAAAATGTTTTCGGAAGAGCTGAGTTGAAAATAAATATGACATACTTATTATATACAAATTATTAGATATTATTAAAACTGACTTTTTTAGCCATCACGCTAGGGTCTTATTGTACGTAAATTACAAGTGTTGTGTTTGTACTATAAGCGATTTTTTTATAAGGGTACATACAAGTTAGCTGATTTCTGGAGAGCGGATTTTAAAGTGACAAACGTCAATTTGCCACAAGTGTAATTTCAAAAAGAGGAACTATGACAATTATTCAATTACTACGGTTTGAGTTGGGTCATTTGCGCAATACTAAATTAAGGGGAAAATTTAGGGTGCGAAAATAAGGGGAAAGGTAAAATATGTGGAAAAAAAGGACATGGAGGAGGGGAAGGCTGAGGAAAAATGCGAATATTTACATAAACATATACAGTAAGATCATGCGAATAATTGATTGTACCGAAACACTCGAAAATACTTCACAAGCCATGAAACAGACTTCCTGACTACCACATGAGAGCACAAACGGAGTCCTCATATTCTAAAATATTTGCAGTGTTCTTATGTAAAACTGACAAAAGTTTGATTTGAATAGCTCCTCCGCTCTAAACTACTATTCATATACAGAAAATGGTGTTCTGATTATCTTAAGCTTGCTTTCTTATCTTCCGAACCGAAATAAATTTTTTACACTTTCCTATCAAAATTATTTAGAAAAAAATATTTGAACCACATGACTACGATTCTTCAAACAAAAACTCTCAGCTGATGTAATGTCGCTGTGCCGTCATGGGATGCCGTAGCCTGATGATATCGAATGTAGATTCGGACTCCAGCTGTACATATCCAAATTTAATTATTACTGAGAGTTAGTGAGCGTACAATGCTAAGTTTATTTTGTAATCAAAATTATTTAATTATATTTCTAAGTAAGGTATATAGGAAGTGTAGCCCTTGGAAAGGTAAGGAACCAAACTTTAAATTACTAGCAGACAATTTTCCTTTGTGGATAGTAGTTTAGGCTCTATAACATATATAAAATCAATGTTTGGTACTTTCCCATAAGTATCAATATAGAACATTTTACAGAACAGACTGCCAACGCACACATATAAATTTCTGTTTCATGGCTTGGGAAGTATTCTCGAGGGTTTTGATTGTACAAATATTCGGTTTAACGAAAAATTTGGATTACGGGATGTGGTATTTAAAAGTTGATTTCCAAAACGAAAAACTTGTATTTATTCAAGAAAAAAAATTGATCTTCTGAAATACATATTTGTTTGCTGCATTTATTTATTTAAAAATTCAGTTAAGAGCGAGTCGGCCTAGCGCTAGCCCTAGCGCTAGCTAGGGCTCCGTACCAGAATTTTATCAACGAACAATTTAATTATTCGGGGTGTCCCGTCGTATTTGGTCAGGCTCTCGAAGGCTGTCATGCTTAGACAGTAGATACCTATATAGAATACAAGGTATTCCCATTAATGCTTTGGCACATATTCTGTGACGCAATTTCGTGACTAATGTATATCCATTTCTATAGGAAAGACAGACCGCCGACGAATTAGTGTAGCTGTTTCTAAATCTTGGACGATTATGGGAAATGTGAATAAATAAAAGTAATGTCTAGCGTCTTAACTGTTGTGAAGTGTAGAAAAAGTACACGTTGCACACAAGCCGCAAACCTCCAATTCGAAAAGTCGTTGTGGTCAGGTGACCGCTCGTAGGTAGCTAAGGGTTAACTACTATTTTTATCAAAAAGCTTTTCGTCAACACCAATTTTTTATATTGGATTTAAGAAGCTCAAGAGCTTCCCTTCAAAATGACCTATCACAATCCGTATTCAAAATGAAACCGTTTCTACGTTTTTTGCACTTTTTCTTGAACATATTCAACGAAAAAGTTCAATTAATGCGTGAAAGTAGGCAGTTTACTTTTGGGAATAAGCTTCCTAAGCCAATTTTCGTGGATATGTTAAAAAAAGGGTGCAAAAACGCAGAAAGGATTACATTTTGGGTATTGAGTGTGATAGGGCATTTTAAAGAGAGGCTTTTTGGCTTCTTAAATCCAATATGAAAAATTGGTGTTGATTAAATAAAAAAAAAAAAACCGAGTTAAAACTCCAAAATTTTAATATTGTTGAGCTATAAATTCAAAACGGAGAAGAGGAGGGGAAAAGTTTATATTGCAAGGCTCCAATGATTATCGATCTAACAAATTTTACCTCATTATCATACGGTGTAACGTTCAGAAATTACAGGACGATCTACAGAAACATACCCAAATGTTTTTAAGTCCCGTTATCTCGGAAACAGTTAGGGTTTCGCTCCCCCCACCCATGCAATTTTTTACTTGTCTAAGCATGGCCTATCCTTAGCCTTCGAATGCCAGACAACATACGGGACAGCCTGTTATTTAAATCTAATCCAAATGTGTTTTTGATAACTGAATAATATTCCAACAGACGGACATAAGAGCAAGTTTGTAGTTGTTCTTATTAGTAAGACTTGTCTTAGAAGTTAACACATCATTTCTTTCCAGCAACTACATATGAAACTGTCGGAAAAAGCAGCTGTTTTCTTGTCATTTCTAATTCCATGTCTACTAACCCTGATAACATCAATATTTTAGTTTTAGAAACCTAGAAGATTAGGGTGGAACTGTATTTTTACGCACATTTGGGGCTATATCTTTGTAACCAACTAACCAAAAATTTTAAATTTTTTTTTAATCCTTTCAAAGAATACCCCACACAAAAAAAAATTTCACCCCACCCACATATTTAATAATATTTGAATGTCGATATATGTGTGTAAAAATACAATTTTTTTCTAAAAATTCCTAAAAAGTCCTATGATTCTGCCAAATTTCAAATTGCTATGTCAAGTAGTTTTCGAGAAAAACGTCTGTGACAGAAAAAAAGTGAAATGGGTATAGACTTATATGTCCTATATACATACATATAATATCTATATACTTTAAAATATGAAATTGAATTTGTAATTGTTAATTGTTTCTTGTTATAAGTCTATTTTAATTTATTATCAATGTATTCTTATTTTATTTTGTTTATTTGTTATTTTTTATTATTGTTTTTAAAAAAACATTTATACGCGCAGACAAAAAAGGTCTTTTTTCTTTTCCAATGTATAAAACAGTAACATATAGAAATTATCAAAACTTAGAGCTAGCTTCTCTAGAAAATGAATGTGCCATACTGCCCTGGGATAGTGTCGTTTCATGTATTTAAATCGAAGATGAGGTGGACATTTTACAACAAATTGTACATTACTTTCATGATGGTATGCCCCTATTCGAACTGGACGTTTTAGAGACAGCGGTTGTCCATGGTTCTCGGCTCAAATCTAAAGACTTATAGCTGGGCGTGGCTTCTTATATTACAGATGTCGTAGATTAGGGTCTACTGATATTTACAATCAGCTAAGAGGAAATATTTTGCATATAGATTTAATAATTCTTTACCTTCGAGAAGATTATGGGATAACTTTCGTAAGGCTGGTGCCTGTGGCAAAGACAAGTGCGGTTCAAATATTGCTCCGAATGTCTTAAATATGCACGTCTCTAATATACATTCCTCCTATGCATTTGGTTCCTCACGTCAAAGCTCTATGTTAAGTACCTATCTAGTGCTGCTAATAATCTGCCAGCTTACTGTTTTAGATATGTTGAAGCTGAGGAAGTTATTGCTGCGATCAGAGCTTTTAAGTCAGAAGCAACAGGCCCTGGAGGCATTCCTCCCAAATTTATAAAAATTCTTTTACCTTGGATACTCCGCTCTATTATTAATATTATCAATACCTGCATCACTTACTTCTCAGTTTCCTTCTAGTTGAAATATCGCTGTACCGGTTGCTAAAACCAATAAAGCCAAAGATCCTGGGGACTTCCTGCCAATCAGCCTGTTATCCTTTCTAGCCAAATAATAATCAATAACTTGCTAAAGTTATACCAATCTGGTTTCAGCAAATCGCATAGTTGCGAAACGGATCATTTAAGAGTTACTACCGATATACGCAGCTCGCTAGATAAGTATGAGTTATGTGTCCTTGTTCTATTTGATTTTTCTAAAGCGCTTGATTCGTTGTCCAGTAACTTTCAATTTCATTCAAATGCAGTTTCCCTTATTGGTAGTTTTTTGTTTGGCAGGCTGCAGCGTGTAAGAATAGGGAACAGTTTTTCTGATGCTCTGCCTGTTACTCGTGGTGTATCTCAGAGTTCTACTTCGGGCCCTTTGTTTTTCAGCATGTATATTAATGATCTTCCTGAGATTATTGAGTATTAGAAAATTCATATATAGGTATATGCTGATGATGTGCAGTTATATATTGGTCGTCCCATTGGTCTAGTGGAGGATTGTATCGATCGATTAAATTCTGACTTGAGGAATGTTTCGATCTGGGGGACTAATAATGGTTTACAACTGACTCCCCGAGAAACCCAATGCATTCCATTTTATCGACGACCGATTGAAGTTTCTGAATTATTGCCTGTATTTCTGGATAATCGTGTACTAGAATTTACTGATCGTGTGCGAAACCTAGGGGTATTTCTCAACTCCCGGATGAAATGATGTGATCAGATTAGTCATATGTTGGGAAACGTTTCCGGTTTTCTTCGACGGTTGTGGTTGTCTTCTGCAATTTTATCTTTTAGCATTCGCTCAATGCTAGTAAGTCCATGCTTCTACCCTACTTTACAGCTAGCTGTCTATTATTCCCGCATTTGGATTCTGTATGCTCGATGAAACTAACAGTTGCATTCAATGACTGTCCGAGGTTCGTGTTTGGTCTAAGAAGATTTGACCATGTGTCATCACATATTAGCCATCTGCTTGGTTGGTCCTCTGATGGAATTTTTAAGAAGTAGGCATCTCACATCCCTTCATACAATTATACATTCCAAAAAACGTCGGTATTTTTTTGACTAACTAGAATTCCTAAATCCTGGCAGACGTTTCAACTTATTGATACCTAGGTTTCAACATTCCATAATGGAGGACTCGTACTTTCTTCGAGTTATTCGTGCGAGGAATAGTTTACCAGCTGATGCGCAGCGTATGGGCTCGACTGATAGATTCTGGAGATTGATGACACACAGTTACACTGACACGACTTAAGAAATGTTTCCGTTTTGTAGCGGATGGTCCTGTCAATGATCTAATGTAATTTTAGTTTGTTGTTTTGTTTGTTAATATTATATTTTACATTATGTTTTATATAAACCTTTATTGTTATTTTATTTTTTTTTGTCTTATTTTTATATTTTACGTATACATTTTACATTTCATTTTATGTGTTTAGATTAAGTCTTTAGTAAGCACTTAGTCCAACGTTCTTTGTACTAAAAAGATGTTTGATCTTATTGTTCGTGAAGCCTATAATAAATTTGAATTTGAATTTGAACTTTCTTGTGATCAACTTTATTTTTTTTTATTTTTTATTATTTTTATTCTACCTTAGACCAGTTTTCAAAGCAAAGAAAAATCTCTGACACTGTAAAAACAATGTTTTTTTTAAAGAATAGTAGCTACCTACTCTCTTTAAGTTCTCAGCACAGTCTCAGAGTTTGAAAGCTAAGGTACCACATGTTCACCCGCAGTCAAAATTTGATCTTTTTAAATTTTGCTCCAACTTTCACTTTATTATTTCTATTATATATATACGTAGTTTCTATTTCGATATTTGATTGATAGGTACTTGTGGTTATCAATATTAAACATAATATTTACCACAAAAACGATTCTTCCTGAACTAATATTGAAATATGCAATTTTCATGAACATATTATTATCTATAAAAGTGAAGTATGTCCACATACATTAGAATGAAACATAATATCTCATAACCTTTTCATTCAAAATCATTTTGTATGTACCTGCTAAGATATCTCTATAAAGGCTATACCAAATAACCTTTTAAGCTTAAACTAACAAACGAATTAAATTTTTTATTCGCATACACCACAATATTGTCAAAGCGGCATTCGGTCTTCTTACACACAAATAATCTTATTAATAAAATATATTTTTCATGAAAGTATTCCATACACACAATGTATGCCTTTGGGAGAAGAGAGTCCAATGGAATTCTCAAAGGTTGAAAAATAATTTTCCTTATCTCAAAATATCTTGCTTTCAGGATAATTCGTTGATACCTATAAAAAGTTGACCTCCGTTTGCTTGTGACATTTCAATTTGCAGATAAATTTTTCCTCATGAATGTCCAGGTCCAGACCTTCCAAATTCCCACAACAACAACAAAAAAAAAGAAAAAAAAAGAAAAAAAAGAAAAAGATGAACATTTTTCCTTCATGAATTTAGTTGGTTGGAGAAAAACGAAAAAAGAAAAAAAAACATTCATACCACTTAGGAGGAGGGATATGGAAAAAAAACGTAACATTTTCAGACAGCACACTTTACCAAGGTTTTAGACAGACACGAGTGTATGGCAATGTGTGGGGACTGTGGAATTTATGGGTACGTAACAAGCCCGAACATGGTGTTTATTTGAACATTTAGATCACAGATATGCTAAAAGGCTCCAGCTCGGCCTCTAGATTTTTGTTGTTATTGTTGAGGATCTGTTGTGTTCTCTTTACTTCCAGCTGAATGGAGAATATTGGGGAGCAGGACCTCGAAAACCAAGCCTTCAAGGCTAACTGCCTCGATGGTCTATCATGTGCCCATTTTGCGGTATATTAGAAACCTATTTAGCACAAAATCGTGAAGGGAAATGAACCTGTTTGTATTTTTCACGTGTTTTTTCTGTTACCTTACTTTACTTAACATGAAAATCGTTTATGTGCTTTTCACTTGATTTAGAATGGTTACACGCAGGTAAGTAGGTAAATACATACTTACTTATATAAGTTGACTTGTTTATATCATTTTGGTATAGAAAAGATTTTCCCTTCATGCTATAGCCCCCCTCCCCCCGTGTCTTATCTTGATAAACCCAGATATACTTACATACCTATGTTTTGTCTTTGGAATTGTTTTGAAGTATTTTTTTTTCATTTTATCTTTCTACCAAATCTTAAAACATTTCCTTCTATCTTTCTTTTTTAACCTTTGGCATAGTTAAAATAATTTAATCAATTTTATCATTGAAGCAAATCACTGTGGGTATCCAAGGAATTGAGATGAAAACAATTTTACTCCTTAAACAATTTGCTCTTTTACCCGCTGGCTATAAAAAAATATTGTAAACAATCTCAATAACAATTTTTTTCGATGGTATATATGTAAGTATATCTACCTATACACACATACATAAATATTTCACTCAAGATCTGGTGAAAAGTTATCTCTTTCACTTCGACTAGGTAATTTGAAATATTGACCGCAGGCTATTTTGAAATCATTAGATATTGTAATGAGTTTTTCACGGCGAAAAAATTAATTTTCCGAGAGTGCTGTGTATGTGTATTTGCGTGTAATGAAATCTTTGATCTAAAATTTTGTAGTGTTTTAAAGTGTAGTTATACATACCTATACATACATGTATCTTTGTATAGGCAACATCAATAAATTACAGCAGCAGCAGCAAAAGAATTGATGAAAGGGTACCGCAATGTACTTCTCCTCGTTGTACATATATTTGTGTATTTTGATGTGGGTTCATAAATATGTTCATATATGCATTAAATAGATTTATTTGAAATGCTTTCATTTCCAGACGCAAGCATATATGTACACAAATTATATCATCGGCTTAATAAGAAAGCTCCTAAGTCTAAATGATAAAACAAAAATTTTACAGGAGTTGGAAAAAACTGTTTGGACGCTATCACGGTCAGAATATATATTTAGAAATATTTTTCCGGCCACCCAGCAATAATTTTCTCGGGTTTTCGAATTTGCAAAAAAATTCTCGCGGAGCAACAATTCGATAATTTTTCGGTTTTACGAATTTTTCTCGACATATGGCCTTCAGGCTCAGAGAACTTGTAGTAGGTATAATTCGAGAATTTTTCGTTTTTACGAATCTCCTCGAAAAATTACGAAGTCTTTCAAAAGAATTATCAGTACCTACATGATTTTTCAGATTGTGCATGACAATGCAAGCGTGCCAACAGCCTCTTTTCAAGCATTCGGCCGAAAAAAAGTGAAGTGAGTGCTGAGAAATTAAAATTTGCATTTGGTAAATGTTCCTCATAGTTTGGTTGTTTAATTTCAATTGGATATCGAGTAGTTTTCTCAAAGTATAGTTTACTCGTTTATCCAATTCGAGATTGAATATGTGTTACGAAGAAATCGCGAATACACGGAAAATCTTCGAAATAGTCTCGAAAGGACGAATCGATATCGAGTCGTTATTTTAATTCGAATTAGCGTTCCTTTTCTTTCATTTGCGGCTCGAGATCGAATCGAGAACGATTTAGAGATCGAAGTTAAACTTCTATTTAGCGGGTAGATTCCGATTTGATCCAATCGTAATGTTTGCTGGGTAAATACTTGAAAAAGAATGCCGCTGGAACGCTTGTGTTGTCATACACAATCTGAAATCTTTTACCGATAATTGTTCGTAATATTTTGAGAGAGATTTCTAAAAACGAAGAGCTCTCGGATTATACTGCAAGTTTTCTGACCCTGAAGGCTCTTCGAGAGCTTCTCATATATGCGAATACCTGAAAAGATATTTGCTGGGAAAGCGGAGCTAAAAGTTTTTCAACTTTAAAACTGAAAACCAAAATGTTAGTTATTTAAGTTTTTCTTAAAATTAAAATATCTACGTTATTTTTATGTCCCCAGTAAAATAATACAAAAAAATATAACATATAATAAATAAAATATTTTTGTTGCTGTTTTGTTTCTTCTTTTGTCGTCTCCAAATATAAAAAATGTACGACAAACACATGATACAAAGTTAACAAGGAATGGCCGATTCGAGAGCAATTTTTTGCGTTACTATAGTTCATTTGGACACAAGTGTCATTTCCAGCGAATTTGTTTTGAGTTTTTCGTATTATAAATGACTGAAATACGTTTTGAATATATTTAAATATTTAACAAAACATTAGTTTCTTCGTTTAAATTACTTCGGGAAAAGTAACTATGTGCGAGTGGAAATGCAAAGAAATTTCCATATAGAAAATTTTTTTCACTTTGATAAGGACGACTGAAATTGAGACGAACAAATTTTTGACATTTGTCTCCAAAAAATACAAGCAACTAATTGACAGATAATTCGACCATATCTTGTTAATCTTTGTATCATGCGACAAATTCAAACTCAAATGAACTTTTCTTCTGCTTTTTTTCTGTTTTTATCCAGCACAGCACTACTGGCATGATATGTAGAATGAATAAACTGACACTTAGCAATTTAAAAATACAAAATATTATTTTGAGGTTGAACATGAGCACCTATGATGCTGACAATATGTGTTGAAAATTCACTTACCATAGTTGAGAAAACTTTTGTCAAAACCTTGGAATCAGTTGACGAATTTATGTTTATTAACTGTAATTAATTCATTTTGTTGTAAATAGAAACCAGCCAAGTGCGAGTCGGACTCGCACACGAAGGGTTCCGTACCATCGTACAAAATTTAACACTATGTATACGCCAAAAAACACGTTTCATGTATGGTGACCACTTTAATTTTTAATTTAATTTTATTTTTATTATTTGTTGTTATAGCGGCAATAAAAATACACACTCTGTGAAAATTTCAACTGTCTACCTATTACGGTTCATGAGATATGTACAGTGATGGACGGATGGACATCGAAGGCTTGGTGATAGGGTTCCCGTTTTTACCCTTTGAGTGAGAACCCAAAGAATAAATGAACTATTCTGAAAATCGAATTACAACAAAATTGTAGTGAAATGTCAAAATATGTGACAACAATATACCTACGACAAAAAGTAAAACGAAATATCAGAATCAGCATCATGATCTTGGGCTTCGTTTTATATCCTTGCAAATTTTGATGTAATCTGCGGGAACATCCCAGCAAACAAAGCGAAATGTAGAAGATTCACTTCACGTCTACGCAAAACAGGGAAAAGAGATAATTTCATCGTATTTGCTTTAATTTCGAAAGATACTTTGGAAATATCAGCCACATATTGCCATGAAGATTTTTGATCCAAATGTTTGCTGTGATGTGTCTCAATCGTCTCTCTAGTTTCCATTTGTGTATGTCCTTTAAGTCTGTTTAATTTTTATGGAGTGCGACATCAAAAAGTTCAATAGCGCATTTGGTAGAGATGAGCGTATCTATTCTGCTGCATAAAACCATCACTGTTCAAACTGACGGTAAAATTTCGCTTCCCTATTAAAATAAAGTCGGATATGATTGTCGAAAATTTATTGGATGCTAATTTGTATTCCGTTTTATTTCATATGAAATAGAATTGCTTTCGTTTATTAAATCGGATGTAGTGAAGTTGTGTGAGTTTTGTTTTGAAGATAGATAAAGTAAAACATGGTAAATACATAAGACTCAGTTTTCCTCTCGTGCTGCCTTTTTTCCTTGTAAATTGCCCGTTTGAAAAGCAAAATATGTATCGCGTTTGTTTTGTTTAGGTCGAAGTTTCTGGGTTTTTTTTCAGGGGATACCCTACGATGCCGTAGCAAAGCCGTGACAGAAAAGGAGGAAGGGGGTATGGGTAGGGTGTTGTTGAGCCAAGGAGGTACCTGTGTGCATTACCTACTCTTGCATGTTTTTTGAACTTTGTCTAACGCGGAAAATGCAGTGCGTCCAGCCGCTCCCCAAATATGGGAATTATATTCCAATCTAGGCTTGATATGAGACTTGTAGATTTGCGCCAAATCTGAGGGAGTAAAATAGTTTTTGCATCTTTGCAAGAAG
This sequence comes from Dioctria linearis, assembly GCA_963930735.1. NCBI lineage: Eukaryota > Metazoa > Arthropoda > Insecta > Diptera > Asilidae > Dioctria > Dioctria linearis. Next base: position 25,881,951 of record OZ005744.1, on the reverse strand, counting down.
CCCAAGCATTGCATCGCGGTTTTGGCAATACATTGCAAAAATATAATCAGACCAACTAAGATTGTTGAATAATTCAATGCGTTTCATCGACGGAAATGGACAGACAACATATCATTTTAGAAGTATTAAACAAGGACCGATTCGCTCTGCCCTAAGCGAGTATTGTTGTGTTGTAAGGTCATAGTTTAGTGAACTGAACATGTGGCTTCGTTTGGCAGCTATAACATTCCCATGGAAATCAGCTATTAAGTCGAACTAGTACATGAAATGTAGGGTGCAGTCGTCTGCAAAATTAAATAGGATTGAAAGTTAGAGCTAGCAGATCATTAATAAAAATGAGAAAGAGAATAGGACAGAGCACAGAACCTTGCGGTACACTGGCATGGATTATAAAATGGTCGGAAGTAATTCCGTCTAACATAACTTTAATTGAACGGCGGTTTAAGTTAAGGGCAAACCACTAAACACAAAAACTAAAGTTAATGGGCGATTTCAATATGGCAAAAAAAAGGAATAGCTTTGGATGAAATTTTGACACTTGATTTTGATTTCGAAAAACGATCTAATCTAAAAGCTACCAATCAATGAACAAAACATTAGTGAAGCTATTAAAAAAATTCACGTGGTGTCGTGGTGTGTTTTGAAGTATCATCGGCAAAAGCCACATAGTCCTTCACAAATTATGTCTATAGTCATAAAATGGAAGAGATATTTCACTTTTTCTGAAATATAAAATAAGATTGTATAGCTTTCTCACAAAAGTTTTGAAAACCATAAATCATTTGTAAGGCTTCCAACGCGAGAAAGCGGAGGCGTCAAGCTAGCATATTGAACAAAACACGGTTCAAGAAAGCAGAGGCTTGGTTAACAGGGTCAGGTGAAAAGCTACATGCGAAACGCTATGCTCCTAAGAAAGAATAAAAATCGCAAATCCTGAGATCATGAGATTTAAAAAAAATTATTTACCTATTGACAAGCCTAAAAAAGTTTGTCAGCAGAATCTTAAATTTGCATATAAGTATTTGTTGTCCATCCATTCCTAAACAAGCATTGAATCAGAGCGGTATTTTTCAACTGCTGGTTATATTGGCAACAAATTAAGTAGTCAGCTTGGAAATGATAATTTATGTTCTTTACTCACATTTTCAGAAGTCTACTAATATTACTTTTTAAGTGAATTCTGAAAATGTGAGACAGCTTTTTCAAAATACCGTAATTTCGAGATTGAAAATCAGGCATAGGATTATTTTCCCTAGATAGGAACCATCAGAATTTATTTTTATTTTGAAGCCCTTTGTCTCATCCATCTATCTGTCGGATGTGTTCAGCATGTCTTTGAAGATATTAGTTTACAGAGTATCAAACCCTTTGTTGTGAACATACGAGTATTTGAAATTAAGTTATTCAAAGCTTTTAGTTTATTGAAAAAGTCTTTCGCTAAATGTGAATTAGCTTTGTATTAAAACAACATCCATCAATTGGTTCCCGTCCCTTTAATCAATTATGCTATGAGACATACTTACACCATCAAAAGTATTTTTATAGTTCCGAGGATATGTAATGATGAATTGACACGAGCAGCTTTTTTGACCCAAAATAGAGGAGAAAAGTTTCGATATTAAATTAAACACAAAAAAGATTGTAGTTTTTTTTTATATATACTATGTATGAATATGTTTGTAATATATTCTGAAGATGGAATTTCTGAGGATAAAAATATTACGGTTTTCGTTATTAAGATTAAGAGATTAACCGGGACGTGTGGCCTTTGCACTACAATCATTAATTGGCTTATTGCGCACCGCTTTATGTATAGTTCATCCAACAATCCCACTCTTGCTAGGAAGAGCAGTATTTTTATACCCTAGATGAAATCTAGAGGGTATATGTACTAAGTTTTTCATTCCGTTTGTAACACCTCGGAATAATGATGGTAGAGAAAAATGGATTTGACACTCACTTATAATATTAAAAAATATTTTGATTTTTGCATGTCCGTCCGTCCGTCCGTCTGTCTGTCTGTGCGCACAATAACTCGAGAAAACTTAGAGCGCTAAAATTTTGTACACGGACTTTAAAAAAAAGGCAAATTATGTTCGAAAATTCAACAAGTCGGGCCACTCTTCGTGGGATTACCATACAAAAATTTCGTTTTCCACTATATATTTGGACATTGCCTGAGAACACGTCGACCGACGTAGAGAGCTGAAATTTGGTACATGGTGTTTCCATTGTATTAGCAAAAGAAATTCCAAAAATGGTTTCCTTCTTGGTGTTGCCATATAAAAATTTAGGTTTTTTATGTATAATGTGAAAGCGATCAGTCCAAGACATTTTTATTGTACTAAGAACTTCTTCAGAATATGAAATCCTATAAAATTGGTTATAATAATTTTTTCTGGCCGACGAACCATTCTAGAAATATATGCGAAAAACCACTGCAAAAATCAAACGTGTGCAGAAGGGTGACAATAAGAAATTTCATAAGGGCATTCATCTAGGGTATCATAAGAATTGGTCTTAGACCAATTCTAGATTTTTTACTTGTTTTTGCAGATCCAGGGGTGGTACTTGAATCTTGAATTGAGTAAAGTCGAAATGACTATAGCTAAATTTAAAATATATCTAATAAGATTTTTTTATGTAATCCACTTATTAGAAGTCGTTTCGACTATTCGATTCAAGTTATATGCATACAGGCACCCCAGTCCCAACATGATTTGAACTTCAAAGTCGAGTTTCGCTCCCTTTCTGCAGGAAATGTACACATATTTTTCTGTGCTACTGATTTCCTCGACGAATTCCTGTATACCTACTTTCATTGATGATAATTTTCCCGCTGTTAGGACTCCTGTACTGATTCTGAGGTTGATTTCTGATAGACTTAAAAGAACTAGGCTCTTCTTTGGTGAAGGTCGTTTAATGAATCTTTAGGCTTGTGTGGAGCCTATTATTGAAATCCATCTCTGGTCTATTCGAATTTGGGTTTCCGATTTTGAAATTTTTGGATTATTTTTGGGACAATTTATTATAAAGAAATTAAGGTATATGTGCGGAATATAAATTAATGAGATAAATTATTTTTTATAACAACTGTGTTCCTTTGTGTATCTTGTTCTAGAACTCCTATATACTGGAGAGAACAAATTGTTCTGTCGATTGTATCTGTGTACATAAATCTACATACATACAAGGTGTCCAAGCCCAAGCTGTTGTGTGGGTCCCAGTACTGAAACATATACCTACGTCATGTTGAGAAAGCTTGGGAGGGGGTAGGCGGGGGGTAATGTAGTGCGGAGGTTTAAAAATAATTTGTTTATATTTTATAAATTATCTTGTGAATATAATTGTCGAATAAGGATTAGATAATAATCGTTGGATCTTTCCAATGCACCAACCATAATATTTTTCCTATCAGTTTTGAGGTTTCACTTGTTTGTTTTATGTATTATTTAACTACTGAGTATCAAAAAATACATCATCAGTATTAGCTTTCATATCGGGTTTTTACATTTTCTTACGCATATCCAACGAAAGTGTCTTGAACAGTTGATTCACAAGCAAAATTGCCTATTCATGGGCATTTGTTGGATTTTTTTAATTGTGGTTTCAGACTGTGATAGATCATTTTAATCCTAATCCTCTACGCTTTGTAAATTGCACGTGTGTTTCTCGAAAAAAATATATAAGAAAAGAAACATAACTGATGTGATGGGTTGAGTTTTTGTACTACCGCATTCTACCACTAGAAGCATAAAGAGCTATCAGTTTTGATTCAGTAAGCCAACCATCGTCTCTAAAGAAGGCTTCATTCGGAAAACTGGCACAGAAACTATTAAAATGATAAAAACGGCTTACAAGGATGATGATGCTATTGGGAAAACACAAGTTTTTGAGTGGTTTTCCCAATTCAAAAGATGTGAAATGTCAATTGATAACAAACCTCACTCTGGTCGTCCTTCCATGGTCCGAACCGTTGAAAATGTTGAAAAAAATCGTAAAAAGAAGTTGTGGAGCTGTCTGGAGTGACTTGGAGCCAATTTTAATGGATGAGAAGCATGTTTTGTATTGAAAGAAGAGTTCCGAAATGATTGAAATTTTTTTTTCAATATCATTACCGATGATGAATCATGGTGGTACGGTCAAATCAAACCACTGAAAGACTTCAAGTTCGCCTTGCCACAATTGAAAAACAAACGTCAAGAAATGCAGATTTGTTTTTTTGATGTAAGAGGAATCGTCCATTCAGATTTTATTCCGCAGGGTAAGACAGTTAACCAAGTTTTCTACTTGGAAGTTTTGAAAAGATTGCGCAACAGTTTGCGGCGGAAAAGGTCTGATTTGCGGCAGTCGGGCGACTGGTTTTTTCACAAGGAGAACGCTCCTGCTCACACAGCCCTGTATGCGCGTCAATTTTTACCAAAAATGACATTATGTGTGCTGTTTAAACAAAGGAAATACATTATTTGATTTATTTATTTTTGTACAGTACTTGTTAATAACCACTCTTGATTGATTGACTGAGAAAGGTCGCAAATTGGGAATCGTCCCAGGTGGTAAAAGCTCCAGGTACGCCACTACCTTTAATCTTTATAAAAACGAAAAATTACCTCCGTGCTACTCCTTCTAACCGAATTAATAGTGTTTAAAGTAAAACTTTCGAAATTTCTTCATAGATAGCTATATTTTGAATTAAATATGCCTTTCTTACAAAGAATGAAACCAAGGATATATGTACACAGGTTAAGAGGATAAGGAAGTATACATTCCGACCAAGCTGGTACCTACTTGGCCACTACCGACCCCGAAAATCTTAAAAAAACAAAAAAAAACAGAAATGAACCTGCTCAACTCCAACATTAAGTAAGTGCTGTTCTATGTCTGAGAGACAACATGGATGACGACACCTTGTCCTTTATTTGTTTCACTTAGGTATAAAAGTTTACGAACATTCTTAACTTCTATTTGAGTGGGTAAATGTTCTTCACATTTTTAATTTTAATTTTTAACTTTTTTTCTTTAATTCGAAACCTCATTTTCTACCTCAAGATATTCTGCGGCCCATTCCTTTATTATACCTATAAAATATCTCTTGTTGACGCAGTATACTCTTTTGTTTCTTAAAAAATTTCAACATTTCGCAAGAAACAATCGTCCTTGAAGCGAAATGAACAATCTGGAGAGTTCTATTAGAGCCATGAGTTGTAGTAGAGCTAGTTAAAGCTCTCTTTCTCGTTGTTGTTGAAATTATCAGTGGTTATGTCATTCCAAAAGGAAGAGCTTGATAAGCTAACAAAAGAGTTGGTCGTCCTGTCAATACGTTTAATAGTACATATAATGATCTATTTGAGTGCAGACAACTGAACTATAAGAGGTAACAGCTGAAGATGGGAGGTGTGAAACAGGTTGAGATGTCATTACCTTGTTGAGGTCCTTTGTAAAAAATTAGCTTAGATGAGCTGTAGGTGTAGTAAAGTAAGTTATACGAAGTATTAACGGCAGTTGGATTTCTATTATCTTTATCTGCCTTATAATTTCGGAAATCAAAGTGATAATGCTCTTGGTATTAATTACTGTTTCTATCTACGAAAATTACTCATCGAAGATGGAGATTATATAGTAGGAGTTATGGACTGCACATACTATTTCTGTATAATGCCAACATATTCTCATATAAACATACAAACGCACATTAGTGAAGAATGATGTGCTGTGATATCACAACGCATGAAATAACCCAACATTTGTAGTGTGGGCTGGTAGCAATCATCTCCGACAGATATTTATAACAATAACTCGTTTGTCAGGTCTCTTTTTCATTTATCTTTTCTTTTTGTCTCTCAGAAGTCTTGTGCGTTTTATTCCAGTTTCATACATTTTCCGACGTGTTGATTTTCCCATTAGCATGTCTCTGAAAAAGGAGCCTCGTCATAAAAAATAGCCTGTACGGCGACGGCAGGCAAACAGCTCATAACTTCTGGCTATATGTTCTAAGAAAGGAACACAAGCAAATAAAAGACGAACAGGATGCGCCAACATGATATGGTGGGCTCTTCTACCTCACGCTACATAACAAAACATAGCTCCCCGAAGATCTTCTCAAGGGCAGTATAGAAGAAGCATAGCAGCAGCATCTACTACAGCGATGCTTTCTACCGTCTTGTTGGAACAATATTTGCCTAGAAAATTTTCTGAGGGCTTTAAATGTTGATGTTGGTACTACAGTGGTTTTGGTGGAAACTGCGGGTACAAATAAATACCCCGACAAGCTATCATGGAAACAGCTAGGAATATATTATATAATACATACGAAATGGGCTGATGTTGCCTTGATCATTAGTAAGAAGAATCCCAGGCTACTGGGTAACGAAAATTTTGTGAGAAATTACCTGACGCCTTCGTTTATGAAAGCTGCACGTCATGTGGTTTTTAGTCTTAAGCCGGCGTATAAATTTGATTAATTTTCGTCTTGTTTAACTTGACGATGACGAATGGGTGACATCAATGGTTTCAGGAAAATTTCAGGGTATATTCGCCTTCATCGATTTAGAGAAAACCAGGAAGTTTCCCATAATCATCATTACTGTTGCCACTTGAGGGCGGGTTCCAACAAAAGAATCTTCTGTTGATAATTAAGTTTAATTTGTTTTACTTTGCCAGTGTAGCCAACGAACATCCGTTCTTGTTGTGTTTTAATGACAATTTTTCATTAAAATTCTTTCATTTAATAAAATAAAGGCGCTCAAGTCCTTCGGTGATTAAACGTCAAGAGCTTTTAATTATTTTGTTTTGAGTTGTTCTTATTGGGAAATTATGAGTATCGTCTTGACAAATAGACCCTGCTTAAGATGTGCTTTAGCTGTCAAGTGGTCCTTCTAATTTAGAGTAGCTCGTTGTCGTAAGGATCAAGTGGACTTGTGGCGGCACCAAAAGGGAAGATATATTGTATGTAGTATGTATATAGAGCCTTAGGGCATTTAACATATTAATAATTTTCTTAATTTTGTTAGGACGGAATGATGGTAAATATGTGAAATTTATAATTTTAATATATTTGGGGTGTTTGGTTAAACCAATTTGCCATTTATTGCCATAATGGTTGTCGTTAACTTGAGAAAAAAAATAGCTTTATATAGAGGGTTTGGTATGGGTCTGCATAATTTTTGAGATATGATACCAATATTGAAATTTCTCTGTTGTATGTCAAGACAATGAAACCGACCTACGGACTATACAGAAGGGCAAGCCCGTATATACATATAATCATACAGCGTAAAAAAAGTTGAAGCGTTTTCATGAAATTGTAAACATACTTTTCAAATCAGCCATTAGTTATGGTCTGTAAATGGCGCATTATCTGCAATTTAAAATAATTTACAGTATACTCTCATCAAAGTCAGTCATTAAGCTTTGAATTAAAATTTGATTGCAGATCGAAGTTTGCTTACATTAAATATTTGCAACACTTTTGGACATGAGTAGATGGAAAAATTCATCAATTTATTGACGAAAATACTCGGGTGATAGACCAAATCATAACAGTTACCAGAAAAATATAAAAGAAATCTAAGTCATGTATTTTTCAAATTATAGACATTTCTTTTGATTTCGAGAAAATGTACACCGTGTGAAGGTTTTTTAGCTCCTGTTGCTACAAATCTTTACTTTATTTTCAATTTTATTTTTCTTATGTAATCCCGAATTGTGCTTATGTAACTTGTTGCTTTAAATTCTAAGCCAACTGTTCCAGGTTGGAAGAAAATGTGACATTTTGCCGAACCAAGAATAGAAAATTAATACTTCTCCCAGCTTTAACTGACTGTACTAAAAAAAAATGTACTACGCCAGTTTGGCAAATAACTTTAAAAGTTGACGCATTTAATTAGGATTCTAAAATGGTATAACACGTGCTACAATATTTCTTAGATTATGGAAAAAAAATTTATTCTTCAAGAAACCCAGTTTCGAAAATTTTATTTTTACCTACTAAAAATGATTCAAGTATACCCAAAGCTTGCCGTAAGACCGTAACTTTAAGATTCTAGTTTGAGTGAGACGGAGAGTCATTGCATGAAATGTGAGTGAGCAAGATAGTCAAATCAAATTGCTTGGCGATTTATAGAAAACGCATTGAAGCTGATAATTTATCGTTGGTATTTGTAAATAGTACCAGACTTCTCTATGTGGATTCTGCAATGAGCCTGAGTTTTGGGCTTAATTCGAAGTTCTCCTGTTGCAACTATTTCAGTGCTACAATAGAAAGAAAAGTATGGGTGTCTACGGCGGTTGTGGCTGAGTTTTCGTTTGCTTTTGCTTCTTATACGAGAAAAACTGGTTAAATCCCCGGTGATACCTCATTTTACTTATGGTTGCATAATATTCTCATCTCTGGACTCAGTTTGTTGCATACAATGATGCGATAGGCTATGTATTCAAGCTGCCTCGGATCAGACACATATCGCCATATATATCTTTGTCCTCTAAAAGATTACTTAAGCCAACACAGATTAAAAGTTTTTCATAAACTGATATACATATAATCAGAAGCCATCGTATCTTTTCAAGAAATTGAACTTCTTGCAATCGACTAGCCATAAGAGAGTCTTCATTCTTCGTTGTCGGTTGCGTGTGGATAGCTTTCTTATTTTTTCCAAAGCATTCGAAAGTGAAATCTTTTATCATATGATTTTCAATGTAAGACTGTTGTCAGAACGTTTGCAAAGCTTCAAATATTTGTTAAAAATTATGCAGTTTGAGTGTTGCCCAGATTTCAGTCTAGATTTTTTTTTTATTATCTCATTTCTCCCTATCTTCTCACTGTACAGAATTACTCTCTTTTTACTTTTCGAATTGTATTAGTTTAGTGTAATTTATTTTATATTTGTTCTTATATTTTTTTTCTATTAACTAATTTTTTTGTTTGCTGCTTGTTATTCTTAATCTTAGTTTTATTTTTCATTTTATATATATATTTTTTTATTTTTATTAATCGAAGTAACAGTAACAGTTTTGTGGAACATATTAAATGGAATTGACAAGCGATTAAGAACGAATACTTTTTTTCCACAATTAAACTTGTTTATTTAATTCTTACACGTGTTTCGATGCAACTGCATCATCTTCAGAGTGCTAATCGCTACTGAGCAATAAATTGTGCCTACCACAGATAGTTAAGCGAGTACAATACAAATTCGTCTTCAACCAAGAATTGACTATGGTTGGCGTTACATTGGCTGATAAATTTAATTATCATAATAAACAATTCAAAAGTGGTGAACTAATTAAATCCATCTGATCATTCAGAATATTTTTATTAGCATTTGGCTCCTTTTTAATTTCAAAAAATTCTAAAATATCCAGTTTTCTGCCTTTTTTCTCTACATGTAAAATTAAATTTTCTCTAGAGTCTTGAAAGCTTCGTCCGGCGTACCTCAAGGGAGTCACCTGGGCCCGCTGCTCTTTATTCTATCTATTGACGACATTGTATCTGTTGTGAAGCATTGCAAAGTCTTGATTTATGCTGACGATATTAAACTTTTCGCTCAGATTAAATCTTTTAACGATTTTGAACTTGTACAGGGTGACGTCCACAAATTTTACGACTGGTGCAAAAGCAATAATTTGCTACTCAATATCGACAAATGTGAGGTTATGACTTTCCACAGGAATTGAAATCAATCACTTATGATTATGAATTCTCGATTCGCAGTGTTAGTTCTGTTTGTGACTTGGGTGTCAAATGTGACCAAAGATTGAATTTCGTCTCCCATATAAACTTCATGGTATCAAAGAGTAGTTCTATGTTGGGCTTTATAAAACGTTGGTCTCGAGAGTTCTCGAATCCCACCATTACATTGCATTTGTACACTTGCTTTGTGAGACCCCTTCTTGAATACGCTAGCCAGGTCTGGTCTCCATTTTACGGTATACACATCGACCGTATCGAGTCTGTTCAGCGGAACTTCTTACGATTTGCTCTCAGGCACCTATCCTGGAATAATTCATTAATTCTTCCACCCTATAAGGATCGCTTGAAGCTTTTAAATATGCACTCGCTAGAGAAACGTCGTATGGTTGCCGATATAACGTTTGTGCATCAACTCTTAAACGGGAATATTAATTCTCCATTTTTACTTAATAAAATCTCTTTCCGTGATAGTAGGCACAATTTAAGAAGGCTACCTTTGTTGCATGTTAACTCCTCAAGGTCTAACTTTAGTAAGTATGAACCTGTTAATCGCATGTGTATTACTGTTAATAATATGGCTGAGCATTTTGTTCTCGACGTTTCTAAGCATGTTTTAAAAAAACTTCTATATAATATTTAATCTATTTTGTTTAATGTTTTGTGCGTGTAATTTCATCTGGTGTTGGTTTATGTTTAGTGTAGCATACTAATACTAACACCGACTAAGTGATGAATCGCATGTATTGTTGAGACGTTTATTTATTAAACGTGTCCATGCAGCGAGCTTGTGTTAAGCTGGTTCTGATAGTCATATATATTAAAATTTTTAGATTATAAATGCTACAATAATACCTGGCTTCATTTAAATGTTTTGCAAGAGCGGAATCCTGTTTATTATTTTTAAAAGATCTAATATGTTCTGAAAATCTCTACCTGTTTGTCCAATGTAGCTGCAACCACAATCATTACACCATATTTCATATACACCCGATTTCAACAGTTTGTCAGTCTTACTTTTACAATTCACCAATATATTCTTTATTGTGCTTTTATTATAAAAGCCTGCATTAACATTAAGCTTATCTTTCAAAACTTATGCTATTTTATATGAAGTTTTTCCAACGAAAGGTATTTTCACCCATTTCTTTGTACTATTTACTATTGTACAATTTATCTATTAAATCTAGTATTAAATCCATTATTTATTGTAATATTTTTAATTATATTTAGCTCGTTTTGATAGGCATAATTGTCCAATGGGATATTAATCAATCTATTAAGCATAGCATGAAAGTCCGATAATTTGGTGCTATACGCATGTTTTGAGTCTACTGGTATTACATTATCGGAAAAATTTGTTTTGCGATGAATTTCAAATTTAAATTTTGAATCTATGTGACTAATTTTGCGATCTAAAAAGTTTAAAGTATCATCCTCTTCCACTTCCAATGTGAACCTTATATTTTCTTCCATACTATTAATGTATTTCAAAAATTCTTCCAATTGTTTATTGTCTCCTTTCCGCAGACATAGCACATCATCCACATATCGGTACCAGAAGCCAATTATGTCTTTAAAACGAGGACTTTTTAAAATTAGTTTCTCTAAACTGTTCATAAATATCTCCGCTAGTAGGGGGGACAATGGCGACCCCATAGGTAGGCCATCCTTGAAGGTGTAACATTTGCCCCAAAACTTAAAATAATTTTGACTTATGCACAAGTTAATTAAATTCTTCAATTCCTGTTTTTTACTTTTACACTTAATTTTGCGGTCCAATAAACTAAACAATACCTTTTTGAGTCTACTAATTGGTATCGATGCAAATAAATTAGCAACGTCAAACGATACCAAGATTGAATTTTCTGGCTTATCAACATTTTGTATCTTTTGAATCAAATCAACACTGTTTTAACTGAGTAAGATGACACAAACTTTGTCTCTTCTATTAATACTTCCTTAACAACTTTACATATTTTATAGCACAAATGAGGCAACTGGTCTGATCGGATTATCAGGCTTAACGAGTCCATACAATGCAGGCGCTTTTGGGTTCATACATATCAATCTATATATTGTCACCTAATATCCTTTTACCTGATTTAAGACATTCTTTTAAATCGCGTTGAAATCTGCATGTTGGATCCGTCTTGAGTTCTATAGCTCCGCTTTCCAATATAAAACCTTGCACTTTTTCCAGATAGTCAGCCTTTTTCAACCTTTATCAGCCTTGCTACACACCAAGTCCATGCTTTTTATTTTTTGTTGAATGCCAGAAATTATTTTTTCCCCCAATTCACTATAATAAGATTTTGTAATCTTTGTATTAAAATAAATAATTATTATTATAGTGGTTGTTATCTAAACATATACATATATATATTTTGGATATTGGTTTTCCGAGTCATCATAGCTCTGTCCACGCAGATATAATCATCGATTAGTGAATAAATAATAATTTCCCTCCAATCAAAATATTAAAAATTTAGGCTGAACCAATGAAACTACATACCTAGATAAATTACAAGTAAATATTTAAGTTTTCATAATTCAACCAAAATATTTACTAGTATTAAGGCTTGTGTGAGAATGTACATATAAGCAAATTGTTAAGTAAAGGAATTCATAACGATTTGGCATTTAACAAGCTCATTAACAATTTGGATATAAACATAATATTGAGGGTCACGATCCGATGCACACCGCGTGCTATTCTGTATATACACATAGATTTTTAAATTAAAAAAGTCCATCGTATCACTAGCCAGCGATAAAATTTCAATCACTCATCTAAAATTTTCCAATTAAACTGGTAATAAATGAATTAAACTAATTTCATGTGCAGTTGGACAAACAGCATTACCACCGCCCATTAAATATTCACAAGCAAAGTCCACTGCAAATACCACTTTGATCGCATATTCAAAAACTACTCCAGCTATTCGGTGTCGATTAATGCTCCACTTGGTATGCTGGTAACGTGCTGGGATGGATATGGATCCCTATGCTCTACATACATACATGGGTGTTGTATATGTTGTATAGGTATTGGGGGATAGCCTTTATATGTAGCATAGAATATAGTTTGCCCAGCTCCCCTTAATGGGTATAAGCTGTTTTATTACTCACGACCACATGCGACTATATATTTATATCTCTCTAGAGGCATATATATATCTACACATATATATGCCAATATCGAGGATGGCAGTAAATGTATCCTATCCATCCAGTATATCCCTTTTCGGCCATGCAGCAGACGAGTGAATCCATCCAGATGTGATGTAGGCCACCAAGTTTGGACTAATTGTGGCAACTAAACGCATGAATGCATATAGATCGTAATTTCTCTGTTACAGTACACGTCCGAGGACTTCAGGATCAGGAAGACCCAGTTCGTCTAACATGTAACTTTATATGTATATTGGTATTACATATTGTGTAGTATTTATATATATATATGGGTGCATATCTCAAGTGAATCAAGGATATCTTTCCTGATTTGTTGTTTTTTTTTTTTCATTTCATACTCCTTAGATCCGTGAACTCTCTATACTGATTCATTTTCCATATTAGTTCCTCTAGAGTGGAGTAGGCACTCAAGTCACACCAAAAACTACATAAATGGTTGGGTTGGTTAGTTGGTTGGTTGGTGGTGGTGGTGGTGGTGGTGGTGGTTTTGATGGTAGACCATCAGGGACATTAAACTAGACATAGAGTAAGTATATATTCCTACTTCGGATTCATCAGTGAATTATTTCACGTGCAGGGAGGTGGAATAAAACTGGACAATTTGAATTATCTGAGGACCTGATAAACTTGTAACATTTTTCCCTTTTGGTCGTCTTAGAATTGCCCGAGTCCTTTTTGTTGCTGTACGGTTCGACGACAATTTTCCCACTGGTGAACTCTATTGGAGAGGCGTTATTCGTTTGGATGAGTGAATCGAGGATTTTCAATGTGGCCTCGTTCTTTTGGGTCATCTTGGGTATCCTCATCATAAAGAAGATATATTCACATGTGGATACCCAAGTTGACCCCCCCTACCCGTCCTTACCACTCCATTTCGAGTACACATGGGTCAGTTACCCATGTTCGTTTGTGTATCTATTATACTATATGAACATACTTAAATATAGTTTGTGTGTGCAGTACCGGAAAATACCCATGGGAATTTAAGACGTGATCAAGATGTCCGTTTTAGTTTGTGTGCTGTCCGGAATTTTTAATGCAATTCACAAAGTGATAATGTTGTTTAAATTGTTTTCTTCTACATTTTATCTACCCTCTCCAGTCTGCTATTCCCCCTATAAGTTAACTTAAGTTGAAGTTTTCCTCCAAAACAAAAAAGATTGATAGTGTTATCCACTCTTGTCTTCCTAGTGCGCTATAGTATACTATGGTAACTGGTTGGGCTGAACTTAACCTACTCCCACCACTATGTATATGCCGGTCGTTTGCATTTCACTTTGATAAATTAAGGAAAAAACAAATTCCTTCAGAGGGAAATTTATTTAGAGCTCTGTTTACTTCTTTCATTATATAGCTGTAAGCTTGAGGAACAGGCATATGGATATCTATATCTACTGACAAAAGAAAAGATAACTTTAAGTTAATTTGAAATTCTAATTAGAACAAATGATTTGATCAACAGAAGAAATTTATTTGTGGAGTTTATAATGATGCAATGGCTTTTGAGCAAATAACTGCTATTGTCATTGGATAATGTAGTTTTCTTCGTTCTCTTTTAACTTTTGTTTTTTTTTCTTGATTATACTCCATTCTCTGAGAGTTTTGTAATATCTTCTTGTTTGCTTTTCAAGTATTTATGTATGCAAATATGCAAATACTATGTGAAACTACTCAATTATTCCTTTGCTATTATTTGTATAGAACTAATGGAAAAATCCAAGTTTGTGACAATATCCCGTTTTTGATACGAGAGTATACGTACTATTTACAAAAAGTTGATGCAATAGATTCAAATTTAATTCAGGCAAAGAAAATATTGACCTTTTTATTTTTATGTTAATTCTAAGCAAAAGAATATAGGATGTCTCAATCTAAGTAGGTATCAAATATTTTTATAATGGAAAGGTTTCGACGAGATGAGTAAAAAAATTTTATGGGATGAAGTGGGGAAATCCAATTTTCCTTGGAGTTACAGTGGTTTCGAAATTTTCACTGGTTTGAGACCTCTATAGTCAGGAGCAAGCAGCTATACCACACCCTATGTTCAGAACCGTATCTAGGGTGGGGGGGGCTTTGGCAGCGGTCGCTCTCCAGGCGCGGATCTAACGTTGAAATTAGGTGCGGGCATCTTACAAATTAAAGTGAGAAAAAAAAACATCCAGCTTCGTAAGTCGCATCGTTTAGCCACCGTAGTACTGCAGACTAGGAAGGTTTCCGCATTAAGCGGTGTGGATGATCTGTAATTTTTTAGTATACTGTTTTACAAAAAGTAATATTTTAATAGAATAGTAGTTTTGGGGTGCAAACTGCTAAAGTCATTCAAACCAAACTTTTCTCGACTGCTCGATATGCTATTTCATGCGGATACAATTTTGTGTGTCAAAAATAGTTCTTACGTTGGTGCCAACATTGAGAAAACCATTGGGGAAAGTTGAAAAGTGATTTTAATAAAACCTTTCGAATTTCTGTTGAGTATCTATGGATTGGATCAGTGGTTTTACATAAGAACGCTGCAAATATTTTAGAATGTTAGGACTTAGGACTAAGTTAGGGCTCTGATGTGGTAGTGAGGGAGTCTGTTTCATGGTTCCTACCTACCTAAGCTGCCTACCTACCTACCTAAGCTACTTACCTACCTACCGAAGCTAACTACCCCACTTAGCTACCCACCTGTGTGTTTCTCGAGGGTTTTGGTTTGGGGTTCAAAACTCAAATTTTGAGAAAAAGCTATGCACATACATCACATGCATACAATAATATTCATTGAAATAAATTTTGATTTTTTTAAGTTTTGGAAAAAAAATTTTTTTTGGAGTTGAATTATATAAATACAAAAAATATAAAATAATAAATATATTTTTTCAAATAACTCAATTAATTAAATATTTTTTTCTTCAAATTTAGGGGGGGGTTATGGCTTTTAACGGTGGATATAAATATTGTCATGGACAAATTAGATAAGTACGGGGTAAAATTAAGGGAAACGAATTGGTTTCAGTCGTTTCTAGCGTACAGATCGCAGAGGACTAAAGTAAATGAATTTATGCCAGGAGCAATAAACCGTGCCTTAGGAGTACCCCAAGATGCTATCATGGGAGCATTGCTGTTTCTTATTTATATTAATTATGTAGGTAATATACTGGACCCCACTGTATATTCAGACTCTTTGTAGATGATTCGTTATTGTATATTAATTTCAATCAGTGTAGGAGTAATTTGACTAGAACCATCTTAGCATCTTAGCAATTAAGAATTTATAGACAATACACAAAATTTGAAATATCATTTCAATTATATCTGTATCAGAATTGCTAAAATAATATACTATTTCAAAAGAGTCATAAGTTGAATTCCATGGGACTTAAGTGAAACACTAGTGTGATAATTTCCGAGCCTCACTCCTCGGAGAAAACGCATGCTCCGGTATTTTCTTTGGATTTGGAGCCATCAGTGTAGATAATAATATGGTTTCTCAATGGTTGAAGCACACATGTGATTCCCTTTCTACCGTGGATCGAATTCTAGATTTAAAATTGCTTTTCAACCTAGTCTCGACGAGGTGGTTGCAATCCTTGTCGATTTCAGGTGCGATAGACTGCACGAGCACGAAATCAAAGATGGATTCGTGTGAATCCAGCTCTGATTAAGATGCAGTCTTAGCGCTACAAGTGATGCCCCGTTCTTGATATGGTATGTATTCGCACATCGTATATGTGGAAGATAACCTCAATGGTCCGAGTGCTAGGCAACTTACACTGAGGACGCACAATTTTTGAATATTGAACATTCTTACGATGATTGGCGAAATCTATTGCTTTCCACCATACCACAGAACCGTAGGTTAACATGAGTCAGATGACGGTAGTGTATATCCATAAAATCATCCCCGGTTTGAGTCCTCACTTTTTTCCTATAGTTAAGCGGCACATTGCGAAATCTCTGTCCTGAAGGTGTGGTGTCGAGATTAGCTTTTTATCTAGTATGATGCCTAGATATTCAACTCTGTCTTTTAGCTCCAAACGTGTGGTACCAAAGAGGGTAGGGATAATCTGGGGATGTTCCTTATCCTGGTAAAAAGTCATAAATCAGTGTGCTGTAGAGTGATGCACAGTCCGAAATTCGTAGCACAGTGCTTGACTAGTTGGATCGCGTTTTGCTCTAGTCCGCAGAGTTCGGACCCATAACTCCCGGTGACTAAGATCACCAGGTTGTCCGCCTCTAGTTAGTACTTAAATGTAAAACAGAAGGTTATTCTGTTCCCGATGGAATGTGAAAAATGGAATGCTAGTTGCATTGCAGTACGTAAAAAACGGACTAGTCAATACGAATGTATGTGCAATGGAAGTCTATTGTGTTGGAGCAAACGCTATTACAAATTCTATTTTATATCGTGGCCTGTCTAATCTATAATAACTTAACAAATTTTTGGTGGCAGATCATTTTATAACGATATTTTAGTTACTATAAAATATTTCGTGTTTTTTAAGATGATCCCCCGAAATTCATTTAATTTTTCTCTCTTCTAGCTCCTATGGTACTTCGCTATGAGTGGTGTTGTGTAATGCGACTAAATCGTATAAGATTCCTAAAGAAGATTCACTACATGTAGGTAAGTACATTGCATAATAATAAAAAACGGAAAATTCACTTCCCTTTGAAAATCTTATCTGGAAATATATGTAAATTGTTTATTTTTGGTTATTGTTATATTTAAATACAACATAATTATTGCGATCTTACACGTCACATCATATATGTATACAAATACTACTACGAATCAGACAATAAAACATTTCTGAATAACAAAGCCAAAAAAAGGATTAACGAAAACAATACACACACGAAAAGACGTTATAATTTCCGTGATCATGAATAAGAAAAGTTTTGTCATAATCCCAAAACCAAAAGCAGCTTGAGGCGGAGTAAAAGTAGCGCGACCCGCAATAGAACCAGAGTCTACAGACTCTCGCTATCACCAGAAACAGCAAACTAGTATAATCCATTCATTAAAACTATAAACTTGTCTAATGTCGCAATGTACAAATTATTATGGTCAAGATAACGATAACACCCGTGGAGGAGTTAAGTCGTGAGGGTTTAGAGATTTTAAACTGTGCTCCGAGGGCTGTTAGTTTTATGTTATCAAAAATTTTCGTCGCATTCATCATCGCAGCAACAACAATAATCTCCCCAAAGTGGCAACATCATGCCGCACGATTCTCAGCCCTCTCTTTCTCACCACTCCACTGGAATGTCTATAGTATACTTTTGGAATATTCAAGTGAATGAACATATCATAGGAAAGGATCTACTTTCGCATATAAGACGAGTTTGTTAACATAATCCTGAACGGAACCACCGTAACCATAGTTCGAACGAACGGGGCACATACTTACAGAGCTTGAAGCCCTCGCACTAATGTGCCCAGGGTTTAGGAGATGGGGAGTAACGACAAGGCAAAAATAAACATAATTTTGCTTAACGGCCAGTATGTGACTTGGTTTTATCTTAATTAAACTTACATACTCCTTCGTTGGATAGACGACGCCCCCTGTGTGTCGAGGCTTCTAAGCGCGCTATGTAACATTTTACTCAGTTCT
Source organism: Dioctria linearis (assembly GCA_963930735.1). Taxonomy (NCBI): domain Eukaryota; kingdom Metazoa; phylum Arthropoda; class Insecta; order Diptera; family Asilidae; genus Dioctria; species Dioctria linearis. Next base: position 25,863,471 of record OZ005744.1, on the reverse strand, counting down.
TTGGTTGGTTTTATATACATATATATATGTATAAATATTTGCAGGTAGTACTTATCTATGTATGTATTATGTATAGTGGCAGTCACTTAGATGAGCAGGCTCGCGCGGTATCATAATATTTTCCATTTCTACGTGAAATTTACACCTTTATGGTGACATCAAGGAACCGTAAGGGACATAAATGCATATTTTTACGCTTACTTTTCTCATAATCGCTGCATGTGACGACATTAACGTTTTCATAAAAAAAATGAATTATCTTCTTTCTAGGTAAGTCCAGGTATTTTGTTTCAGCAGGCACATATTGTAAATTTTCATTTCATCAAGAGCAATGTCGAGGTAAATAAGCGAGTTTCATTTAATGAAATTTAAATTTTTTTCTTTCGTAATAATAAATTTATGAAGAACATTTAGTTTCTGTATAAAATAATCAAGATGGAATCTCAATTAGACCTGGAAAATCATGCTTCTTTGACCGGAAATCAACCGAATCGCAAAGCAAACTTCAGCTGACTTTGTCTTTTGGAATAAAGAGATTTGTCGAAAAATTGCACTTTTTAACTTTTGTTATGACTTACACATAGCTAACTTCTGCGAAGGGTTACCATACAAGAGTTTTGATTTTAACTGTATTTTTGGACACTGCTTAAGAATGGAGTCGCTTCGAGTTAATGAGGCGATCCCGTAAAAAGTGTAGATCTTACTTCAAGAATGGGCGAAATAGGCTACTGCTTGTGATGGTTGAAGTGGAGAGCTAAAAAAAAAATTTAGATTATCTTAAAAATGGGCGAAGTTGGTCAAATCTTTCATAGAGCTGTCGCTTTCATTACATATTTGGACACTGTTTGCGGTGATTTTTTAAACAGGGCTCTCTTCATAATTTGTAGATCTTAGTTTGAAAATGAGTGAAATAGGGCAGCCTTTTCTTAAAGTTGCCATACAAACTTTCGGTTTTCATGAAATACTAATGGACCTTATTTGTGTAGGTATACGTCAGCTGAAATGTTGTGTATAGGACTAACATACATACATACATAATTATATGAAAAATTCTAGAGTAGGTCCGAAATGGGTGAGATCGGCCAAATCCTTTGTAGTGTTTTTCTTTATAAAAATTTCATTTTGCATTTTATATTTGGACACTAATGTGAAAACGCATTGAGCTGAATTTTTGTAAATGGCACTTTTATACAAGTTCGAAGTTGGACAAAACCGTGCAAATCTTAAACCCGATTAGACATAGAGTCCTAAAATTTTTAAGCGTAGTAATGACATTAAAATTTCAGATTAAATTTCAAAAATTAACTAAATCTGGCAACTCCATCATGGGGTTGTCATAAAAAAAATTAACCATTATTCGACATTGGCTGACATAAATTTTACAAAGTTTTGTTTTTCTCCGTACATGATCAACATATAATGTTCCTTAAGAGAGTTGATTCACTGCCGTCAAGTTATATTCATCTTGTAAGAGGGTGATTATCGCTCTCATGGGTAATCGGGAATGTAGTGCAATGTTTGAAAAAACCACCACACTCATCGATGCCATAAATACGTCCTAGCAGCCGCGTATGCGCAAATGTAAACAAGCCGCAGTAAGTTAGTCGACGTCCCATTTAATTCAATTTTAATTATCAAGTCTGTGAAGTCAAGTGGCATGCAACATTGGTCTTAAGTTTGGTTTCAATGTATTTTGCTACTAAAAGCTTTGCTTGGATATTTTTATTTACAACTAAAACGATCCTTCACTTGTAATCAAATAAATCCAGCAGTTAACAATTCTTAAGCAAGATTTCTTGAAGGATTAGATCTCTTCCTAAGACCCGAGACGTCATACAGGCTGTGTATCTTGTCAAGATTATCTAGCTAGTCAACATAAAATTCGTATTGCTCTGGACAATCCAACCTCACGTAATGAAATGCAAAATGTTAACGATGGAGAAATAATAGTAAGATCGCATGAATAAATTCTTTTAACTGATCACTATTGACCGTATCTCTAATATCTATCCGCACGAACTAGATTCATCTACGCTTACAGCAAACTCTTAAGGACAGTTGGCGCAAATTTGGTCTCCTGGTCTCTTGTTCATCAGCCTGTAGTCAGATCAGTGTCTCATGGTGTTTCGAATATATTATCTGGCTGTTATTACTTGAATGAGTCTCTGTAAAAACCGCTCAGCTTCAAATAACTAAAACAGCTTTTGATAATCCGAATGGTAGACTAATACCGGAGACTGACTTGCAATTTCAGTATTGAAATATTGATATTGCAATTATGTTAATTGCAATATAAAATGTCAGAGACACATTTGTTGTTTACGATACTGAGAAATTAATTACGAGAAGTTACACTTGATTTATCACTTGATTTGTCATTTGAGTCAAGAAAGTTTCGCGCACGTTCAAAATGCGAACAAATATTGTATATTTACTTGTTTATATATACACTTCAGCTTGACAAGTGTCATTCATTAATGTCAGAAAAAGTTGCAGCCAACCTTGCGAGCTCCTGCATCTTGCTAGCTCGCGCGCTAACGGGAGAAACGCACTTTTATGCTTCGCATTTGAAATGGAAAACAAATTCATATACCGACATTCGCCTTCATACATTTTTCGTATTCCTCTCCCTCTTCTCTCTCCTATTCACGTATGTACTCAGCCAAAACCCTCGAGAATACTTCACAAGCCATGAAACAGACTCCCTCTATACCACATGCGAAGCCCAACGGAGTCCTTACATTCTAAAATATTTGCAGTGTTCTTATGTAAAAGTGACAAAAGTTTGATTTGAATAGCTCCTCCGTCCTAAACTACAGAAAAATGGTGTTCTGATAATCTTAAGCTTGCTTTCTTATAGTTCGAACCGAAAAAATTTTTTTATATCTTTCCTATCAAAATTATTTAAAAAAAATATTTGAACCAAATGACTACGATTTTTCTTGCCTTGTCTTACTGCAGGAGTTTTTCATATAAAAGTTGCTTGTATGTGCCATGTGTGAAATCGGCTGATTTGCTTCTACATATATATTTTTGCCCGACAGCACCGCAACGGCCAGCGGTAGCGGCATCGCTGTCGTGCAGAGCTGGGCAAGTACCAAAGAAAAAGTACTTAAGTACAAGTACCGAAGGCCTGAGTACTTCAGCGTAAGTACAAGTACCGCATGTATGAAAAGTACTTGTAATTAAGTACTAAGTCTATAAAAAGTACTCAGTACTTTTTGAAGTACTTTTTAAAGTACTTTCTTAGAATTTTTGTACGTTGGCAGTAATATAATGAGGTTTATCGAGTTCAGTTAATATATATTAATAAATAAATTCCTTTTTGAAAACTATAATATGTATAATAACCAGTAGCTACTATTTATTGTTTTTTATAGTTTTCGGCGCTGCAGGTAGAGTAAAATTTTCACCTCTCATTGCCTCACTCATAAAAATTATTAGAGGTCCGCTCAACCACCCATTGTCACCTCTAATAATGCATAAAAATGTTAAGGAAAGAATTTCCAGTAAATTTCTAAGAAAAAAATGAGGCCTTCCGTACATCAGGTCGAGGCATCGTTGATTTTATATTGGAGCGAGGCATTGCTTGCTTACCCTTGGTTATGTCCACTGACGAATATAATATGGACTGCTTACTTTTCTATTATTCTCAACAAAAAAGTAGTTTTCTACGAAGAGTTAGATATTTGTAGGTACTTAATAGACTCAGAAATACTTAAGTAAAAATCTTGGTACTTAAGTACAAAACTTAGTCTTAAGTACAAGTAAATAGAAGCAAGTACTTATGTTCAAGTACTAAGTAGGGGCATTTCAAAAGTATTGAGTAATAAGTCTTAAGTAATGAAAATGTACTTTAAGTAAGGAGTACTTACTTAAGTCTTTTTTACTTAAGCATTGCCCAGCTCTGCTGTCCTGTGTGCAAATAAGTAAATTTCGCAGAAAACAATGGAGGACTTAGACTTTTCTGTGCTCATAAACATTTTTAGTAGCCTACACCAAGATGTTAGGTATCCGAGTCAACATAACTATCCTTTGGAACATATTGTTCCCACCAATTCCTCCTACTCATCCGTTTTGCTGTTTCCTCTTATTATTGCAACTAAAAAAAAAAACAAAATATCCAATAAAAATCTATGCAAGAAACGAGCTCTTCTTGTTATACGTTCTTTGTGGTTTATGTCACTTTTCAATATTCATTTAATTTTAAGCTGGTAGCTGTGTTGCTAGTATATACTTATATCTCAGATCTTATCTTATGCTCAAAGCTGCACTTGCACTTTACCCAGGAGGAGCTCAATATCGATTAATCAAACCGCCAGGGCCAGCATCATAGAAATTCAATTTACTCTACTCTCTGTCATTTTTAAGAGCTTCTTACTCTTTCGTTTCTTTCAATTAAGTTAGTCCCCTGCCGCTGCGGGAATTCACAAACTCGAGACACCCCACAGAGCAGGTTTGTGAAATCACATGCCATGCCACTACATCACCTATATTAAAATTCAAAAATAATTTACGCAATATCATAATCCTGGAATGGATTCTACTATCGTTTATGGCGGTGGCATAGCAAAGGGGTTCTGGGATCTGTCGCAATTTTACCCGACATATTATATACATATTTACATATATGTACGTATAGTCGTAGGTATCATTACATACCTGGAAAATATTGCTCCACATAAATTGGAGAAAAGGTAGCTCTGTGGGCTACGCCCTTTTGTAGGTATTAGTATACGGGAACCCTTTAAAATATGCATGAGAGTGTGAATCCCAAGTTGCTAATATTCGTAATAATAAAAAAATTTATGCACACAAGCATTAACCGTAAACTTTTTCCACTTGTGCTAATGTGACACTAGCCTTCTCTGGTGAAAAGGAAGACTTCCTTCTTCTACTTATACAATAGGTGGGTGTATATACATATGTATATATGTTCGTGTTCTTAAGGTATTCTATATGTGCACGATTTGGATGGAGTTCCTTTTTTGCTTTGACTCTGTAAGACGTGTTCTTTTATCCCAAGAGGAATTCCAGGACTACTTGTTACAATCCTGCGATACCAACATAGGATCGCACTTGCATATCGAGAGTGTTATAATCTTTATGCATGCAAATATGTACATATGCATGGCAAACGCCGCGTGACGGTCGTCGTCGTCTTACAGGTATTGAAATTTCGAAGGCACGCAAAGAATTTCACGAATTCACTACCCTAGAACTTGTCCCGTTTGGGAGTAGGTACAAGTGCAATCATTTTTATTTGGATGCCTTACTATGCGTATGAAGATTTGTGGGGGTGGGAGGAATAAAACTATGCAGCTCTATATAGTTAAGAAAATTTAACGTAATGTAAAACGTGGGTAGGTATACACAAGCATCGTTAAAATCGTTTTTGCATCATGAAAATGCACGCTTTATAGTAGAAAAATATTTATGTCAATTTGCCCTGGATTCTCAGGTGATGTTTCAAGGATATTTGTTAGTGTCAAAGAAGACGACTCCCTTAAGGGTGTATGCATAATTTTTTTTCCGGTAAAATTAATGTTCTCAGAAATTTACATATTCGATAGTACAAGGAAGGCGAAGGTAAAAATATGCACTGTAAATGTTGTTTTTTCTTCTTATTATTTTTTAATGGCTGCCATTGTGTATTTAGAAACTGTTAAAATAGTTACATATAATTAAGTGTTACGTCACTGATCTAAGCTCGCTCGTTAAATAAACTTGATGAAAAGGTCTCCTAGTGGGATTGTCAAGGTTGTATCGATTGAGAACTGTTACAACCAGATTAAGTTGTCACTGCAGACCTATATTGTGATCAGCTAACTCAACTGGATGCAAAGATACGCGAACTTCGTCCGCCACTGTATAATCGAAAAGTGTTGTCTTCCAACATGCCAATGCAAGGCTTTAAGGACGAAGGATAACCTCCCCGTTCTTGGATATGAAGTTTTATCACATGCATTATACTCATCTGACCTGGCTCCATCTAACTACTACTTGTTCCTCTAGATTTAAAATTTTTCCCAGGAAAAAAAAAAATTCAAAATTTTTAGGATATTTAGAGGTCGTTGGTAGATTTCATGACATCTAAGGGAATAGCATTTGTTACAAACGGAATAAATGACCTTGTTGACAGATGGAGGAAGGTCATAGAAAACAGCGGGCAACATTTCATTGATAAATTTTAATTACAATAAGGTTAAATATAAGTAAATGAAATATTCTCAAGAAAATGACATAACTTTCTTATTAAGCAATAAATTTCCTCCATATCTGGTAAAAATCACCCAGAGTTCTTGCTCAAAAGATATTTCTACGTTTCAGTGGGCAATATAAATTCCACTCCAACACAATGAAAATCGTAGCAGCAGTTTCTCAAGGATTTTTTTTTATCCCCGATCGCTAAAATATCTATACTTTTGATATTTTTATATAACTCAAAATGTAGATTGTCATATCAATCTATTTGCAGATGATACTGCTCTGACATTGACCCGAAATATATTTAGCAATTTCGACGAAATCTAAACTTCTTAGCTAATCTTAGTCTTAAGTTTTATTTTATACCGTACTAGCTTTTGCTCGAAACTAGTATTATCGACTCTAAATATCCTGTAAAATATACTAAATAAATGAATTGAATTGAATTGAATTGAATTATTCAATCATGTTTCTACGAACAAGGTGATGCAATTTACTATTAATGTCTATAGCAATTCTACATCCATTCAAAGTCACATTTAAAATTTACGCAACAGGAGCAGATGAGATATATCCGCGTTTCATTAAAATTGTTTTGCCTTTCATAATTAAACATTAATTACTGCTTCACCTTCTCAACTTTTCCCCGCTTATGGAAGACTGCCATGGTGCTGGAACTACAAAAGAAATATGTATCCGAAGGATATGAATGAGTTGTGTATTAGTATTTTTTTCCAAAGTATTGGAAAAATTAATGTCCGCGCAGATTCAGGAGCACCTGGAAGATATGAAGTTTCTTTCTGAGTAGCAGTCTGGTTTCCGCTCTCACCATAGCTGTGAATCAGCTGTACAATATGTGAACAATGATCTACGCTTGGCACTTGGAAAAGATCAGCACATGTAGACGTAAAGTTGCCTTCAACGACTGCATTCGATTTATTTTTGTTCTACGCAGGTTTGACCATGTGTCGCGCTAGAATTTGCAGCTTCTTAATTGCTATATACTATCCATCCACACGAACACCCCAAAATATTTGCTTGATAATATTTAATTTTGTCGATCAGCCAGGAATCGAAATCTGGTCATGAGACGGTTTCGCAGAGCCATTTTTGAGAATTCTTACTATGTTAAGATCTTTCATTTATAACTTACCAGTTAATATTCAAAATGCCGATTGCCTCCACATGCCTCCACTGCGCGCAATCGCGTCAATACTGCTATTCGAAATGCCAAAAGTCTATATTTCAAATCCAAATTTGATCGGAATTTACCCCCTAAAAGACAATGGCGTGTTCAATAGCTCCGTTATAAGGCTGGATTACATTAAAAGCCCCGTCGTCGGCGTGGTCGTCGTTTTATGTCAAAAATATTTAGAGACAGTACTGCATGTATGAATTGCATTACATTACTCACGCCGGCGTGGTCGTCGACCCATCTCTAATCCTAAATTTCACGCTGGCGCTCCATTGCTGCCAATATGCCAGATCTAAATCTATTATGAAAAAACATGACAAAATGTAACGATATTTAAATTTCTGAAAATAAATGATTTTATATTAAAAAGTGTGGACTTGAAGGAAAAGAAAATATCTTTTTTAATATTATTTAAAATTTTATTGCAAATCGGCAGAGATTAAAGCAAATAACTCAACTGTAAAATGTAAAGGAAATTAAGATATGGCGCTGCCGCCCAGCGTTAATGTAACTTGCCCGGAGTTTTGTTCGGCGTTTGACGACGACGACCACCCCGACGACGGTACTTTTAATGTAATCCAGCTATTAGTGATTTTAATCCACGTATCCTTCATTTCAACTCTCTCTCTTTCCAGCACCAAGAAACCTGTTTTTCATTTCGTGGTATTGATCACGTTGATCTCATTGCGGCAGTGTCCTCCATTTCTTCCAATGCTGTTGGTCCTGACGGTTTACATTCACTTTTTTCTTAAAATGCTATTACCTTACATTTCACCATACATACTTCATATTTTAAACTCCTGTTTGACTTACTCCTCGTTCCATAAAGTTTGGAAAATAGCCGTCATCATACCAGTAGCCAAAAAAACCTTCCCCTGAATCAGTTGTTGATTTTCGGTCAATTAGCATTCTCTGCTACTTAGCTAAAGTATTTGAAAAAATTTTGTCGTCTCAGATTTCAGAATTTGTCCAAGCCAACAACCTCTTAACACAATTTCATTCTGGCTTCCGACCAGGACACAGTTGTGAAACTGCTATTCTAAAAGTCTCCAATGATCTTCATGACATTCCAATTTACTAGTTCCTCGTTTCCATTCTTCGACTGGTGAGGCCTCTTATTTTGTCCAGGTCGCTCGAATGTGGAACTCCCTTCCCGTTCGTGATCAGAGGTCCGGCTTTACCTCTATCTTCAGGCGTGACTTAATCTTTCATAATTTATTAATATACTCTTGTTGTTCTCCTTGTTGGTGTCAGGTTGTGCTAATGCATAAGTGAAACCAAGTGAATTTAATCAAGTAGATCGAATGAATGAAGTCAGGGTAATTCAAGAAAATTTAATTAAATAAATAATTAATTTTGTTCTCTTTCTCTAATTTTTGCTTTTCTGTTATTTCTTCATCTCTTATTTTTCTTTTTCTTGTTTTCAAATTGTTAAGTTACTCTTTTTAATATCTCTCGGTTAAATAAGTTAGTTTTAGTTCATATAGTTTTTCTCCCTCTCTTATAATGCACTAGGTTAAGATCTCAGATCTTTTGTACGTTACCGTAATAAATAAATTGAAATTGAAATATTCAAGGGGTTACTATAAAGTACCATTATTCTATCTAGATACTGTCCAGTGCCCTAAGCTCCCTGAATAGCTGACAACAATTTCGATTCTGTGATTCTTTTATTGTTTCTTTAAAAAGTTGAAAGTTATTTTGTTTTATTATTTTTCACTTGTTTTTAGTTAAGGAACCTGCGCCAAATAAAGCCCACCTAATTTGAAAATGCAATAAATCAGGTATTTGGTGATAAGGAACTACATACATAAGTTTTCCGTCAAGTTTATTTGTTTACACTACTAAAAAAATAGAAAAACTGTAACATAAGTGAGGATTTGAACAAAATAATTCAGTTTTATAAAGCCTTTTCCAAGGGCCTTATTAAACTACCACAGTATAATAAGACCCAAAGCAGAAAGTAACTTTTCCAAAATCTTAATCAGCGGAATGATTCCTTTTAAACTTGCTAAAACTAAGCAAATCAACAAAATTCGGTTATTTTTAATAGTTTCGAATAAAAATACAAATAGGCCTTTTTACCCCCAGGGGGATAATAAGGCCCCAAAAGCTTTAGTTATAAATTTCTTCGTACAACAGAGTAAATTCAAACGTCTTCATTCTTTGGAACAACAATAATGTCACAATCATAATCCTATATAGGAACATTAGTTTCATTGAGAAATTAGGTTAGGTAGGGTAATAAGGCCGACGGTCTACTCCAGTGGGCCTTATTAGACCTATGACAACAGTTTACAAAATTACTCATTAATCAAATAAACGCAATGGTGGGCAAAAATAAACACCGAAATCATAAACTACATTAACTAACGTTCAAACTAAACAAGTTACTACATATGGAAATAGCAATTAAACAACAGAGCTTATGATTTTGTTTAGGCGATAATTATAATTCCAAGCAGCCATACTCCTCTCGGTGACGTACCGTTCGATACTGGAAAGATGGTGGCGCGAGCTGGCGGACCGGACGCCCCATCGACGGCGTTCGTGTCGACTTAATGCATAAAGTACGAGGTTGTTGCGATTCATTATAGTAGGAGTTTTTAAATGTGGGCCTTAGTACCCTCCGGGCTTTATTTGCAGCAGGTATCTCAATGTCTTTCTTTTCTCTGCATTTATTATATTGTGTTTTTTTCCTGTTTAACAGTAATTGTTTATAATTATAGTTTAAGTTTTAAGTTTTCGCTGTATTTTTATTCTTATACTTTAAGTTGGTACATTTGTTCAGTAACTTATGTTTATTTTTTATTATCATTCTTTTATTATTTAGTTAATTAGTATTTTTAATTTATGTTTTTATTTTTGATTTACATAGTTCTTTAGAATATTTCAATTGTTTTCCAGTAATATACTAAAAAAAGATTGTAATATCTTGTGTATATCTTGTAATATATCTCTTGTATTATAGATACGTATATAATACAATAATAAAATCTAATTCTAATTCTAAAATTTATGTTATGCTGCGAGAGAAGATAATCACGCCACGCCCTTCATAGTTTGAAATCAAGCACTTTAATAGAGCGGTAATATGTCAAGTACAAATACTTTAATCCATACTTAAGACACACTTTTCAATTATGTTCCCGAATTTTTCGTTGGCCATAAATATACATAAATTATATGCCCCACATTTACTTTATTACTTTTATTATTTCTCACTATACATCCCATTTTAGATAAACCTTTTCTTATATGAACAAACGTTATTCACAAGCGAGAGATCCATTGGGAAACTTTTAATCTATTTATTAAGGTCCAAAAAAAGCTCTGAAAACAATTAACAGGCGAGTACTTAATTGTCTAAAAGAGGACCCTTCATGAACCCTTTCTGACCAGTGATATATGTATGTATACGGTGGTGCCCTTCAAGCTCTTGTTATATGTAAGTTTGATTTTGTATTTAAAAAATCCTTTATCTTGGCAATTTGTCTTGAAGCAGAGAGATTTTGTGGCCATAAGATAATGGACTTTTAAGGTATATAGATATATAGTCAGTCCAATATAATTTTATGAACCTTGTCTATCCGAGATGGGAATGGTTATACTATACCCCATGTGCTCTAAGGCCGGCTTAAAATCCTTTTATTTTTATGTATAAAAAACAAATAGTCGTTATTGTTGGTCAGACATTTTCAGTCTATTTAGTTTTTGTAGTCCTCATTTTATAGTCTGTCGTTGTTTTTTATTTCCATGTGGATTTTAAAAGGTTTCATCCATTCTGCTTTTAACGGCATAGGAAAATAAATCTTCTAGATTAGTTAAGTGATTAAGTTTAGTTTTTAATCTAATTTATTAGTAAAACTATTTTTTAATGCCGTATAAGGATGAGAGACTATAGGGAGAGTATTGTGATACGGAGGCATTGCTAATGGTAACAATTTTCTTAGTGGCGTTATTAATTGTCCGTAAGTGTTTTGGTTGTTCTATGTCGATTTGAGCTTAGGTATTAATTTTATAGGCATTTTTCTTTTTGCTGAAAATTGGGTTGTGGAATGGGTGGAAATTTGTAAAAAGTTATGGTTTCGAGCGGGCGTTTTAGGGTAGGGTAGTCCTAGGAGGTGTTTATCAATAGAAATTTCACAGTGATTTAGTTTTCCTCCGTTCCTATGGTTTTTACATATTGGTAGGTGACTTGTTGTCTAATTGTGTTTCTTGTTATTATTAATTTTCTGTGTTTCTGATTTTTCTGTTACTCGTTTTTTTGGCATTGCCATGGTTACAAAATATAAGTTTGAGTTAAGACATCCCGACCATCGTTTCCTAAAACAGGGAATTTTTCGAATGAATCTGCGACTCCCAAATACGAGGTAAAACGAAAGATAGTATTTCTTTATATACAATTAAATAGGTTGTTGACAAGCCTTAATTTCAGTACATATGAAGTGTCGGCACTTATATACATATAAAGACAATATTTGTAAGTGTTATTTATAGATTCTCCTAAACAGTTTTCCCATGGTTTTTAAGACGTTTAAATTAAACCTAAAGGCATCATAAAATCATACCTTATACCGTCGACAGACGACCAAAAATAATTTCCAATTATGTAATTGAAAATTATTTTTAATTTCCAATTAAATATATGGTGACAGACGATTTTGACATTAAATCGAATTTTGTTTGCAATAGCCAAAGACAGCAACCAACTGCAATGATTTACTAGGTGATCTAACAGTTCTTTTAAATATAGGTAAGAAGTTAAAAAGACGTATTTATAATAGTGCACGAAAATTTAAAGCAAATAAAAGACCTATGTTACTATTTGCAGCAGTGTACGGCGATATTCGGTAATAAAAAGCAGAAGTTTTATAATCGTTTTCCTTTTCTCCAAAAAACTTGTTCTTAAACGATGGAATTTGTCATAAACGCCACAAAAAGCTGCGTCTAAAAGCTGTAACTGTTAGCTTACAGAATCACTACTACGTGTTTTTAGTGGCGCTTTGGAGATAATCCTCAAAAACCAAACTCAATTATGTCAATGTCAAGATGTGACGATTATGTAATACAGGCTGTCTCAGAACGACCCGACTATTTCAAACGATTATAAAAACAAGGAACTTATTTTAAATGTTTATTTATAGATACCAAAATCTACACAGTGAACGAAATTTTACTTTTTAAATATTACATTGGTTAAATGACGGCCGTTTTTAGCCCCAATTGTGATTCTCTCTTCCTAATGCTAACACGGGGCTGTCGACTCACAGAATTCGCAACCACCTCGATGCTTCCAGGGGTTCTTGCTGTTCTTCGACGACCATGATGAATCTCGCCTATTACGTTTCCAGTATCGTTGAATGCCTGGATCCAAGCGAGAACAGTGGCGTTACTTGGGGTTTCTCTAATATTGCGCAATCCATAATGTAGTCGAAATAGCCGACGAACACGAATCAGCGACCGATCGTTCTCAAAATACGCGCGAACGCAAAACGAGCGTTCCTCTCCCGTGTAAGGCATGGTGGCAACTAAAAATGTAAAGACAGATCTTGTCAGAGACGCCACTCTCTCCCCCCACCCAGCTTTATTTGCGTCTCGTTCACTCTCGAAATAGTCGGGTCGTTCTGAGACACTTTGTGGGATAATTAAAAGCTCAGGGGTGACACACGACAGAGATTATCTTGTTGATGTAGATAATTTAGAATTATGGCTATCATCTGTCGAGCGTATAAGTTGTATAATAATTTAATTCAAAAAGAATTATAGAAACGGATTGGCTATTATTCCACATTCACTCCAGCGGTAAATAGTCAGGCCGAATGGCCCAATCAACTAAAGATATATTATGAATTAAAAAAAAAAAAATCCTCCCAGATATTGGCTGTCAGTACCTATGCTTTTATTGCTGGACTGGTTGACTCCTACCTATATTATCCAGTTCTCCCTTCCTTCTATTTCTTCTTCAATTCTGTTTATCTTAGTTAGTTTGTATTTGGTAACTAGCTACTACCATCCAGTTAGCTAGCCCCAAAAAAAAAGCATTCAACTAGCTTAACTAGCTTACGGCAGGCTATCAAAAGATCGCTTAACAAAAATCCTCTGTATCCCTTCAACTTTGTGCTTTTTTTTTAAAAATTTTTCTTTATTAATTTTCATTTTTATACCCTAGATGAAATCTATAGGGTATACTAAGTTTGTCATTCCGTTTGTAACACCTCGAAATAATGATGGTAGAGCAAAATGGATTGGACACCCCCGCATAAAATTAAAAGTTATTTTGATTTTTGCATGTCCGTCTGTCCGTCCGTCCGTCCGTCCGTGCGCACGATAACTCGAGAACGCGTTCACTTAGAAAGCTTTTAATGGTCCGCAAATAAACCATTAAAAAAAATAACTCCCAGGCAAAAATTAAAGAATTGATAACTTGCCTGCGTCATCCAGTGATCATTAGTATCATTTTCCTAAAGTTTTTCTGGCCACTCCCTTCCGGAAATAAAATGGCACACAAAAAGCATGTGTATCGAAAACAAATGTTGTTCAAAAAGAAATAATAAAGAATTTGCTATTTCTTTTCTAGTCGTTGAGTAATTTTAGCAGGGAGTGCGAGTATATTCCTGTTTCCTCACTACCATCAGAAAGAGAGAGCAATCTTTAGAGAATAAGAGACAAAAGCAAATATGATAATAAAGCTAGAAAGAATAAAAGAAAATCTAATTAAAGATGGGCAAAAGAAATTGAATTTTTTCTTACATTTGTTTTTGTTTAATGGAAGAAAATAAAATAAAAGATTGGAAAAGGGAAGACATTTTGAAATTTTTTTTTACATTTGTTTTTGATGAATTAAGAAAATAGAAGAAAGAAGGAGAAAAGGGAAGACATTTTGAATTCTTTTTTTCATTTAAAATGGAAAAAATAAATTTAAAGATGGGAAAAGCGAAACCATTTTGAATTTTTCTTATGGTTTTTGTTGAATGAAGTTTATAAAACAAACAAAACTGATTTTGTTGTTGCTCTTGCTAGGTATGCTGTGTCTCGACTGTGTATGAGAAAAGTTTTATCGGCGGGTACCAAAACGGAAAGAGAGAAAACATTTGAAATTTTTTTTACATTTGTTTTTGTTCAATGGAAGAAAATAAAATAAAAGATTGGAAAAGGGAAGACATTTTGAATTTTTTTTTTACATTTGTTTTTGATGAATTAAGAAAATAGAAGAAAGAAGGAGAAAAGGGAAGACATTTTGAATTCTTTTTGTCATTTAAAATGGAAGAAAATAAATTTAAAGATGGGAAAATCGAAACCATTTTGAATTTTTCTTTTGGTGTTTGTTGGATGAAGTTTATAAAACAAACAAAACTGATTTTGTTGTTGCTCTTGCTAGGTATGCTGTGTCTCGACTGTGTATGAGAAAAGTTTTATCGGCGGGTACCAAAACGGAAAGAGAGAAAACATTTGAAATTTTTTTTACATTTGTTTTTGTTCAATGGAAGAAAATAAAATAAAAGATTGGAAAAGGGAAGACATTTTGAATTTTTTTTTTACATTTGTTTTTGATGAATTAAGAAAATAGAAGAAAGAAGGAGAAAAGGGAAGACATTTTGAATTCTTTTTTTCATTTAAAATGGAAGAAAATAAATTTAAAGATGGGAAAAGCGAAACCATTTTGAATTTTTCTTATGGTTTTTGTTGAATGAAGTTTATAAAACAAACAAAACTGATTTTGTTGTTGCTCTTGCTAGGTATGCTGTGTCTCGACTGTGTATGAGAAAAGTTTTATCGGCGGGTACCAAAACGGAAAGAGAGAAAACATTTGGAATTTTTTATACATTTGTTTTTGTTCAATGGAAGAAAATAAAATAAAAGATTGGAAAAGGGAAGACATTTTGAAATTTTTTTTTACATTTGTTTTTGATGAATTAAGAAAATAGAAGCAAGAAGGAGAAAAGGGAAGACATTTTGAATTCCTTTTTTCATTTAAAATGGAAGAAAATAAATTTAAAGATGGGAAAAGTGAAACCATTTTGAATTTTTCTTATGGTTTTTGTTGAATGAAGTTTATAAAACAAACAAAACTGATTTTGTTGGTGTCTCGACTGTGTATGGGAAAAGTTTTATCGGTGGGTACCAAAACGGAAAGAGAGAAAACATTTGGAATTTTTTTTATATTTGTTTTTGTTCAATGGAAGAAAACAAAATAAAAGATAGGAAAAGGGACGCCATTTTGATTTTTTTTTTTACATTCAACAAAAAGTTCATTGTAGAAACAAAACTGAATTTTTTGTTTCTCTATTGTTTGTGGCTATTGTATGCAAAGATCGGTAGGTACTGTTTCCCATCTAGCACCAAAAAGAGACGACAATCTTTGTATAGAATAAGGTCTAAGAGCAAATATGATAATAAAGCTGGGAATAGTGGAAGAAAAGAAAATAAAAGATTAGAGAAGGGGAGACATTTTTTCGGACATTTCACCCAAAGAACTAGTTATGTAAGCAAGGACAAGTTGTGTAGGGTTAATTAACAAATTAGTCCGAAAATTTGCAGAATCCTATATCAATTAGAATTTTTCGAATGTTAAAATTTCAAACTGAAGATTCACTCGCCGGTGTCCGTCCTTATAGTAATGTGTGCATTGCACCGCTATTGAACTTTATTCTCAGCATTAGACTTCCGTCTCCAATACTTTTCAGCTCGACGCTCCGAAAGACATTTACATATATCAGGTCGACATCTATTCAGATTCTCACAACGTCGAAAATTGTGCGATTCATGTAAATTATAGCAAAATAAAATCTGCAATACGTGATTTTGTCGTCACGTCGTTAATTATGTTTTTTTTTTTTTTGTAATCAAAGTGAAGTATCGCGTTTTCTAACCCAGTTCAACAAAATGAATGAGCCTACACCTTCTATTTATTTATTTATTATTTATTTATTCTACAAATTTCATCAATGGCTGATTACTACAAAATTAAAACAAAATAAGGTCAAAATAGTACAATTTGATTTAAAATAAAGTTTAAATTAAAAGAAAAAAGAACTCAAATACCTGCGGTTAATGCTACATCAAGTAGGATGACCATTCAAGACATGCTTTAATTGAGCTTTAGTCATATTATATTTATTATTTAGTCATATATCGAGTTCATGCCAGTGAGTATCAAACAAACGAGACATCGACGTAATAGGCTCATTAAAACTATAATTTCTATCACAAAACGGCAAATAAAAAAAGTCACGGTTTCTCAAGGAGCGACTATGAGCAGAGATATTTAGGAGGCCAAGCAGCTCAGGGGCATTGATAGTACCATGCAAGCAATCGAATACAAAGAGGATCCTAGAAATGTTACGCCTCCTCTCAAGGGTGTCGACAGAGAGCAAATTGAGTCTATCAGCGTAAGGTGGCAAGACCTAAGGATCACTCTAAGGAATGCCACGAAGAGCAAATTTACGATATCTGGGCTGAACCGCCTCAATCCGATTAATATGGACAGAATAAAATGGAGCCCAAACAGGACTGGCATACTCCAAGATCGACCTAACAAAAGCGTAATAGAGAGTATCTTGGTTACAAAAGGATCATAAAACTCACGAGACCATCTCGTTAACAAAGCCCAAAGCAGAGTTAAAATATGGTTTTCAAATGAAAGTCTGAAATCAAAAATAACGCCCAGATCTTTAGTGCTGTTAAGTCTGGACAATAAACTTCCATTGATGAAGTAATTAAGATATGAAGGACTACGCTTTCGATAATAAGACATAACAAAACACTTATCAACATTCAAAGGAAGAAAATTCTTAGAACACCAGCAGTAAAAGGTGTTCAGTTAGAGCACAGTCATCGTCATTCGAGATAGTTCGAAAAATAATAACGTCGTCAGCATAACAGAGAATGTTAGTATGAGGTAGTAACACGTGAATGTCATTGATATAAATGACAAACAAAAGAGGTCCCTAGATGGCACCCCTGGGGTACTCCAGAAGTATTAAGAATGTTTCTGGATAGTATACTACATCAAAGAGGACGTCTGAAATACCAAGTAGAGGCGGTAAGAGAATATGCCGAACTTTAAATGATGACTTTCAAGAAAGATTAGCCCAATGGATCGCAGATTCAGATGACAAAGACTACGAGGATGAAGGTTAGGCATTTGTGATAGGGAACGATCGTGATACTGATACGGATCAAGAAATAGATGAAAATGAAAGCAGCTCAGAATGAACGATAACTTACACAAAAACAGGAAAAAACGCGAAAAATAGGTTTAAGTAGGCGCAAGCAGAGCCGGTGCAAGCAGTGAGAGCTCCTATGAACAACACTTGGCCATCTCACACAAGTATTCTTAATGCAGTATGCATATCGGTTTTCTAAGAAAGAGCTGAGAAGAAGCAAAGAGATGGGATGGTTTATTATTAAGCAGTTGCCTGCCTGTACTGCATTTCTGGAATCAATTGTTCGACGAAGAAGTGTTATATGAGGTCAAGAAGTGGACTAATTTATGGATTTCGCATTGCACATCAATGCACTTAAGTGTAAATAGACCAGAACTTCAAGGTGTTGACTTCATTGAACTGAAAGCCTTTTTGGGCCTACTTTTATATGTATATATCATATTGACCAAATTCGCTATAAATTTATTTCATAGCAAGAATGTCTATATAGCGCGGTCTTCAAATCAAATCATGAAAATATCAATTATATTTTTGCAACAGATGAAAGTGGTCACGAGATCTTCAGATGCGTAATGTCACGAAACAAATTTTTGCTGCTGTTGAATTGTTTGAGATTTGATAATCCAGATGACAGAAAAGGGCGACTCAAAAACGACCCCACGGCACTAATATCTTTCCATTTCAATAAACTTGTGCAAAATTTACAAAAATTGTACAAGATTGGAGACAGAGCACCTATAGCCGAAATACTATTGCCCTTCCGTGGTAGATGCCGATTCATCGTATATATTCCCAAGAAACCTGTTAAATATGGCTTGAAAATAATATGCCTATGCGATTCAAAGACTAGTTACTTCCCAAGTGGCTATTTATTTTGTCATATAGGATCAAATGGTTACGGTGTAAGTGATGCTGACAAAAATCTAATGATACAAACTCCATCTATTCATCCAATTATAGGTAGCTGGCGAAATATTACAGCTGATGCTTGATTTAGCTCTATCAAGCTCATTGACGTATTAAAGGAAAAATGTCTAACTTATGTGGGTACCCTGAAAAAGAATAAAAGGGATATTCCCAAAGAATTCCAGCCAAAGAAAAATACAGAAGGCTATTCAACACTGTATGGATTCACAAAAAATATAACTTTGATATCATACGTACAAAAAAAAAAAAATAATAAGGCGGTACTATTGTGTTCATCTATGCATAATTGCAAACCTATTGACAATGAGAATGGAAAACCAGAAATAATATCTTTTTTAATAGCACTCAAGTAGGTGTCAACGAACTTGATAAAAAGTGCTCTATGTATAATTGCAGTCGCAGGTTTCAGCATTGCGGACATTAAAAAAAAAGTAAAATTAAGTTCGAAAATCAGACAAATCGTGCAACTCCTTCGTGGGGCCGCCATACAATTTCGTTTTCCACTATATATTTGGACACTACCTGAGAACACTTCGACATAGAAAGCTGAAATTTAGTATATTGTGTTCTCATAGTAATAGCAAATAAAATTTCAAAAGTGGACTAAATCGGGCAACCCCTTCTTGGTGTTGCCATATAAATTTTTTGGTTTTTTACATATACTTTGAAAACGATCAGTCCTAGACATTTTTATTGTACTAAAAGCTTCTTCAGAATAAGAAATCCTATAAAATTGGTTACAATCATTTTCTCTGTCCGACGAGCCGTTCTAGAAATATATGCTAGAAACCAATGCAAAAAATCAAAATTGCTCAAATGGGTGACCATACGAAATTTCATACGGGCATTCATCTAGGGTATCATAAGAATTGGTCTTAGACCAATTCTAGCTTTTTCACTTGTTTTTGCATATGTTTCCTTGGAAAAACACAAGGATGAATTACAATCTTTCTTTCCATGTTATTTCTATAAAAATTCTTTTATTAGTTTTATTTTATTTTCATGCATTAACTTGTGATGTTGTAGCCTTAGATATGAGCTGTTGTCGCAGTTAAACGCCCTGTTTATACCAAATACCTTTTTCTTTATGTGTTTAATGTGGGGGAGGGGGGGCTATGGCTGGGCCTGACCGCTAAACCAGGATCGGTGTAACGCTGGGCCATACACTCGATACATACAAAGATACAACTATCTAATACCATTCAGCATCTTCGTAGCTGAGGTCCGACATGAAGCACCAATCCCAACCCTGATATGGATGTAATTCAGTTTTTGTCTTGTAACATGGCCATTTTTAGATTTGTTCGACTAGCTCAGGTAGATCTGTTGACGGACCAATAGGTAGATATATCGATAGCGTAATCATTACAAGAGCTAGAATGAAAAGTTACTAACCAACGATAAGGATCAGCTCAATAGGCATTGAACTCCACTTGCGCAGTAGTAAATTGTATACGGTTGGATACTTCTTCTTTATCAATTTTCGCGGAACGAAAAATCAAGGTTCGTCTTAATGCATCGGAAAAATGTTTACCTCTTGTACTATACAGG
The DNA here is from genome assembly GCA_963930735.1 of Dioctria linearis. Lineage (NCBI taxonomy): Eukaryota > Metazoa > Arthropoda > Insecta > Diptera > Asilidae > Dioctria > Dioctria linearis. Next base: position 25,843,422 of record OZ005744.1, on the reverse strand, counting down.
GTGTCCCGTAAGCCGACGTCAAGCCGGAATCCGGTGAAAGACCAAATGATAACAAACCCAGTTTCGAAAAATTTCTTTTCACCTACTAAAAATGATTCTAGTGTACCCAAAGCTTGCCGTAAGACCGTAACTTTAAGATTCTAGTTTGAGTGAGACGGAGAGTCATTGCATGAAGTGTGAGTGAGCAAGATAATGACGCTAGCGAGTAAAATCATCGAGTTTTTAAAAATGTGCACCGCCTACTTTCCACAGAGACCCGACTTCCAAACCAAGTACACGGTGAAGGAAGAAGTTCCTTACCTTACGAGGACGTAGTACTTCAAGCAGGTGAAAAAGACCCAAGTACTTAGGTACGTGTAATTCAGGAAAGCACAGGATTGCCTAAAAGTATAGCTCACCGAATTTTACAAAAACATGAGCTCCTTACGGTAGCAGTTGAATTTGTCATCAATGGAAGATTTGTTCGTCTGATAACCCGCTTTTTTTTAAGAGGATGTCGAACTTGTATTGCAGCTGAAGGAAGGCAGTTTGAACATCTTTTGTAAATAATGAATCTTAACATCGAAATAATTGGTGTTCAATTTTAAACTTAAGGAAAATTTGTCCTAAATTCAACAAAAAGTTAGCATCTCTAAAGCACCAACCTAAAAGTAAAAGAAAAATTAGATTGAAATCAAATAGAAAAATCTTACCAGCATCTGGAGAATCAACAGATGCAAATCCAATAACTGCAAAAGAAGATGTCATCGGTACAAAGTCGTTACTTTAATGGGTCGGCATATCTTTGTAACTTGTAAAAATGCTTCTCTGTCCAAAAGCGCATTTTGAGAACAGTTCGTACACTATATGAGCTGCAGAAAAAGTATACCCGCGTGCCATTTTTCCATACAAAAAAAAAAAAAAATTGACACGAAATCAAAAAATTGGAATTCCGGGTTCGAGTTTTCATTTTGAAAAATTAATAAAAAATAGAACAATTTGATTTTCTAAAACGACATTTACTGCAATAAGTTCATAAAAGTTCCTTTAAATTTAAAAAAAGAATCCAGAAAGTTATTGTCAAATTAAAAAGTTATGACAGAAAATGTTGAAACCGTTTTCCTGAAAGTCCAAAACACCCAAAAAATCACTATTTTCGATTTGAGCGATCTCTAAACATTAATGGATTTCCCTGAAATTTTGTATAGAAGTTTAAAATTACATTAATTAACAAATTCTGAATGAGCATTTAGACATTTTAATACTTTTGCAAATCCATACATTTTTGGGCCACCCTAATGTACAGTATACATGCAGGGTGTCCCGTATGTGGTCTGGCATCCGAAGGCTACGGATAGGTCATGCTTAAAAAAAAAATTGTATGGTATAGATATAATCTATGAGGTACTTGTATAATATAATGGCCGCTGTTGTCTCTGCAAAAACTGCATCTTTTATCTGTCGCTCGCAACAGATCTTATCTATCTATGAATAGAAACTTTAATAAATTTTTTTGCCTTTCTTGTATTCCTTTTTTTATTCATAATTTATTTTGGTCATAATATAACATAAATTCGATTTTCCATTTCAATTCTATTCCCAAAAGCTTATAATTAACACCCTTTTGATCTCATTACGTTTACAAAATAATCGCATGTGGTCGCGTTAATTTGATCATAATTTGAAGTAATTGCGTTAGTCGCATATAGGAAGCACTTAAATTTTGGAATATAAGATAAAATTCCCACATAATTTTGTGGCAGAGATTTGTCACCGCCGCAGATTTAACATACAGACAGACAGACAGACAGACAGACAGATAGAAATAAACATCCAAAACATATTTAATAGGCAGCCCTTAAGCAATGAGGGGATAAAATATATTCTGCTGGCAGGAGACATCGTCTTGACGTGTCTTGCGTCTCACCTATATGTACTATATCTACGTATTACAACAACCGTTGAACTTCTAGGGGTTGAAAGGAAGTTTCTGTAACAAAAAACACCCTCGCCTCCCTAAAGACAAACAGAGGCGCAAACGAACCTACAAACAAAGTGTTGAAAACAACTCTTCGAGTTTATGATGGAACCGGCAAGAACCCGCATCAATTTCCTGAAAGTAAATATTGTCGAGGAAATTTTTCGCAAATTATCTTAGTGAAAGCGAAGATAGCAATGTCGAGTGGAGGGTTAGTGAATAGATATGCCTAGGCATGAATTGCTTTTAACTTGAGAATAATTTTTTTTTCTGTCTGGGGTAATCACGTATATGTGGTTTTGGAAATTTCTGAAGCTTGCTAAAGCAATATGATTGGGTTCGAAGTAAAGATTGTTGTTGGATTAGATTGTTCTGGTATACCTAGGTATATTGATAAAATTAGTCTTATAATGTATAAAGGAAATGTTTTTTTTTTGGTCGATATTTTGGGAGTGATTTAATATTATTTACTTCATAGCTGGATTTTATTATGCTGCCTCTAAAGATATTTGAAAGATATCTGTTGAACAATGTTGAAGGTGGGAACACTTAAAAATTGAACATAGTTAATGCAGTTTATTGCAGTTATGTACATGCATGGCAGAGGTTGATACGGTGTAGTGACAGTGATTTACACAACAGTAACAATTTGTGAGGTCGCAAAAGAGTTATCAGCTATGATTGCGTGATAAAACATTTACGAAGAAAGAAGCATAAAAGATGCATGTGATCTCCAATCAATGCTCTAAGGAGTTGTAGTCTTCGCCTTCATAGTAGTTTTGCTAACTTTGACCTGTAGGGTTGGCAGATTGTCGAACCTGGAATTCCCACGAAAATGGGAAAATTTGGTAATGTTTCTCCCAATTTTTAACTTTAATTCCCATCCCCATCTAATTCCTATTATATTAAAATTAAAAATAAATTAGTATGTATAATAAGAGCAAGTGAACTAAATTCAATAAAATAACATCTACATTAAAATAACGCACAATAACATAATTCAACGGAATTTCAAAAATAACATATACTAAAATAAGTAAAAAACGAGTTTTCAAACAAAACTGAGGCCAAGCCGCATGAAAAAGTCGAAAATAAACTTTTCTTCACACACAGAGGTGGACTCAAGTTTTTTGATTGGGACATTTCTCTTGAATATTCTTTCTCTTCATGAATCAAATCACTTATTACCTCTGATTGATCATACTGAAATATATCGGTGATTGTCACCGAATAAAATCTGAGTCCACCTCTGTGTGTGTGAAGAAAAGTTTATTTTCTACTTTTTCATGTGGCTTGGCCTCAGTTTTGTTTGAAAACTCGTTTTTTACTTATTTTATTTTCTGCCTTTTTCACGTGAACTAAATTGTTATTACCTACGTGCTGCATGGAGATATTTTACAACATGATAGCTGAAAAGACACTGATTTACTGAATTTTCCTGATTTTCCATGTTTTCCACAGACTTTTCCTATTACTATGAATTTTTTTTTTTAAAATTTACATGAATTTTCCTCGATTTTTCATGCAAGTTTTATGATTGTTGAAGAGAAAGTATTGATGCCAGTAGGACGAAAAAAAAATGATTCCGCATAGCTTATAAAACTTTTTTTGTCGGAAAATTCCTGAAATTCCAGAAAAATTGGAAAATTCTGCACTTTTCCTGAAACAGATTTATCACTAATCATATCGATGAAAATTTTTCCGCTGATTTTTCCGCTTTTCCGGGTTTTCCGTGGAATTTTCCACAAAAGCAACTTTATGCAACTTATTTCGCTCTACAACTTTGTCTTAGGTTGCAAAACGCTCAAACGCTTCCTTGGTCGGAAAAACGCCGGAAAAGCGTTTTACATGAATTTTCCTCGATTTTTTCTGCAAGTTTTCACCATTGTCGGAGAGAAAGTAATGATGCCAGTTGATAGGGAACTTGATCCTGCATAATTTAGAAAACTTTTTTACCGGAAAATTTTCCGGAAAATTCGGAATATTCCGGAACTTTTTTTCGGAAAAATCAGAAAACTCTGCATTTTTCCTAAAACGGATTTATCACTAATCAAATTTGTACCAAATTTTTAAATGATTTTGCTCGATGTTCCGGGTTTTCCATGGAAATTTCCGGTTCAAATTTTGATAGATTCAATTGTCACGCGACGTGAACTTGTGTGCCAAATTTCAGCTCGCTGTGACGACGAAAAGAAATATACAGACAGACAAATTCGTGTACGAGTTAAAGGGACGGGCTGGCCTCAAAATTAGGGAAAGAATACACATAAATATATTAATTAGTAAAAGATTTAAAAAGAAATTTAAAAAATATATATACATACTTTTTGGAAGACATTGTGAAGATAAAAGATCTATAAATTCATAAAAATACGTCTTGATACTGATTATTGTTCTTAGTTTACAGAAATATTTGGCTTTTGGTCATACAAAAATATGTTACAACACAAATTTGTATACTTAAGACTGTATGGCAAACAGCCTTGCTTCCCTACTACGATAGTAGTAAATCTGTTTTCCTCTTTAAAAAAAACTAATATTACACTTATCTAGTTTACTATCTTTTCAACGTATGTCCGAATAATGAGCAATTACCCAATCCAATACTTACTACACTGTAAAAATTGCACAAATTGTTGCCACAAATCTTTGGTATTTTTCCCTAAAATGTAAAAATATGAATTTTTTAAAAATGAAAACATGCGTAAACAGAAGATAAACACGGTTGAGTTGAACTAACAAAATCTCAACGTTATATATTTTTGTTAAAATTAATAAAGCATACAAAACTACTCTAAAATGATTTTACTTCCAAAAAAATTATCTCTACCACCTTTTTTTCCACTAATTTACTTCCCAAGTATTCAAACTATCTTGTTTTCGCTGGATGCAAGAGTTTTGTTTTCCAGCATAACAATATTCCTGCTCCACACTTTCTACAACCTTGATAGATCTGCATTAGGCTTTGTAAAATTCTTTCTTAATGAGCGATCACAGCCGGTAAATGTGAGCGGTACCTTCTCCAATCTGGCTCTTATTTCACGTGGAGTTTCACCGAAATCGATGCTAGGAGCATTACTATTTAGCATGTTTATCAATGATTTACCACAAATCGTTAAAGATGTAAAATTTCACTTGTATGCGGATGATGTCCAAATATATCTGAGCACAGACCAATTGGGCTTCTTGAGGATTGTATGGTTTGTATAAATGAAGACGTTGATAGGATTAGCTCTGGGCCTGCATGCAATGATTTGCTACTTAATCCCAAGAAATCACAATGTATCTTCCAATACAGTAGTAATCTAAACACGGCAAATATACCACCAGTGATTCTAAATGACTATACTATATCCTTCTCCAATAAAGTCATTAGTCTTGAAATAGTTTTGAATAGTGAAATGAAATGAATGTTGCTGGATAGCGGATGTGCTCGTAAGGTTGAGGTAGCATTTAATTATTTGTATACGATTTGTTCTTGGACTACAAAGATTTGAGCATGTCTCTCCTTACCGACTGCAGTTACTTGGCTAGTCTTGGTCTCCTACCTGGAACAAAGAGCACTGTTATATCCTTTTGACTTGTTGCACTCAGGTAAACCGGATTATCTCAGAGAATTTTTTCAAATAACAACATCTAGGCGAAATCGAAACATCGGTATTCTCGCTCTCCCTTAGTAATATAGCTAAACTTAAAGCACTTGGTGGTCTCTCCCATCCGCTCCTCTTATGGATTGAAAGTTTCCTATCTTGTCGGCAAATACGTGTTGTATCAGATGGCGTTACATCTGAATGATCTGCTTTCCCTTACTTTCAATCCCATCCATAGTTTCACTAATGACAGCACCCTTGATTTCTTGCGGACTCCGGGGGGAATGCAGCATGTGTTAAACAAGATTGCATGATTAGATCATTGAATAATGATCTAATGCATCTAAGACACAAAGGTGTTTTGATGGAACATTCATTTCTGCTTCACCGTCACTAAGCATTCTTGACATTAATATTTCCAGTAAGTTAAACTGGACAGAACACATCTTCTGTGTTGTCAAAGAAGCACCGAAATATCTTGGATTTCTGAAAAGGTGTGAGAAATACTTATTTCAGCCCGTCAAATCTATCGCTCCTCTACAGAGACCTAGAATGGAATACAATTCCCATATATGAGCTGGAGCTGGTCGCACAGCCTTAGCTTCATTGGATATTGTCCAAAAGAGAGCCTTCAATCTCATTGGCGATGTGACAATACCTTGTCATATCGACTCACTCGAGCACCACCGCAATGTTGGATGCTTTTCGCACCCTTATCGCTACATGCACAGTCAATGTTCTGAAGTCTAATCCCTTGTGGAGTGATTCCTGCACGCATTACTTGTGCTGTAAACCGCGCACATCCTTTTACGCTGCAAATTACTTTCTACTACTATGTTGTCTGTGGTATTACTGTGCAATTGATGCATCTTAACAGGAAAAATTTTGCAGGCATATATGATTTTTAGAGAAACGTATACACCTGCCAACGCTGATAGAAGTTTTTTTTACAGTTAATAGGACATGAAACTTTGCTGGTCATCTGTTTTCATCTGTGAATTTAAAAATCTAAAATACTTTATTCTTATAACATTCTCAGCTTTCTCCCTTCGAAGTCTCTCACTTCCATTTGCTACTACTATTTGAAATCTGATTGAACATTTTTGAATTATTGTGGTAGGCCTGGTAGATCTGCTTGGATTGTTTTGATTGGGCCCCGATATTTTCTGATTTAAGATTTCGTTTATATAGTTTTTACTATCTGATGAATTTTCTTCTCCTTCACATTTACTATCCGAAAAATTTTCGAAATGATAGTGAACAATTGAAATATGTAAATCGCGAATTTCCGAAAGTATAAATATTCAAAATTATAAAAATTTTGGTAAATTAATCAATTTAGAGACTTCAATATCAACGAATTTGTTGCCAAATGAAAGTTAATTTGATTTCGAAAGTAGTAATATTTTGATTGGCACTGCTGTAGCTTCTGTTGGCATTTATTATATAACCAAAGGGTAAAATGCTCATACAACAAGAAATAGGCCTTTGGACATTTGAGCATATTTAATCTATTCTCGAAAAAAAAGAGGTGCGGATAGTGATCCGTCTACTCAAAATAGTAATCACGTATTTGTACTTTAATTGAGTCGATTGGTCCACATTTGAGTTTTCATAATTTTTATGAGTAGCTATAAGAACGTTCGTCGTTACACTGGGCTTCAACATGGTTTGGTATACTGATCTCTAAAGTAATTCAAGCTTTTAGCATCACCTCTCGATAACTAGACCTATTATATTGGATTAGAAATTTATATCTGGCGAGTGACCATTACTCTAACTAACACCGTGGTATGCCACAGGGCTCTATTTTTCTTCCACCTCTGTTTTTGATTTTTTTCTTTTTAAAAACGATTTGCTCTCCCTTTCATGTAAGATCTGTTAAAATATTTGCTCGTAGCAACATTAGTCATCTCTACTAAATCATTTAACACAATCACTAACTGTCTGAAGATGCTGTCATATTAGTTGGCGTCAGTCAAGTAAGTACGATCAGATCATTTGATTAACTAACAACATTACTAGAAAACTTGAATGAGGTGAGGTAAGCCGTTGGGTAGAATTCTGTGCGTAAAAGATGCAGAACACTCTCAAACTTAAACTTTATTTTACTTACGTTTAAAGGAATATTGATTCCTCCTTAGATATGGTGTGGATTTTAACAAATGGATCCTAAGTAACGGTCTGCAACAGAACAAGAAAATACCTATATAGATGTTTGGAAAACATTGGAATTTTATACCACCATAGGATATCCTCAAACCGGAAGTAGGTAACCAAGGAATTGAATCACAATTATCACCTTGTGACTATCACTAAAGGCAAGTTCCGTTGTTCACTTTCGAGAAATCTAGAAAGATCCGAACAGACTTTAATTTTACTCAAGATTGGGGTATTTGCACAGCAGCTATGTATCAGTCAATATCAATACAAGAAGAAAGGAACTATTGAACACTTCAGTATCTATAAATAGCATGACATCCGGGAATTGATAGAAATTAAAAATCCGATTCAGTGGTCAAAATTTCAGAATCTATGTTGCTGTTCCGGTGTCTCCTATAACACCTCGAAACTAGCCCATCTAGTTCATAGCCAAATGGTCCAACTACGATCTTCAGAGGAGGGTTTCGGACAATCCCAAAAGATTCATCAAAGGACCATTACAAAGAAAAACCCTGCAGCCTTTGAAGCTGTTTAGAAATTCAGTAATAGTTCTTAGTAGATAGTCATTACTTGATTTGTAACCAATCATGGATAATTAAATAACCCACCGATGCAAGGTAAGCTATGGCTTAATGCAAATGAAATCAAATCACATCCTCTGCGAATACGAGCCAATTATACAATGTAGATTTCAGATATTTCTATGAAAAGGATACTGGTCTTTCTCTAGGTTGAATGGGACTGGAAAAGTGGTGCACCAATAAATGAGAAAGTCTCTGATGTGCAATAACCAATCGCCTCGCTAAATAACAAAATGTAAAATCTCGGATAACATTTCTGTTTTAAGCTTCAACCTGACTGGAAAAAGGATCTAAAGTTTGTCATACTATTAAGGTCTTAAAAGAAAATGTGTTTTTTTCTTTTCACCTTAAATTACTGAGTTATGCATAGAAAACCAACTAACTAAATGCATTCTCAAATATTTATACACCAAATATCAAAGTGACGAATATATGTAGATACATAGATACATGTACGTATGTATCTCTATATACTAAAGTTTCAGTTACTGCAAACCACATAAATGAAACTTTAGTTCCATTAGATAACTTCCAGAATTTAGATCTTTCCGAAATGTATGCTTCTCTAAAGCCTTTAATTTAATTCTACTTTAGCCAGAAATATCCGTTTACTCTTGAAATTCCCCCTAGAAAGTTTTTCCTCTGCAAATTTGTAGCAAAATCTCATAAATGTTCTCGGACTGAAAAGTTTAGAAGATTTTACGGAATTAGGAAGCAAATCTACTTTAAGTTTTGATTCTCCCGATGGACGAACACAAAGTATTTTGGGAATTTTCTGTAGCATCTCGTTCTTCTGATATAATTGACGCAAATTACCAACGAAATTCGTAAGTGAGCTAATAGGTGCTTCACATTCTCAGTTTTTAATTTGTCCGAAATTTAGTAGATATGTTGTGTTTGCAGTTGTGATTATATAATTATTGTAATATTAATATGTTTTTTTTTAATCATTTATTTAAGGATTTTAAATACTTGTTTGTGAGTAAAAGAGATGCTAGATTGACATAGACAATAATTATGTGACTAATAATTTGCATATTATATAAATATGTATGCAGATATCACGGCACCTTTTGTCATAATTATTCCTGTTGGGCCTCCGCCTTTCTATCCTACTATTTTGCTCTGAGATAGTCATTTGAGCTTTGCCTTGGATCTGTGGCTTCTCGCATTTCTCTTCTTCTTGTATATTTTGATTCTTCCAATTCTTGTGTACATTATGTCAGTTACACTAATTATGCATTATTATGCAATTATTTAGATTCTATTGTAGGTTTTGCAATTCATCACTGGATCAAAAAACTAATGAACTTAACCTTATATTAACGGTACCTACTTGCTGAAGTTTTACGAATTAGGAATCAGGAATTTAAGTCGCCACAAAATTTTGAATTGATATTTTGACAGTTAACTGAAGTGAGATTAGATTTTGATAATGAGTTGGTAAGGTATGCTAAAAATTGATTCACCTAAGGAAAGTGCACCACATGTAGGGTTTCCAATTATCCGACATTAATGATTATCCGATTATCGAATATTTCGTAGTGTTTAATAATACGCCATATGGATAACAGAAAACTCCTACACCGGAATCTGAATCTATTTACTCCATAATCAATGTATATACTACCTTTTTGGGCGATTAACTCAATATTTTATTTATAAATATATTTAATTTTTAATCACACTGTTATCGTGTAATTTCAGTGCTTAGTAGGTTTTGTTATACCCTAGATGAAATCTACAGGGTATACTAAGTTTATCCTGGATTGGACACCCACACATAATATTAAGAGTTATTTTGATTTTTGCATGTCCGTCTGTCCGTCTGTCTATCTGTCTATGTGTCCGCACGATAACTCGAGAACGCGTAAACTTAGAGAGCTGAAATTCTGTGTACTTTAAAAAAAAAGTAAAATAAATTCGAAAATGAAACAAATCGGGCAACTCCTTTGTGGGGTTGCCATACAAAAGTTTCGGGTTTCACTACATATTTGGGCATTGCTTTAGAAGGCCTCTGCTGCACGAAATCTATAGATTGGGTGCTGCTTCATTCCTGCCCCCAACCATCATATTACCGAGATGTTTTCGTGGGGCAGAGGCAGCTTATTGACCCATCTAAACAGGGTCATAAGGGCATTCATCTAGGGTATCATAAGCTTTCTTACTTGTTTTATTTAAAATTTGGACAAAAAAAATCCACAAAACAACTTATTTGTGTATTCAAAGAAACTTTAATAAATTAGTAATAATAATAAATAAAACTGCCACTTAAGAAAGTAATTGTATAATCTTTTGAAAATAGCTGAACAGTATTTTCCTGATAAAAAAAATATCCGGATTATCGGATAATTAAGGAAAAATATCCAGATTACCGAATAGTTAAAATGGGTCGGATAATCCGGATAATTGGATATCCGGATTGGAAACCCTAACCACATGTCGTAGTAGTGTTAAACCCGGTATGCTAGAGCCAATGAATTTTTGTTCCTATACATAAACTATGTAAAAAAATGTCATGGAATGCTCAATGAATTTTTTTCTTTGCCGATTGCTTGAAGCATTATCCTAGAGAAAAATAATTCGAACAGAAAAACTATACTTTTCGATTGACAAAAAGAGGTCGTTCTTTTTCGAAAAATCCATTTACGTTAATATTTCGTGAAGAAGCACTTATTTCTGTAAGGAATTTTGACGTATGTGGAATAATTGAAAAATTTTAAACTGACAAATGAAGGAATACAAATTGTTTTACGTTTATCTTCATTTTTCATTCGAAATTATCAATTTCATCACTTTCTTTATTATTTCCTTATTATCTGAGATACCACACAATTATCAAATCCAAATTGTCAAAAATTTCTTGATCTAATGTGAATTTTTCTTCAAGAAATAAGTGGAAAAATTCCTTGACCGAATTCCTTGGCTCTAGCATATCGCACTTGAGCTCAAATTTTACAGTTTTATAACGGAATGAAACGGGCGCTATGTAATCAGCACTTTATTCTTCGATTCCGGGCCTGGAGGAAGGCAAAAATATTATCATTATCTGGACATAAATTAATAAAGTATCATAAAACTGCACGCACTTACCTACTTTTTTTAGTTCAATGTTCAACATTATCCGGGCGACTGCAGACTCATGCATAGGTTCACTTAATTAAGTCTGCATAACTTTTGTAATTCTTTGAATTTAAACTTAGTAAACTTAGTATTTTATAAACTCAATCCAGATATATGATATTCTATGAAAAAATCGAAAAAAACAATTTTTTGTTCTTAACCGTCACCCTGTTGCTAAGATCCCTGAGGGCAGCGACATACCATTAGGTTTTTTCCTTCCGCACGAGATACGAGGCGGTTATGTAGAATAGAAGAATTTTAAGAACTTTTATTTTTAACGACTCTAAATCAAATCATAAATACAAGAGGAGAAAAATCCCAACTGAAAACAAAACGTGGCTTAATAGGCTTGACACAAATTAATAATTACAAGAGGTAAAGTCATCTGTGTCTTTCGTTTTTCAACCAGCAATCGGAAAATTTCTTGACATATTTTTTGCTTTCAAGTTTTTTAAACTGTCTTATTTTTAATTTTGTTTTTAAGTGTTGAAATTTAGAATTCCCCATTTCCTGTAATGAAGACATATGTCATATTAATATCTAATGTTTCTTCCACTATTTACTTACTATCTTTCTACTTTACTACTTTATCTCCAATACAAGATATTCCGTACACGTACACCGCAGCGCACTGCCGTAGGCTTATTACGCACCAAATATAACATAGTATAGCAAAATCAAATAGAAATAGTCACTAGGCTCAGAAAATATTTTGTACATGTAATATTAATAAAGAAAATACTCTAAAATTTCTTCCTCAGTCAAAAATCCCTTAATTTCAACAAATTTGAAAGCTTTGTCCCTCAACCGAACTTTCAAGGAAAAATCCCTTAAAAAAGGGTTTAATCCCTCAGATCTGGGAATACTGTGGTAAGCCAGCAATGCCTCGCTCCAGTATAAAATCAACGAAGCCTCGACACAGTATACATAAGCAAACTACTGAAAAGTTAATTTTAGAATTTTAATTACAAAAAAAAAAAAAAAAAAAAAAAAAAAAAAAAAAAAATTTCTCCCACATTTCGTATGATACGGAAGTAAATGGGCGAACAGTATAGTTGCACAATGGTAGGGAGAAGTATAAGTCTTATGTAAGTACACATCTCCGCAAAAGTATTGCAATTGTATTGTTCCATTGCTAAAGAGCTGTTTGACTGTATCATAAAGATGCCATGGACAATATAATAGCAAAATGGCTGTAAAAATGTTTGTGACAGTCTGACTTCTACAAAGCCGAATTGCATGGAAAGTGGAACAAATTGTTTTTAGCTTATTGTTTTCTTGCAGAAATAATGTTGCTTGTCATTTTGCCCCTTTTTGTGCATGCTGTAAGTTCTCTTTCTTCCATTTTAGATTTTCATAGGAAGCTTTGTAATAAAAATTGACTAGTGTGTTAGTTAAAAATGTTGAAAGAGAAAGTGTCATATTATTGAAGCATCCTACCAAAACCCTCTAGAATATTTCACATGCCATGAAACACACTCACTCCCTACCGCATTCGAGGCCCAACGGAGTCCTCATATTCTAAAATATTTGCAATATTCTTATGTAAAACTGACAAAAGGATATGACAAGATATATACCTACATACAGACTTAATCAAATTTGATAAAAAAATTTAATTGATTTTGACAGGAGATGGCTCAAAAGAAGCGGAAGGATTCAAGGATCATAAATATGAAATATTTTCCAAAAGGACTCGATGGTTTCCGAAAGAAACGCAAATAGGCGATAGTATAATTAACTAAAAATTCAAGGATCGTCTTCTGCCATTTTGTCGGGAAAACGTGGATACTTTTCGAAAATTCCTTCAGATATGTCGATCGATGCCTCACCTAGCTGTGGTTGCTAACCGTTTTGTCTGCTGTTGGTGTTGCCCCAACAAACTACTATTCATACAGGTAAATTTATCTTAATCAAATGACTAAGATTGCTCAAACAAAAATTCTCAGATATAGGAAGTGTAGCCTTTGGAGAGGTAAGAAACCAAGCTTTAAATTACTAGAAGACAATTTTCCTGTATGGATAGTAGTTTAGGCTCTATAGCATATATAAAGTAAATGTTTGGCACTTTTCCATAAGTAACAATATAGAACATTTTAGAAAATGGACTCACAACGCATACATATAGATTTCTGTTTCGGCTGTTTCTCGAGGGTTTTGATCTTGACAGAGCTGTTCGACTGTATGAATACACTGTGGTATTAGTTTGTCTATGCTCTTAATGCTTATCTCTTGAACCCCTTGTACATACTTCAGTTGCAGAGCTTTTAGCGACTGATGTGAGCAAACCGATTCAAAATGGTACAAATGGAGACATCTGACATTATAACAAGGAACATTTTTGCAATCACTATAAGGATATTATGTATAAAAAAAATATGTTACCCGGGCTAATAATAGATGGCAGCAGAAGTATCGAAATGAACGTTTTTTCGAGACGATTATGTAAATTACATTATTCCACTGCTGATGCTGTTGATAGAACATCAATGTTTTTTTTATTCAGTAGGTAATTGGTAACTCGATGTTTTCTTATCATCGATTTCAGCCAAATTTTTAATAGGTATACCTTAATTCATTAAAAGATTAAAAAAAGAGACTTGATTTGCGTCTATTTAGGAAACAGTATTTTTTTGTTATTTTCAAAACTTTTTCATCATTACTTTTACTCTCGGAATCTTCAAAGTATATCGGGTCTACATAATCATCATTGTTTCGGACTTTTATATCAATAGCTGGCGGGTAATTCTATAACAAAACACAAATGAAAGCAGCTCAAAATAAATTATCTGTTGTAGATTTATTGGATTTCATATTAATTTTTTAATTTGTTCTTCCGGGAGAAGGACATATGCCCATATGCTGCATAGAACTTTATGCTCCAATCTTCGCTCCTCAGCATCTGTGTAACGTTTATCCTGTTTCTTATCCAACCTCTTTTTTTTGCTAATAATGAGTTTCTGTAGCTTCTTTCAGAGAATATAGCTACTGTCACTGGGCCCCCACATTGTTGCATTGATTTCTGAGAAAAGCATAACCCACCCTAAAATATTTTTGGAGAATAGGTCATATAACACTTTCACTGATTTATTAATTTTCCAAGGTTCAATTCTAATTGTACGAAAATCAGAGTGACTATTTGAAGGATTCTTTTGATAAAAAGATGTAAAAGTAAACAGATTTTTTTTCATCTAATTTATTTTGTTTTCTTTTCCCTTTGTTTCTTGAAGGAATATTCCCTTTAGTTTTCGAATACTTACACACACATATACATATAATAACTGAGCTTTTCTTTTATACCCCCCCCCCCCCCGCAGGCAATATAAAGGAAAATCCATTGAAATGAACATTTTATACTAAAATTAACATATTTTTGCAAATCTTTATTGATTACATCGCCCTCAGTTGGTTCCCTTATTAATTTTCATCGTTCGAAGCACCAACCGACGACATGGGGCATCAGAGGCAAAGAGAGGCGCTCATTTCGAAATCGGATACCTCAAAGAAATCCCTACAAATAATATTTGCATATTTACCATCAACCTATATCCCTCTGTTCATAATATAATCCATCCGTCCGTCTCATTTATAATCCATTATTGCCTCGCCCTCAATTATAAAACGTTGCCCAAATGTTGCTAGGTACCCCAACACCTGATCCATTTGGCTCTAGGCTGTCTCTATCGTTTAATTAAAATTCTCAGCATGATGTTGAGCTTCTGGCCCATAAAACCATTTCACACTTCCATTTTAAATTGTATCTGCCCGATAATTTTATCTTTCCGTTTCGTTTTGGAATTTTTCCCACTTGGAGGTCCAATATGCGGGCTATTGGCTATATGAACTATGTACATAGGTAGTAGATGGGTAGGTATAGGTACATAGGTACTTACCTACTACCTACATAGGTATCCATTTGATGTTTTGGTAGATCCTGGTTTCACAGTTCTTATTTCCTTCCGGCGCATGCAGGCATTTTCTTTAGCTCTCATTTTTTTTTTTTTTGTAATTTACCTTCATTGGGGACGCTGAAGGGTGGTGCAGAGAAAATTCTGTTTTATACACTCTTGACCTGAATTTGGTGCCAATTCTATTTCAATTGGAATTTTCCTTAGTTTTTCGCCTCGTGATAGGAAAAGGGAAAATATTCTTTTTATAAGGGTTTACAAGGTGTACGAATTTCGAATAGGGGAAACTGTTTTAAAAAAATTGCGCAGCACTGAAGTAAGAAATTGATGATAAAATATAGAGCGATTATAGAATTTGAAAAATTCTAATCAAAATTGTGTTGGGAGTCGATTCAAAATGGAAAATAAACTTAATTATCTTGAAAATAATTTTTTTTTACATCTTCATTGTTCCTTCTTCCAATACACCTATGGATAATAAAATAACTACATCTCCTTAAAACACCTTTTATACAAAAATCAATTTTTGTTCAACTTATTTGTTACATCATAGAATGACGAAATAATTAATTTTATTGTTACTATTGTGGAAGTTTTTTAACTGTGTTCAAAAAAATTACAAAAACGTAAAAGTAAAGTAAATGTTTTATTCAGGAATTGAAATTCATGTTGTAAATATTAGGCTTATGTTTGCGGAAAGGTTATTTATTAAAAAAATAAAAAATAAAATGGCTGAAAGACAAATTGTACTATAGAGGTGAGGCGGTCTGTTCGTATGTTGAAAGAGAAGAGAACCAAATCGAATGTTCCAAGCTATAGCAAAAATAAGAAATCAGTCTACTAATTTTGTCACCAATACTCCCCTTAACTAACATCGTTATTTTTATATACAAAACTAACATCGTGGTCCTAAAAATTACCCCAAAGGAAAATCTAAAGAAAATGTATTAAAATAGCAAATATTTTTTAATGTGTGACATAAATAGAAACTTTACTTTATATACTACCATGCAGAACACAAATAAAACGATAAATATATTTAGAAACTCTTTATTTAAAAAAAAACTGAAAACTTAACTTTTTCTTAACTTTGGTAACAGCCTTCGACTAAATTCGTTATGGCAATATTACAATTATAGATAGGACCCAAAAACTTTATGTTAAACTATCCAAAACAAATATAATTGGAGGCGATTTTTCAATTTCTTGCGATGTAGAAGAAACTGGTCCCAAGAAGTGATCTATCTTTGCAGCAAGCTCCCGGGATAATGATGCTGACTGCATTTTCCTTTTCATGATTTGAGGCTTGATCAGTGCAAGCCCGAGATCTTTGATAAAATCACGTCGCGATATTTTCTTATGGACGTTGCTGGCTTTCCAAATCACGAAACTATTTACTACTGAAATATTCATCATAGTACCAAATATTACCATTGGCCAACGTCTACTTCTTCTCATCACTGAAAATATTGCGCATTTCTGATCCAGAGAATCAACGCCACCCTTAGTTGATTTATAAAACGCAATAATCTCTGGTTTTTGGGTTCGTGAATCGGTTTCAATTTCGTGGAGCATTGAAGAAATTAGCACTACTGATTGGTTCTTTTTTCGTACGTAAGATACAATGGTTTTGTCTGAAGTAAAGCCATAAATTGAAGAACCTTCCTGTCTATCATTCCTGGGAAGAAACTCTTTAGGCAGCTCTCTTTTGTTTTTTCTTAAAGTCCCAACATATGTCAAGCCTTTTGCCTTGAGCTTGTTTAACCAATTCTATACTAGAAAACCAGTTATCGGCTGTGATATTTCTATTAGAATTGAAAATAGGTTCTGCTAGTTTCAGTACACTTTGGCTTGGAATAGACAAGTTTGAGGCTCTCGGCTCATTTGATTTCCCAGAATATATGAACGCATTATAAAGGTAATGCGTTTTGGCATCACATAAACACATTATTTTAAGCCCATATTTGGCTGGTTTTGATTTCAAGTAAACCCTGCAAAAGCATTTTCTCCTAAATGCAGCAAGCATATCATCGACTGTTACATACTCTGAACAATTATAATTTGCCTGAACATTGGATATGAACTGGTCAAACAATTCTGAAATAGGCGCCAAACGATTAACTGCTTTTCTCGCTTCTCGCGTTTCGGCATCATCAAATCTAAGGCAGACCAGTAGAAATAAAAATCTGTTCCTACTCATAGTAATTCGGAATATACATATCTCTACCTGTTCCGTCTGTATTCCATTTGTAGCATGAGTGTAACTTTGGCTCGTCATCCACGATGAACTGTTTCTCACGCAGCCTATCTTTTCATTGGTGAATGAAATAATCATGTCGATAATTTCTGTAGTAAAAAATAGCTCCCAAGTTTCGAGCGGGTTCAAGCTCTAATTCCGTACAGCGGGTCTTTTTATTCCTGGTAGATTATGAGCTCGAGTTCTAGAAGCTGGTGGTGCCAGTTTTGACCACTTAAAACCATTCTTCCCGGTGTAAAAAGCAAGTTGGGATAAAGGTATACATCATCATCTGTACTCACACCACTGTCATCATCACTATCCAGCTCCATCTCGGTGTCACAGTTATGATCGCTATGTTCCGAAGCTGAATCTTCGTAATTGCTTTCGAAGATAGGCAATGGTGCTAACGATTGCGATTCTTCCTCGCTGTCACTTTGCTCCAAGATGTTCGCAAGCTCCTGGTCGTTGAGAAATTTCTCCATCCTGATTTTATGCTGAAAAATAGACGAAAATGTAAATACAAACAAGGAAAAAAATTTTACGTTAACAACATCGTGGGGTAAAAACTTACCCCATGTATTTGTGCAGCCCCACTGGTTGGTCGTATCACGACACAGAATACAAAAAAGCGTGCCGGCGTATCTTTGGTACAAAAAAAATATTTCAAGTTTTCGACGTCTGGGGTAAAAATTTACCCCACCATGTCAGTTAAGGGTTAAGTCAGAGAAAGCCATTTCCGAGGACGGTTCGACGAATTAACACGCTATCCAAATTGGAATTTTTTCGGAAGGTTATGGCTGTAGAGATTGACAATGTGGTGAGTTCGAAGAATTGTAGATATGGTAATCTACCCGGGAAGATATCAAAGGAAATTCCCTGAAGTGATGAAAATAGTGATTTTTCAAACTTATCGACTTTTACCCCAGTAAAGACGTCTAGCGAATTTTTCTTTATATTTTTATTTCGAAGTCCCAAACATTAGCTATCGATGGCAAAAAATTGCGGATGTATTCGTCTTAAATTTGGAGATACTGAACCCACTTCTAAGAACGCAGCAAATGCTATCTTACGAAATTTGTTATTTTTCATGGATGGCTTTATAATTATTTCCTTCACTGTATCTAATTTTGAAATTCATGGGAGCAAAATATCAATTGCTGCAAAAACACTACAAATTTACAAAACTTCGATCTATCCTAAAAATTGGTAAAAGGCGAAAAAGCGTCAAATCAAAAATGGATGAATCGAATCTATTTTACATTCTTTATCATCCTTGTAAATTTCAACAAAATCGGAAGCGGTCAGTGTGAAAGATGTTAGGCTTGGTACGGTATCGCTTTATCTGTAGTTGTATTTTTAAAAGGGAAAAAAAATATTTATTTTATTCTTGATATTGTAAATACTTTAAAATATATACAAAAACAAAAGTACTTTAAAAAGTCGTCAATCTTAATTTGTAGATAACTCCCATCATCAAAGACTCAAAGATCATCGTTTTTAATTACTCTAGATTTTGGAGCCCCGTTTACACTAACTAAGCAGCACAAATTCAAGACTTTCGACTAAAAACGGGCAACCGAGACAAAACGGAGCACCGTAAGTATCTCATTAAAAGTAATGACTTCTCTAATAGAATGTAAATGATCCCCGAAATACATACAAACTGCACGAAATATAGTACTATACGAAATTCTTACCAACATTCCAAGGATTTAAGAAAAACTCCACTAAAACGACAGCGAACGATGATGCGACGGCGGCGGTGACACAGGGCAAACATTTTCCCCTAATTCACTGGTTGTCAGCACCAGCGTAGAAAAAGGGCTCGCGAATATTTTATTCTTGGGAAGAAACATATGGTGTGGCGGTATTCCTATGTAATATACCTACCTAGCTACATATACCTTTTGGTGTTGGGATATGACGAACCCTCCTCCAAGAACGTGGTGGAGCCTAAATCTTTTCATCTCAATTTTATTACGTAAAGTACTTTAGGTTTAGGTTAAGAGAATTGCTCCTTTACATTTAAAGGAGGCGCGCACCGTGCTGCTCCTGAGTAGCTTCATCAAAGACATCGAACTAAGCTGAAATCCGTGTTAACATCGACAGTGCATTTGAAATTCCCTTTTTCCTGTGAAAGCATCTTTAATCAGTGACGGAGGAAATTGGGGGGTATATATGAACTTCTATGTGTATAGTAGAGTCCAACTTCGATGGTAGTGGTGGTGGTTATGATTGTGGTGGTGGCGGCGGTTCCGCATTTTCCGTTTTCCAGCAATGGAACATGAAAACGTAGTCTTTATTTGCATATTCAGTCGGGTGACTGCACTTAAACAAATTAAAAGTTTGGTTCTGCTTCTATTTAGCCTCGCAGTTAATTATTAAAACTTGATGACCAGCAAAATTGCAGCGGAATTAAATGCGGTGATGAAGTTCTCGAAAATCGCTTCATCCGCAACCAAAATGGTGCGCCTTTGAGCGAGTAATTAATTTAAAAACAAATTTGTTTTGAGTTGAGATTATATGTATATATGTATGTGTATTCACAAACATTTGCTTGCCTGTTTGTCTATTCGTGGATCCGCAAGCTACACATTTGAGAACTTAATTTTCCTAATTAATAAATGGATGTGCCTCAGATTTGCGTTTGCAAAGAGTTAAAATCGGTGCCGTGTAATGAGTAAATGTTTATAAATGGATAACTTAGAAATGGGCCTTTGTATCTATATTTATGTATATCTTATGTGTGCGTATACATTAAACATGCAGATAATCAAAATATTTATTTCATTTAGGTAGGTACTATATCTGTAGAATAATACGTTTGTATTTGTACCGTAGAACATTTTACGATTAATTGAAACTATAAATTAGATATATGCACAAGAAACTTCCTTCTGAGCATCTTACTTTTGCATGCCTTCAAGATGACATGTAAGTGTTGAGAAGTTTGTTATAATTAAATCATCATCCATGAGTACTGAATCCTTTACTTGAGATTGTTCATTAAATCAAATCCATCACAATAAGATCCTGTGTCCGATAGCTATTACATATTTAGATAGGTATACCCTGTCGTGTTGGTTGGAATCTTTGATGGACGTTTTGTATTAATAAAGTGTAGTTTCAAGTGATAACTCGGTTTTCAAGATATTTAATTAAAACATAAATACTATTGGTGATGAAATAGTTGAGATATAGATGGCGTACCAAATGTCATCGCGAAATTATCAAGTCATAATAACAAATTGATGTAAAATTGACCTTATGGATTCTTCTGGAAGGAAATTCATATCTCCAACATTCGTTTGCTTTGTTGTGAGCAAATACGAAACTTGTCTTGCTAAGACATTCGACATGTCCAATATTCATACTTGATAAACGGATACGCTTATGGCGACTTGGTTAGCATGGGTTTGCAACAGTTCTTTTCTAAAAAGTGATACCCATTTTTACATGGCAGACTCTTTCAACAATTTTTGTACATACAGGATTTTACAGTTATTTATCCAATATATATGTATATTCGATACTGAAATATTGGAACAGAAAATGTTGGAATTTTTTCTGTACTACTGATGCATTCTGTTAAATTTCTCTTGTGTTTCAATTTGATTGTGTCGAGTGTTGGTCCTTTGGTTGTCTTTTATATTAATTAATCGTACGACGATCTTCCAATGGAATTGTGGCAATATGATCGGTACTTCAGAAAAATGGGGTAACCATTTTCTTTTCAATGAGGTACTTCACTCAGGTTGGTTAATCATCGCCTACGAAGATCCTGTGTGAATTGTTTTTTCTCCAATTAACTCGCATCTTATTTCAAACTTCTATGAAATCGTGCGATATACACCGAGAACAAATCTTCCTGATGGTAAAATATTAATTATTATATTAACCCAGATATACCTCGTAATGTTGGTAAAATTTATATTTTTCTAGTTGTATAGGTCCTAAACAACACGTAAAAAATGTTGAAAAAAATCCTGCATGTAAGGCTTTCAGGGAAATGACAGTCATATATATAGGACAGTAGGATAATACATGGTAAATTATTGTATGAATACTCAAACCATAAATGTTCTGTAATCAGTTGTATTTAGAATAATATAATTGAAAAGGTTTACAAAAATGAAATATAATTATGGTTATGTCTAATTAGTAGTTAACTAAATAAAAAAAATTATGAATGGTAGGTCTCAAAACATTTGACATATACTCCAACATCGCACTTCTTGCAGCGGGTCAAACATTTTTTATGGGATTGGCGACAACGTATTTGTTTTGATTGTGGGACAACCAAATAGTTTATTTTGTCTTTTTGACTATCGGCATGTTCATGGTGCGAGGGTCGGCTTCCCTCCTTCCTATTCAACTCAATCAAAGCTGTTGCAACCCTCTTTCGAAAACCTAGATGATCCAGCTTACCATTATTGGTTTTATATAATTGCCAGGCATTGTGTTCCGCAAGATCGATCATATGCGTAAGCAGAGGCATGTACCATTTCTTTCCCCTTATTCCAACGCGGTAATGAGAGATGTTCTCGTCTGATCTATCCACTCCCCCCACATGTATATTATATATAGCGAGAATATCAGGCTCCTCAATCATAATGTTTCTCTTTTCACTCTGATGGAACCATTTTGTTGGCTATTTAGGATTCACGCCCAACAGCATTTGAAGCAATACTAAACATATTTTTATCATGCCATTTGGCAACTATAAACTTATTGTCATGAGTTCACCTGTAATCCAAAGAACCTTGTTCTTTTTTCTTCAATACTTTAGAATAAGTATAAGGACAGTTGGAAGTCCTATTTTCTCGAAAAGTTCCAGTGCAACGAAGACCTTTATTAGTTACTTCTTCTATCAACGGTGTCCCGGTAAAGAAGTTGTCAAATACAATGTGATACGGGAGATCATAGTCTCTAGAAATCAAGACGTCACAAAAGGTCAGGACGACGCTCGCCCCCAGGCCCCAATCTTTATATATTGGATTGCACATAGTCCTATCGCCTTGATAAGGTTCCATCCATAATACGTATCCAAGTCGAATAGCGCCAACCCATGACTTGAAGCCATGTCTAATCGGCTTTCCTTTGTTATGCAGCTTGCAACCATGCCGGCCATAATAAGGGATGATGGCTTCGTTAACGCTATAGTGTTCGTCGAGTGTAGCAAATTCAAGAAACTTTTTGTTTAGTAGTGTCACAAGTGGACGAATTTTTGTGTACTTTCTTGAGGATCTAAATCATCGTTGATATGAAAATGACGTAAAATATAATCAAACCTGTCCCTGGGCATAGCAGTACTTACTAACTCATTTTTTGAGTCAGGAAAATTTTCTCAATACATTCGCCTTCGAGGCAGCCACGCATACTCACTTACAAGTAAAACGCCTATGAAACATTTCATTTCCTCAAGGGTTATGTCGCCACCTAGGTTGGTTTTTATGGCGTACTTGTTACGCTCTGCTACCAACAATGACATAACTTCATCATCGATTCCTTGAATCGCACCTGAAACCTTCGGCCATTCCAGAGGCGGTTTATCTAAGTCAGGCTTTCTCCATGAATAAGTACGTCTTCGTTTAGGACAACGAGCAGTGGGTTCTTCTTCCTCGTCATCAATAGATAGATCTTCTGCGGGTTGAAGCAAATTGTTCCTGGGCAAGTTATTGATTGTCACATTGTCCTCGTCTCTAGAATCTTCGTCTCAGTAGGGCAATCTGGATTTACAGGAGGAGGTAAAATACATACATATAACCCTTTCCCGGTTATCTTCATCGTCAGAAATATTCTCCAAGATGTCTAATATCTCATGTGCTCGTAATGGTCTGAAATTACTACTTATTATCCTACTGGCCTATATGTAGGACACCACTATTTCAAATCAATTGTATACATGGTAGAAAGTCAAAAGCTAAAGGAATATGGTTATGTGTAAGAACGTCATTATTCGTAACTAAAAAAAGCAACACAATTTAAACAAGTGAAAAAGCTAGAATTGGTCTAAGACCAATTCTTATGATACCCTAGATGAATGTCCGTATGAAATTTCGTATGGGTACCCATTTGAGCAATTTTGATTTTTGCAGTGGTTTTTCGCATATATTTCTAGAACGGTTCGTCGGACAGAAAAAATAATTATAACCAATTTTATAGGATTTCATATTCTGAAGAAGTTTTTAGTACAATAAAAATGTCTTGGACTGATCGTTTTCACAGTATACATAAAAAACCTAATTTTTTATATGGCAACACCATAGAATAGGTTGCCCGATTTAGTCCATTTTTGAAATTTTGTTTGCTAGTACAATGAAAACACCACGTACGAAATTTCAGCTCTCCAGGGCGACTCGTTCTCAGGCAGTGTTCAAATATATAACGGAAAACGACATTTTTGTATGGCAACCCCACGAAGGAGTTGCCCGATTTGTCTCATTTTCGAACTTAATTTTACTTTTTTTTTAATGTCCGCAATGCTGCAACCTGCGACTGCAATTATACATAGAGCACTTTTTATCAAGTTCGTTGACACCTATTTTGAGTGCTATTAAAAAAGATATTATTTCTGGTTTTCCATTCTCATTGTCAATAGGTTTGCAATTATGCATAGATGAACACAATAGTACCGCCTTATTTCAGCTCTCTAAGTGTACGCGTTCTCGAGTTATCGTGCGCACAGACGGACATGCAAAAATCAAAATAACTTTTAATATTATGCGTGGGTGTCCAATCCATTTTGCTCTACCAGCATTATTTCGAGGTGTTACAAACGGAATGACAAACTTAGTATACCCCTTTAGATTTCATCTAGGGTATAAAAATAAGCAAATAGCAACTTTTATTCTTACCTTTCAGCAGCCATGTCTGCTGAACACGTTTGTTATGCACTTTGTGTCTAAATATTTCACTAAAAACTTAAAATAACTATGGGCTTATATTTTTTTTTGTAGCAGCTAACAATATGTTTCTTGCATACAACTTGAAATAATTTATGTGTCTTATGTGGCAGATAATTTTTGTTGCTTTCACTGACCTATATATAGGGACAGTAGGCTTTTTTTTACTCTGGTTATTGATATGACTATCAATGACTCGATATCCCTGTAGGTGCACCAGTTATTCTAAAGTAGAATGTTCCGTGCAGCTTCGATGGGACTGATAGCACATAATATTTTCCTAATAATACATCTTGGAAAAGCCACATATCGGGCACAGACTATGACTTCTGACTCTATACTTTTCCTCGTGTATATATGTAAATATTAGAGTCAAAAACGAGTTTACGGTTTGTTCATTGGTTGCCAAAACTATTCAGATAAATACTAGACCTTGTATTAAAGCTTGAGATCGCAGGGGTGCCTTTCTTATAAAAATAACGTCACATTACAATATGAACGAGTGCGATATATTTGTAGTCCAGGAACGTTGGTTAAAAAATTGGCTCATCTTCGGAAAAGGTCAAACGAAGTTAAAATTTGGTATGCACTAACCTTTCAGCTCCAAATAAAGTGTGAAAGGTCCCCGGAATTCAGTTATCCGCATAACTTGTGACAGCCCAAAAACGGGGAAAAAATTACAATTTTTCGGTTTTTTTGCGAATATCCTCATTCCTGTCGGTCTTACGGCTAAAAGGTATATATATGAAAAAGAAAGAGTGGGAAATTTTCTACAAAAAAGGTGGAATAAACTTTACTGATAGAACTAGTAATTTCCCCCTAAAAAAGGTGCGAAACATCAGATTGAGTTTTCTAGCTCCATTCCAGCTGTCAACGTTTATTGAAGGGTACCTGCGTATGGGCAAAAAGTCAGCTTTGTTTGACTACTTGAAGCTTGAACTTGATTTTACAAAAGTTAATTACGGTTTAAGCATTTTCATAGTTTTTGATGGGTACAACAATAGTGTAGATAATTTCGTTGTACTTTTGGTATGTTAATATTCCTACAGTTAGGCTGATGACACTCTGTTAATAGAGGAAAGATTGATGATTTGTAATTCTAGAGTTAAGAAGCTCAATTCCTTCAAAATCTCACCAAGTTAGAGCTAAAAGCTCAATGTCTGGTGATGTTAAGTCTTAGCAGGAGATGAAGAGCTCAATGCCTGGTATGTTGGCTGACCTTAATATCTGGCAAATAAGACTACCTTGGAGTTGCTGGTTAAACTCTGAATTTTTAATTAATTGAATAGGAGTAGTCGAGCGAGATTTTTGCGTGTAACGGGAATAAAATCAATAAGTGAATAAAGTTATAACATTTATTAGTAAATACACTTATAGAAACTTAAAACTTCTTCGGTTGGTCATTCCCATCCTAAAATTACCTTAGCTACCTACCTCTACAAAATTGTGGCAGCCGGTGGGATTATTTCTAATGTACATATATGATCCGTTGAATAAATTTATCCTGCTGAAGCAATGTGAATGTTCAATGGCATCGAATGTTGGTGGAAATCCTATACAGAATGGAGGACAAATGTCAGTTTTTGAAATGATTATAACTCCAGAAATAGAATAAAATAAAAAACATATAAACGGTTGTCTCAAGTTAGAGCTCATCAAATTGAATAGCGCCAGTTGATTTTACTCAGACGAACAGGAATTTGATGGTACAGCGACTACGGTACCGAGACGGGATTTCATAAAAGTCGTCAAGTATTAAGTTGAAAAGGATGCGATTTTAGTGTGTTACGGGAGCACAATTCAAATTGTTACGCTTCAGGGTAATCCGAAACAACATAATAAAATGGCGTCACAATTAATATTCGATTTTACTGTCGATAGCATAGTGTGTTTAACTGACAGTGTATTAGCATTCCATAAGCACGGTATGCAAAGAAAGGAGAAATTACTCAATAAATTAAGGATATGAGTCGAACGTATAGGCTGCTCGGATGTGATAAGGTCGTGGCCCTAGAATGTCAACTATTACGGACTGGTTATTTAGGCACTGAAGAAGCACACGATCTGTTTATATTAGCTGGTCATGAGGCCAGCAACCAAATTACAACAATTAAAAAGATGAAAAAAATTATAATAAAGAAAAAAACTAATTTAATGAAAAAACAATTAGCCCTTACTACTAAGCATGAAAATTATTTAATTTTCGCTCGTCCCGATCTACTCAACCGCTCGTATTCAACCAACACGGCTTCAGTTCTTCCAAAACCTCTTTTCATTCTCACGCACTGACCTACTTTCTTTTGTTGCTTCATATTGTATAGGGTCAGCAGAATTAGTACATTTTCATGAATTTTAATATTGATCAATTGTTGCGAAAGCAAACAAAAGATATCTTACAGAATTTAATTGATTCGCAATTGTTTTTCTGGGTTACATATTTTGCAATAACTGATCATCAGCACTTAAACGATAACCACTTTTCAGTATAAAGTGCACGATAAAGAAAAATTTTTAAAAAAAAAATATTTACAAACAAGTGAATTAACGAAAAAATTTCTTATGGACAGTAGCGCAGTGGACAGTAAAATTCTAATGCAACTGTCCGGCAAACTATTCAGTGACACATGCTTACCACCTTCTTTCGAGCAGTGCGAATGTGAAATACGAAACCATGTGATATATAAATTGATGCCACCGTCCGTAGCCTATTTATATTAAAAAAAAAAAAATCATACACCTCACACCTTCTAGCCTAATCCATTGTTTTATATGTTTATATACATTTTCCACGCACCTGTGCTTAGGGATAAATTAAGTCAAACTGTCTGAACTTCTGCTACATTGAAATACGTTACATCGACCAATTTCATTGCTCAAATACTTATACTCCTTCCATAGTACTTACAACACATTTCCCAGATCAATTTTCGTTTTTGAAGGAATAAGTCCTGACGCATAATCCGTCTGTTAGTGCAAAAAAAAAGAAAAAGAAAAAAAGGAGAAGAACGAAAACGAAATAAGACGAAATCGCAATCTCTGAAAAGTTAAATCAAATCTCTTGAATCCATATCCGCTAGTGGGTAGCATATGTATCTTCTAAGGGAGACATATTAAATTTTTCCCATTTGCATTCCATGGTCGGAAGCGTAAAATGAGTTATTGCTTGACTTCGAAGGAAAAACGCTTTCAACTTCCTCGGGAGCACTTCTCTTTTTACCGAACCGCATAGGATACATTACCAACATACACATATATATATTAACATACCCTATATCAATACATACATACATACTTACATTCAAGCAAACGCCCAACATTAACATCTACGCTTTGCCACTTCAGGACCTATTTAGTCACCTAAGGCAATCGCTTTATATGTTACAACGTTTGCAGAACACGAGTAGTATACCTCCTTAGAAATAGAGATCTTCCTTTGAGGGAGTTAAAAAGGGATGGAGGCACAAAAATCCATCCCCCATTTTATTCAAAGGGAAATAAAATGAAAAAAAAACAACAATTTATGACGTCATAAATTTTGCCCCTTAAGTATGTTTTTTGCATAACAAAAAATTATGGAACAGATAAATCTGGATTGGAGTCTGTTTACGTGTCGTAGGTACTAGAAATTCAACCATACCATTTCTGGAAGGTATTTTTCGTTACCACTCACTGACCTTGCCCTTTTTGGGCGAAAGGCAAAACACCGTATAAAACAACCGGGCAAAGTGAAACAGGCGTAAACTAAAATTAAAGTCAGAGAAATATATATATATAAGAAAAAAAAAGCAAAAAAAATGAAAAGGGAAGAAAAAAAAAAACAAAAACATACAAAACCAGTTGGAAACCTTCTTACTTCTATTCTGCATTCGTTTACCTTTCTTTTTGCATAAATTATA
Organism: Dioctria linearis; assembly: GCA_963930735.1. NCBI lineage: Eukaryota > Metazoa > Arthropoda > Insecta > Diptera > Asilidae > Dioctria > Dioctria linearis. Next base: position 25,815,060 of record OZ005744.1, on the reverse strand, counting down.
TTCATAATTATTCTTCTTAGTCTTTTTGTTTTAATGGTGGAGCTCATTTTGGTTGTAATTGGATGTCGTCAGGTTGAAAAGTCATACCTAGGCCGAGCCCTGACTATATAGAGCCTACAAGCACAATAAGTGGAAAGAGAAGTTATATTATAGGAAGAAGAGCTTGAAAAATTTACCTTCGACTGTTGTTGTTTCGGTTGGAGGATTTTTGTTTTTTCTTTCTTGTTTGTTTTTTTTCTCTCTACCGTAAACAATATAAGGGCAGAGAAAGTTTAACATTGTTCTGTAAAACTCTATAAAAATATACTTCAGGCTGTAAACATTAAAGCCAAAAGTCATAATTTCAATTTTTATGATGCCTTACGGAAATTCAGTATTTAACAGTTTCTAGAATTTTCCTATAGGGTAGGGGAAAAGGGGAAGAAAATTTTTGTATTCATTTTTTTCTACAACGGTAAGATTTCGAGGAATATTGGATGAAAGAAGATGTTTCGATTTTCTTTTGTATTTTTTATTCTAATGATTTTTGTTTAACTATAATCGTTTATCATCACGAAACTCCCAATATAATTTCATATTAATTTTTCTATAACAATTGTTCCTTTATGCAAGCTTCTGACAATTATAAAATTTTCAAATTTGACTTAATTTTTCTACAAGGAACTATTAGTCTCTATAAAGAGAAAATTTGCTGAATGTTGTTGGCAACACTGGTTATGCTGCATTTTTGTACAGTCGTAACCTGCCATCTGAATGCCGAGAATAATTAATCTGTTATCAGTAGTAAAAGATGTCATATCTGGTGTTAATAAAGTCCAAATTGGAAATTCGCGCAGTGATTTGTTTGTTTTGTATGTAAAAAGTGTAACCATGCTAAAATTCGTCACCAAATGAGTGAAGTTTATGGTGACAAAGCAATTTTTCCCCAGGGGCCGGATTCTTTAACACGGAGTTTGGGGAGATGAAACTTCTTTTAACATATAGCTCTCCAGTGTAAATTCGGTAGCTCGGGGAATTTATTTTGAGAATTTTTGAATTAGTTGTGGAGTAGTAAGAAGAAGAGTTCGCAACAGAAAATATTGACTGTATTTGTTATGTTTTATGAAGGTATACTTAGGTATACGTAGAAATTTCAAATTAAATTATTGATTCAACCGCATATCCTGGCTATATTTACAAAAGCAAATGGAAATCCATGGAATACTTACTTACCAAAAAATATGGATTTTGGGTACCCGCTAAAAATTCTAATGATAATGAACAATTTGGTCATTTCCTGTACAAAAGAGATGCTATACAAATTTTACATATGCACGTCAAAGCTTGTATATAGCATAAAATCGTTCTGGAGGTAACTGCAAAAAAAGTGAATAAGTCATTTTTAAAGTGGAAAAATTACTGTTTTTTGGTAAAAAATGGCATATTTTCAACTCATCATTGCGAAGAGCTCGTAATTCGTGAAAATTCACTTTCCATGTAAAAAGCTCACAACCAATGGATGTGAAACAAAGAACGGAATAAATATATTTACATATGTATGTATGTGCCTAAGTGCAAAAAATCCGTGCTTCGGCGGTAAAATGTCAGTTATGACGTTAAAACAATCCAAATCGAACTACTTCACTCGATTACCTCTCCTCTCTCTTTAATTTGATACCAAACCTGACGTACTTTACATCCCTATGAGGGGTGGTACGACCCAACAACCCAAAAGCCCCCCTCCCCCCAAGAAATTGTTCAATTATATTTCTGTACGGACGTAGGGTCTAGTCCGTCGAAAAAACCCTAGTGTTCTATGATCCTCCCACACAGAGTTAGGTGTCCTTGAATATTGTGATAAGGAAATTTCCCGCCGCGGCCCCTCAAATCTGCAAATTACCGTTAATTGAAATAAAATATAGCCTATAATACACATGCATACCAAATTATTAAAGCAATTTCTCAGTTTTTTTATTGATCTTATCTGAGCTTATATCCCTGCGACTTATTCTAAGTTCTGTTTTTTTTTATTTTTTTTTTTAAATTTCCGTTAATCCGGTTCCATTTTTATCCCCGCAACTTCCCTGTTCCATTTCTTCCCCTATAATTTTTTCTTCTCCTTCTGACCATCCTTCCGTTATACCGGAAAAACTCGAAAAACCTACCCTCTTACATTTCTCAAATACTACCCTTATAAAAAAATTTCATTTTATCTCGACGTTGGGTGGTAGTAGCCATATGCAGCTCGAATGTAAAGAAAGTCCAATCCTCTAGAACAAAACCTGATACCCTTTATCTTTCTTGGCGAATAGCAGGAGAGTTAGGGAGTTTTAATGGGGGAGAACGAAAATTCTCATCTCCCAAATTTCCCAACTCTTCGTGTTACAGAATCCGGCCTCAGGTGATCCCAAAATGTGCGTTATTCAAGAATGGGCCCACGGATATTGAAAACAATTGCCGGCAAGACAGATTGTCAAATTTGATGACGAACTACAACTTTGAACATCACATCATCATGGAGACGCTTCAGCTTAAAAAAAATGTATCTTTACTAGAAAGAAAACGTATAAGTATGGAAAAATGGATGGAAAAATCCCTGTTCGGAAAATTGCTGTACAATTTTTTCTGGCCGAAAGAAGATGTTGATCCTTTATTCGCAATGTTCTTCTATATGACAATTCCGCACCTTATTCAATACGTGTTACGAATTGCCTCCTAGAAAAATTCAAGTCGATGGTATGAAAACATCCTGCCTAGAGTAGGGAACACTCTCCCTAAAGTTTAGATCTTTGGCCTTAAAGAATAGAATAGAATAGAATATTTGTGTATTTGTAAGATATACTACACGATTTACAATCTTTTTCTTAGTACCAATTTGAGTGGAATACAATAATACAAGGGAAAATTAAAACAAAAATAATCTAAATTAAATGTTAAAAAAATAGAACAGCAAAAAAGATTGGAAAATAGCGAATGATATTAGATGAAGAAAAAAATAATAATAATAATAAACAATAATAACAAGTAAATTATGAATAAATAAGTAAAATTAAGACAAAAAACATAATAAAAAACGAAAAAATTATAGCAAATGGGAATGAATAAATACGATAATAATAAAATAATAATAATAATCTGCGCGTACGGGTCATTATAAAAAAAAAATACAACAAAGCTACTTATGTCAAGAAATTTACAAGAAGACGCCTGAAAGTGCCGACCGAGTTAGCCTTCTGGATGTTGTGTGGTAATGAATTCCACATTCGAGTAATTTGAACGATATAAGATGATCTATCAAAAACCGAGGTATGAGAACGTGAAATTAGCAGTTTGTAACCTCTGGTAGAGTTTAAAGGTTGAAACATGGTCCTCAATTAAGTGGGCTGAGAGTTGTGAAGTAAGTTGAATAGAAAGAGTAATGCTCTGCGCCTTAGATATACTTCAATAGAGCAACCTAGTAGTGCAAAATTCAGGTGAGACACATGATGGAATCTTCGTAACCCGAAAACAAACCTTACACAATCGTTAAATGCAACATGTAAATTTCTGGAGCAGTGTGAATCTAGTATCGGGAAAACAAGTGAACCGTGTGTAAAATGCTGTAACATTAGAGACTTAACAAGATGACAACGTATACCTTGGGGGAAAGCATTCTAGCAGACAACCATAGGCGGCGGAGGTTGGCGTAGATCTTTGATAGGTTAGAGTTGACGAGATCCCAACACTTCATATTAGAGTTTAAGGTGACTCCGATATTACGGACTTTATCCACGTAGGGAATTGAAAAACCATTCAAAAGAATAGGAGGAAGTGATGTGAGAGTTAAAAGTACCAAAAGAAAAAGCATATATTATGTAAATCGCAATTCATCTTAGCCACACAGTCTTTGATAAGACCTGGATTACGACTGAAATAGACCTGAACGTCGTCAGTATAAATATGAATGTTGACATCTTGTATTATTTCAGGCAGATCATTAATGTATAGGCTGAAGAGTAGAGGACCAAGAATGGAACCTTGAGGTACTCCACAAGATAGAGGAAGGAAACTTGAGCAATTATTGTCCCCAAGGGTAACCTTTTGCGATCATCCCTTTAAGAATTCTTTGATTAAATGAACAGCTCGACACGAAAAATGGAATTTATTAAACAATTTATCTAGCAAATTTACATGGCAAACACTGTCGAAATCATTGGAGAAGTCTAAAAGTGCCAGAATACAAACAGGACAAGTGGCGATAGATTTCAAAATTACGTAAAATGAAGCAGAAACTTCAGTTATTGTAAGGTTTGATTTCACTCTAAATTCAAATTCTTTCTATGCGCATAGCTACAAAGGAGTCATTCAATTTTAGGTCAGTTTAATTGTTTTTGCCGATGAAAGGGGGTTAATATTTGTAAAGGAATGGGACGCATACATAGAATTTCTATTTTCCCAGATATTATTGGCCTGTCCTGTTGCTTGAAAGCAAAGGACAGGAAATGCCTCGAGAAAAACTTTTGAACTGATAATTTCAAATAGCTTTACTGTCGGCGAATACCCCCAGTTTCTTGGCCATATTGAAGAGTTGCACTTTTGTACTGATTCAAAAGATAGACTAGTAAAAAAATCTGTCTACACATAAACACATGCGTGGGTTTGAATTTAACAGAAGAAAAAAGTTTTTCATAAAATTGAAATGGTACAGCAGAATTCGAAATATGCAAAGCATCAAATAAAAAATTCAATTATTTCCCCTAACATGAGCTGTAATATTTGAAAATCATTTCTAAAACGGATTTATCGAATATGCCATTCTACTAAAGCACCTATCCTTCATAATATAAAAAAAAAAAATAAGAAGAAAGGAACGATGGAAATTCAACTTTTATATTGTAACCCTATCCTATATAGCAAGTAACAAAGTAAAAATCAAAAATAAATCTCATACCTTGTATAATTCTGAGAATATACATAACTTTGCAAAGATTCAACTCAACATTATTCACCTACATCTAGTTCACGATAAGATATATTGTTCTGAGCTAAATCTGAATCTTGTGTGAAAAATATAACAAGCACCGCAGCAGTGGAAAATATCCTGACAACTGTTGACAGCATCAACACCACATTTTAGGGTGTGACGAACCAGCAACCCTCGAAAGAACGAAAGAAATTTTTATATGCAAATGTATACCATTTCTATAGATAAGAACTTTTAAAAGCCATCGTGTATAGGCGGTGGAAATAAGAGTACTGCAGGATTTACACTTCTGACTGTTCCTATTTGTGGTTATGAAAATTTAATGGAAACTCAACGAGTTACAAATGGTATCAACCAGGATTTGCTTTTAAAGAGCTAAAGATCAGACTCTACATTCAGATCTGTGTTTCTGGTGAAGAATCTCTCTACTTCAGTTTTGGTGACGATGAAATATTAATTAAGAGTTGAATCTTAAGTAAGACACTTGCTCAAAATAAATTTAAATATTGTGGGGTATGAGTAAAGAAAGAAGAAGAAGAAAGAAGAAGAGTGAGAATTATAGCAGAGTGTACTGGATATAATAGCATTATAAAAAAAACACTCTTCTGTTATCCTCTATAAGAGATTCTAAAATGCACTTCATTTTGAGTCAATTTATGAAAAGATATATGTGTACGTGGACATAGTAACAATTTCGATATTTCGAACACGTACAAAGAACAGCCAGGAGACATGTCTCATTACAAAGTGGAATTGAATGATGATCAGAGTAATTTACGTTAAAATACTCTGCCAACTTTTTCGCTTTGGTCTTAGGAAATCCGGATAGCGAAATTCTTGTGAAATCGAAGATATCCTTGGAGAATGTTCGGCGCATACTATATAAGGATTTCAACTGTTCACCAGCCAAACTGGCTTAAAATGGACATAGCTCATGGACTCCATTACCATTCATTCTCTGTGAACTATACTTAAAAAAGGAGACCTAGTCTGGAATGTGGATCCTTTTAGTTGATAATATTTTTAATTTTTTTGCAATAATAAGAGTTAGGAGAATTGGAATATCGGATTAGATTTTAATATGCAGAATTAGTAAGAATTGCCTATAGAATTTATGTGACAGAAACCGTATAGACCAGTGTAGGATTAACCGAAAAAATAAATTCAAAGAAGTAATATAAAAATCGAAAAGAAATTCTTATTATTGAGAAAAATTAAAAAGTTATTGATAACTCTTATTCCATAACCAAAAAAATACGAAATTGTGAAATAATGGTTAAGCGATAAAAAAATTAAAGTACAATTTTTATTTTATTTATTTTACTAGAGCTGAAGAGGTCATCTTGGCTGTTACTTTGGCGTATACGGCAAGCAGGAACCAAACCGTACTGATGAGTATACGATTCCTGCTGATACGAAACGTCCTCTTATGTAAAAGAAATTTCTTTTTCGAAGATTTTTCATTTGTAAAGAATTTTTTTCACTCAATCCTAGAGCTGCGGATTTGGTAGCAAACTTGGTCAATTTTCATATTGACTAAGTTCGCTATGACTTTATTTCTTAAGGCAAAATCACAAGTTTTAGCTTGATGCTCAGTTGACAGGATATTTGCTGAAACCCATATTCCTTGCAAGCACTATAGACTTTTCCGAGCATAGAACTCATATGGTAGCAGCAGTTTATCTTCTCATTCAGCACAATTCTCAGAATAGCTGCTTTCTAGATCCTGTTATAGTTAAAGTTAGTTCTAAGAACATCTAGTGAGCACAACCACAATCAATAATTAGTAGATAGTCGTTTAGCCTTGATAATGTTTTTTTTTTTTTTTTTTTTTAAAAATGACAAATATATTTATATCGTGAAACATAAATTGCCAAGTATTTTTTAAAATTTGTTTAAATTTATTTTATCTTACATCATGTCTTTTATAAGCCTTTATAGCTTCAAGAAATAACACCTTCGCGTCTCTAAGTATACACATATGTATATACGCGGTGACACACCTATATACCTATACTAATTGCCATTAATAGTCTTTTGTCGCACGTCTATAATTTAACATTACGTCGGCTAAGTCAAAAGTTAATTTTGGCATAATAATTGTATAACGACCGCAAGAGTGCATTATTAAAAGCACTCAAAATCACTTCAAGCGCAGTAAATCAATTTGAAAATTCCTCAATTTTCCATCCAACTCCATCTAGAATATGGTGGTGGCTCTGGCTATACCGTTTTCGCAACAAAATCCACCCACCACCAAATCCTAATCAGTTTGATGCGGTGAAGTAGTTGGAGGATTGCGCTCTGCTACCGTATAATTTTCCCATAACTTGAAAGCTTAATAACACTTGGGCTTGAAAGCGGCATTTAGCATTAAAATTAAAATAGGCGTCAGTCACGTATCCACTTTATTAAACTAATTTCCGCCCTCTTTTCTCCCCATTCATTCACATTTCACACAATTTTTATTTTTGCGTCCTTTTATCGCGCCGCGAGCGCAAGGTTACACGTTCACTAAAAATGGGGTGTTGGAGCATTTCTCTTATCCCATTCATTCAATTCTCTCCACCACCAAATTTTGTTCTATATGCGCCCTTTCTTTCCTTGTGCGCTAGAAAGATACTTGAGACTTGCGACTAGAATTTTAGCTCTTTTGCAGTAGTCATAAATCCTTTTTTAATAAAATATGTATATGTGCATGCCCCCAGGGGGTAGAAGAAAGTTGTGCTCGCCTAAGATCTTTTCTGTTTTTCCTGGGGGCTAAAGTAACTTCTTGAGTGTCTTTGGATGTTCTTCTGCGGTAAAATGGGGGAGGGGTGGAGAGAATCTGTCTGTAGAAGTCACACCGAAAAATGTCACTCGTATCACCCTTTTCGAGTTACGTAATTAGACAACTCGTTTTATTTAGTGGCACTGGAAGGTTTATGGTGTTGTTTGCTTCAGAGGGTTTTTTTTTACAGGATACTCATGAAAAATACTACTACTTTACTACTACTACTACTACTACTACTATGATGTCTTCCGGGTGGTATAAGGGTATTAAAACAGTGGAAGCATTTAAATGAAGCCAAAATATCCAACAGCATCCATAAGATGCTAACAGTGAGCGACACTTTATCTTTAAAGTTGCCGCGATTTTATAAATGGCTTTCATTAAACTTAATTTAGGGCTCTGTGCATGGAATTTTATAAAAGGCTGGGCAATGAAGTATACATAATTTCGTGTTTATATAGTATATACCTATGTATATATAAAGTTTCTCAAGCTATCCTGTGTTATATATATGTATATATATATATAGCACCCACCATAGATATCTGTCTATTATTTAAGAAACATTTCAAGACGTCTTGCCGCCTTGTTGTAGCGCCTGCTTGTAACACAACCCATAGTTGCCTGCCTTCCTACGGGTTTTGTGGTTGATCAGAAGAGGGTTTTGTACTAAGTGAGTTAAAATGAGACCGATGAAAAATCGAGGGAACTCACCAGGGTTAATTACTATTCAGTTGGAGTTTACCAGAAAATTGTAGATTAAAGTTGTTCCGGGTTACTTGAAATAACTTGGCATTACTCTGTAATGGATTCAATCAATGATTTTTCTCACCTGCTTAGTAGGTGAGGCAGAAAGAGAAAGAGAATGAAAACGATGTGAAAATTATTGTTGAAACAATTGAATTTTGTGTTCGGTTGTAAGACATTTCCACAATCATATATACTATATAGTTGGGTATGTGTATATGATATTTTGTTAAAGTAAAAAGATAACTCATCACCATCATTATGGGTAAAATTCATTTCATGAAGGGCTTAAAACCCTTTTTGCTTCTGCGGTCTGTACTCTCGTATACACTTTAGTAGAGTATTTCGGAATATTTTTACGATGAAGATGATAACACTTTTGGAGTGTGGTTTCGAAAGGCTAGAAAAGAGTTCATGATGCTATTGTCAGTCACGTACATATATCTACACACATACATAAATAAACAGTTTAAAAAACTACCACGAATTTAGAAAGTTCAGAATTTATTCAGTTTATTTTTAGGACAAAAATTAAAATGCTGCTGTTAGCAAAAATATTGCTTGCAAAGTCTATCTCCAGTTGAGATATTCTGATAATGCTCTCGGCGTCGTCGTCCAGATGGTGGTCATTGTTTTACTGAGGTAGAATTTGGGGCAGATAATAAGGACGAGGTCATTTTATGATTCATGTGCTGGACTTTTTTTGTTTTTGGCTTGATTTGAATTTAATTTTGAAATTTTTTTTTTATCCTTAGTTCATTTTTTAATTATCATCCTCGCTTATAATATATATACGAAGGGCTCGCAAAAGTCCGCATAGGCAGGTGGAATAAAAGTGGTATACCTACTAGTTTCAATGATTTGAAAATTAAAATAGCTTTTTTTTTCTCTTAAGCTTGGTATGCTACAGCCAAGGAATTTTTGTTCCTATACAAAAACTATGTAAAAAAAAGTCATGGAATGTTCAAGGAATTTTTTTCTTTGCCGATTCCTTGAAGCAGTATGCTAGAGAAAAGTATTTCTGTAAGAAATTTTGACGTATGTGGAATAATTGAATAATTGAAGGAAGGAACGGCGATTTTGCAACAGGTGAATCAATTTTAAACTGGCAAATGGAGAGATAAATTTTTTACGTTTATCTTCATTTTATTGCCAAAGCAGCATCGAAATGTTTTGGATTTCTGAAAAGGAGAAAGAAATATTTCAGCCTGTCAAATCTAGCACTCCTCTACAAGCTCTACATTAGACCTAGAATGCAATACAGTTCCCGTATATGGGCTGGTGCTGGTCGCACAGCCTTAGTTTCATTGGATATTGTCCAAAAGAGAGCCTTCAAGCTCATTGGTGATATGGCAATAACTTGTCATATCGACTCACTCGAGCACCGCCGCAATATTGGTTGCCTTTCGCTCCTTTATCGCTACATGCATCTAGCCTAATCCCTTGTAGAGTGATTCCTGCAAACCGCGCACATCCTTTTACTCTTCAAATTACTTTCGGTCGTACAGTAAAATTCCGCGAAGCTTTTTTTCCCGAACAGTGCGAATGTGGAACAGTTTACCATCTTCTGTTTTTCATCCGGCATACAATCTGCGAAAGTTTAAGGGCGACATACATTGCACCTCCGCCACTCTCCTCATATTCCCTATTCCTTTCCTTATCTCGTTTCTGCCATGCTGTGCTTTGCATCATAGGGTATCCCCTGAGCTTGGCTTAATAATATATATGTATACAAAAAAAAAATTTGTCGAAGTCATGTAACAAAACCGTAATTTTTCATGTTCGCATTGTTCAGCAAAGGCTCGGCACATCTTTCCATTTGTATTATTTAATGTTGGTAAAAATAAAATAAACAAAAATGTTTTAGCTGATTTTTTGATAGATCTGCAAGGAGCTTGAGGCCTTTTTGGTCGATACCAGTCGACTTTTACTTTATGGCATTATTATTATTAGGATGGAAACGTCAAGACAGTTTTACACCATCTTGAATGTAAGTGATGTGTACCTGTACTTTATTATTACCGTATTTCTCTTCAGATCCTCTGAACATTTCCATTATCGAATCTTGGTACATATACAGGGTGTCCCGTACCGTAATAGTGTTGCACCCGAAGGCTATGGATAGGTCATGCATAGACAAGCAAAATATTGTCTGGGTGTGGAGGGGGGGCGGGGAATCCTAACGGACTCTGAGATAACGGGGCTTAAAACTATTTGGGTATGTTTTTATAGATCACCGTGTAACTTCTGAATGTTACAACCTATGATGATGATTTGAAATTGGTTACATAGATAATCGTTGGGCCTTTGCAATAATCTGTAATTTTTCCCCTGCTGCATATGCTTAAGTTAAGTGAAAAAAACGTAGAAAGGGTTACATTTTGGGTACGGAGTCTGATAAGCCATTTTGAAGTGAAGTTTTTCTGCTTCTTAAATCCAATATGAAAAATTGGTGTTGATGACGTCTTTTTTGATAAAAATAGTAGTTAAATAAAAAAAAAACGGAGTTAAAATTTCTAAATCTTAACTTTGCTGAGCCATAACTTGAAAGCAGAGAAGAGGAGGCGAACAATTTATAGACCATTGGAAAGGTTCAACGATTATCTTAACAAATGTTAAATTATCATCATAGGGTGTATTCTTCAGAAGTTACAGGGTGATCTATAAAAACATACTCAAATATCTTTAAGTTTCGGGGTACTAGACCATATACGGGACACTCTGTATGTAGCTTATTCCAGGTAGGTTCGGTTACGTTAGAGTGGCGGCGATGGTAAAGGTATGTACGATCAGCCATACTTACGCCATCTATGCTCCATTGTGATGCCACTTTATTAGAATCCTGCCTGTAAAAGATATTTAAGAGCCTGGGGGTCTACAAGTTAATCGAGGTAAGATAGGATCGATTCTAGTTGCAATCTAAAACTACTCCTTCTTACTTTTGGACATTTTTCTCCAGCAACTTCTTATATTTGTATAAAAAGATTAATGTTATGCTGTGTCAAAACAAGAAGTCGTTGATTACAAGTAACTCTAAGAGGAGGCAGTATGTATTCCAATCAAACCTAGTAAACCTAAACTGTGAAAGATTCTTTAAAATCAGTACCTAGTTCCATCTCCCATTGATACCAGGATCTTAAATAGAAAATTTGGCAACAAAACTAAGTCGAGCTGGTTTTAGACTTAAGGTTAAAGTTAAAAGTAGGAGGCTTGACTAGAGTTGATCTAATGTATCTTCCGCTAAAGTGCTTGGCTAAATCTAGCCTCGTTATGAGGGTTAGTTTTAAAACCTGGTTTGGACTTGTAAATGCTTTCTCACTGACTTGCAGTCTACCTTTTTCAGAAAATACTGGAAGGGGCTATGTCAAGTGACTGGCATTCATAAAGACCCTGAGCGATTGTCTGCTAAGAGCAATTAGTTTGGGCGTCTGGTGAATGAGATGGGGTGAGGAATGGTTTTACACTTAATCCATGCAAAAACTGAAACAAAAGAAATGTGGATAAATTCTAACTACACACTACCCCCATTTACGTAAATTTTACAAATAGTTGAAGAAGTATAGAAAACTTCTCTCTTATGCTACTAAGCATAATTAATCAATACTATAGCTATGAAAGCTGCAACTCTCGTATAGACAAGTTATGGAGTACCTCTTTTCAGTTACCTATCCCAGATATGGAACTCCAATTTTCAGTGAATTTTAAACTTCATTCTGAAAACAGTACGACCATATAGTCATGTGACGTCGAAGATTCATAGCACACTGATTGTCGAATTTTGTTAATAGCTGCTTGAAATTCATTGGTGTGACTAAGTCACAAACAAAGAGCTTTAGAGATTGTCAAGGTAAGATATGAGAAAATGAAATTGGATTGACCACACTGACTTTGATACGATAAGTTATTTAAGCATTGCAAAGTAGTCTATAGATTGAAATTCACAAGAAACACATTGTCTGTACTGCAGGAGACCAACATGAGAAGAGTCCTTTCACCTGAAGTTGCATATAGTTTGAACGGAACAGGATGATCCAATATTGAAGCTATTGTTTAAAACCTATGTCAAAGATTTACGACGCACGATTGCATTATTTACTGAATGAAAGCTTTTTGAGAAATATAGAAGCCCTGAAATGGAGGAAATTTTCTCAATTGTCACAAAGCCTTTGAAAAGTCTAAAAGCATGAGGACTGTTAGCATATGTGGAATCGATGGTAGTTCATATGTCGGCATATATTTGGAGCATATAACGGTAACACGGCTTTGGCCTGAAGCTTGTTTGGAAATCCGGAAGAAAATTTTTATCACACGGTGTGAAAATTATTTTTATCCAAATGTAAAGAAAACTTTCATGTCAGTTCCTATTACCCACAGTATTCTGAGATTTGGTGCTATGGTCATGGATGTTTTTCTTGTACCCGTCTTCGCAGACTTCATTTATTTTTATTTATTTATTTATTTATTTTATTTCGCTAAATGCTAACTACAATTGTCCCTGGACACAATACTTAAATTAAGCTAAAGTACAGAGGAATTATTGAGGATTTTTCTTAATTGAGTCTTATTAATGTTAAAATCTATCGAATGAAAATTCAAATTAAAAGTACAGCACATACTAGTCATAGGCTTAAAGTGTCCATAGTTGGTTCGATGAGAACACAAATAAATGAAGTCATTAGATCGCAAGTGTCGAGATTGTGAATTGAAATTAATTTTCTGAAGCATCAAAGGCATGTCGATGTCACCCTTCACAAGTTGAAATATAAAGCTAATGTCACAAATTTTTCTACGAGTCTCAAGTGTAGGAAGGTGTATTAAATTTAATCTTTCGTTATAAGGAGGAAGATGAAGTCTATCCCTCCATGCAAGACCTCTTAGGGCAAAAAGTAAGAATCTCCTCTGCACGCTCTCAATACGATCGGAGTGATTTTTATAAGAGGGAGACCAGACAGGACTGGCATATTCCAAAATGGGTCTTACAAGAGTTGTAAAAAGAAGTTTAGTAATATCATCCAATTCTTTTGCCCAACGCTTTACAAAGCCTAACATTGAGTTTGCCCTATTAACGATGCGATCTATGTGAAAGTTAAATGTGAGTTTCGAGTCAAACAATATCCCCAAGTCACATATTTTATCAACTTTTGAAAGTAATAACCCATTTATAGCATAGACAACATTCGAAGGGACTCGGTTACCTTACATTTATCAACGTTTAAAATTAGGGAACTCTTTTCACACCATTCAACAAGTTTGTCCAGGTCATCCTGCAAATTGAGACAGTGATAGATTTATATAGTTTTAGATCATCTGCGTATATTAGCAAATCAGATTTGGTAACTACATAGGAAACATCATTTATGAAAAATATGAAGAGAAGGGGCCCTAAGTGACTACCCTGTGGAACACCGGAGTAAGCCGTTATTTCTTCAGACAGGGCAAAACGGAACTGAATCCTAAGTTTGCGATCCTTAAGGTATGATGATAACCAATTCAACAGCCAAATTGGTAAACCTAAAGATCTCAGTTTAAATAATAAAACAGAGTGAGGAAGCTTGCCAAAAACCACGCTCAAACGATGCGATACAGGTAGATGTAAATTGAAGCAAGTTTGTTATTGTTGACCTTCCCTTCATAAAACCATGCTGATGAGCATTAAGAGCTCCACTACAATGAAAATACAAAAATTCATATAAAGAAGCTTCAAACAGTTTGGGAATACAAGACAGTTTAACAATAGGACGATAATTGGTAACAAGCTCCCTTTTACCCGACTTAAAGATTGGGACAATAAACGACTCTTTCCATAACTTAGGAAATTTACCAAGCCGCAGTGATAAATTAAACAAAAATGTTAACGGATAAGAAAGCATTCCACTGCAGTTCTTTAAGACAATAGGGGGTATCCCATCAGGCCCTGCAGAATAACGGGTGTCCACCTTGGACATGGAATCTTCAACAGATTTCTGATCAATAGTGAAGAATGGGATATCAAATTTAGGAAGCGTCGTTAAGTAATTAAAATAAGCAAAATCTATTTGAGCGTCATATGTTAAAAATGATTCACTAAAGTAATTAGCAAAGAGATTAGAAATCCCAGACGGATCATGACTAGAATTATTATTAAATACTAACACAGGAGGAAAATTATTAGATTCGTTTTTGGTATTTACAAAACGCCAAAATTGCTTAGGATCAGATTTTATTACATTTCTCATCCTAAACAGGTACGTATCATAGGCATGCAGAAGAGCATTACGAAATTCGCTCCTCAAAAACAAAAATTGTGTAAAGTCATCATTAGACTGAGAGAGGTGAAACTTTCGCCAAGCCTTATTTCTTAAGTTGCGCAAGCGTTTAAGCTCAGCATCGTACCAAGGAGGACACGACACGATGAGCCATTCTTGATACAAGACAATGGAATACAATCATTGAAACAATTAAACATAACATTATAAAATGGTGCTGTAAGTTCATCTACATCATTATTGCTAAACAGAAAGGACCAGTTAGTAGAAGATAAATTAAAGTTAAGTAGTAGTAGTAATTAGCTTTTTTTAAAATTAAAGGTGGGAGAGTTTTCAATCAACATACCAGTACCCTCGTAAGCAATGCCTACTATCACGTCCAAAGTTGGATGGTATGAGTCAATAGGAACCAATGACATGTCACACGGACGAACCATACATTTCGAAGCATCCGAGGTAAAGACCAAATCCAAGCACTGATTACGGCTGTTCTTAATATTATTTACCTGAGAAAGACCCATTGCGGCAATAGCATCCAAGAAGATATGCGCATTTCCAGAAGATGTACTGGGGGACCAAGGAGTCCTCATCATCAGAAACCTGCCATTGAATAGTAGGAAGATTGAAATCACCAAGGAATATAATATCATCTGAGTCCCGCGCCAGCTCGAACACATATTCCACAGCAGTAGCAACAGCATCGTATGAAGCAGACGGACTGCCAGGAGAAATGTATGCAGCTAGAATATACAGTATTTTGATCCCAATTGTTATACTGATGCATATGAATTCAGACAGGGATGGATTGGGAATATCTATCTTTTAACAGCCGTAAGAAATCTTTACCGCGATTAGAATACCTCCTCCGAGCACAGAAATGTCATCAGGATTTCGATCACGTCGAAAAACTTGGAAGTCGTTGTCCAGTAATTCAACATCCGAAAAGGAATTGTTAAGCCATGTCTCCGTTAAAATAATAACATCGTAAGGAATATTAAAAGAGTTCAAGTAGAGCCGACGTGTTTTTTTGACCGTAGACCACGAACATTTTGGTAATAAATTACCAAGTCTTTAATCTGCGATTTTTCCATCGCCCCGTCTAATTCATTCGGTTTTTTTATGCATCCCGGATCGGACGAGATACGAGACGTTTTAGCAATAAACCATGAGGCCAGAATTTTGAGTCCAATAGCAACGTCTTGAGGTCATCGGGAGCTAACAGTTTGAAAAACGACACTACACGACTGGGAAGGCCCTCTCGGGTCAAACGGAAGCATTTAGTGCCTGAATCCTTAAGACACATTTTTGAGTTTACATAGTTGACGATAGATTGCGCAAAATCCCATATTTTAGACGTGACAGAAAAATTGCCTTCGTAGAAGCAACAGCCTCTAGGATAATGGTGTCCGACTGCCCTGAATTTTGTTGTTGTTGGAATTGTCGCGCATTCCGCTGCTTAGGCAGCTGTTGTGTCTGCAGTTGTTTTTGCTGCGTCTGCTGTTGTTGTTCCAACTTCTGCTGCTGTTGCTGTTGTTTTTGTTATTGTTGATGCTGATGCTGTTGTTGTGGCATCTTTTGCAGTTGTTGTGGTTGCTGCTGAGGTTGATTTAGATGTCGTTTTGTTGCTCATGTTGATGCAGCTGTTGTTTCTGCTGCTGGTGCTGCTGCTGCTGTTGTTGTTGTTGCTGCTGTTGTTGTGGCATCTTTTGCAGTTGTTGTGGTTGCTGCTGATGTTGATTTAGATGTCGTTTTGTTGTTCATGTTGATGCCGCTGTTGTTTCTGCTGCTGCTGGTGCTGCTGCTGTTGTTGTTGTTGTTGTTGTTGCTGTTGTTGTTGTTGTTGGTGCTGTTGTTGTTGTTTCTGCTGCTGCTGCAACTGCTGTTGTTGCTGTTGCTGTGGTGGTTGTGGTTGGCCTTAAACGATTAATGGCAATATTATATTAAAATTACACCAAAGCTCAAAATATGACTTCTTTGCATTCCATATCTCGATGGTGACTCTATTGTGCAATGTTTTGCATTCGGTCTATAATTCAGACGTATGTTAGCGTTTCCATCTATAGCCAACGCCATGTTCCGCCGCTGCTTAATGACATTGCGAATTGTTGGAATGAACGACGGGCCGATGGAACCGATCACTCGAGACATCTTTTAATATGAATAAATATATGTACTATTCAAAAAGATGATTGATAGGAGATTTCAGATGATCTACCTGTTCATAAATCGATGATATCGTGAAAACACTATACCTATTTAGATGAGAAGTCTCGGAAAACAGATCATCCATAGGGATGGCCTTAAAATCGCCAAAGCTAATTTTATCTATAATATTAGAAGATCCTCCAAAATATTATAATTTAGGTAAATAAGGTCATGCCTTGAAAAAGCCGAAAACTATTCAACAAAACAAAGACGAGAAGAAGTTAGGGGGAGAGGACAAGCCAGAAATATGCACATACGTCATTCATACTACCTAATTTCATATACATATAGCTCGTTAAAAACAAACTGAAATTTTTACACAACGTACTTATAATCATAAAGATTATTCCTGTTCAAAAGTGCACGTAACCGTTTCTCCTGCCTTTATTGTTCCACCACCCTATTCTGATGGAAACATCTTTTATATTTTGTAGCAAAAAAAAAAAAACACGATGGTGTAAAGCTTAAAGTCCGCTTAATATACAACGCTTCGAAATTCACAAGGGAAATAATGTAACATGAAGAACCTCCCCCGCTCGACTAGAATGGGAAATAAAAAAAAAAAAAAAAAAAAAAAAAAAAAAAAGGAAGAAAAAACTGCCAGCGGCGGTGGCTTAACAAATTTAAACATAACACAAAGCCACAAAAGTAAGTAACAATAAAAGAAAGAACAATAAAAAACGCTTGAAATTGAACAAGGATATATAGAGAGGAAAAACCTGACTCTGAACTAGATACAATTGTGAGGTCTTGGATGGATATGCGGATAAGTAGCAGAGTATACGAAAGGTAGTCCCAGGACACCAAATGAATTTGTAAGAAACTCAACCAACCATCAACGCCTCTCAATTCCCATACGAGATTTGATGGATACTAGCAAATTGCAGGTTCATTCAGGCATTAATATGTCTGTGAATTTGGGATTTAGCTTGACATTTGCTGGATGGTTGGGTTAAAGCTCCTCCACAATGTCAGATGATAGGCGGCACTGACAGCAGAGCCCAGGACTTACGATGAACAGCAAAAGCAAACAGACAAGAGTACTATATGTATGTAGCTACTACCCTGATACTAATACTGAATAAGTCGATTGGATTTTGCTAGAAGCTTTCTACATAGATATTTTAGCTGTCCCCTGGAGTGTGTGCAATGTATACGTCTGTATAGAGGAAACGATGTATACTTAGAATCCATACAAGGCAAGTGATGTTGCTGCTCCTCGGAAGGCTAGAGCTCGTCTCTATAAGCTTCCAGAGGATTATCAGAAATATTACAGGAAACTTTAATTAGGGTCCTTTGATTAAATTGTTCGAATTAATTAGCTCTATTCAGCGAACATGTTATAGCATCATATAAAATAAAACCAAATGGAAAGGGTGGGGGGGGGGGGGGGGGGTAAAGCTGCTCGCTCGTACACAAATGAACGTGTTTAAATTCTAAAGGTATACGATAATAATATGGCGTGACATTTATCGGACTATTTTGGGTAGTGAAAGGTTGGAAAATCATAAGTAATATTTCGTAAATAGCAACTGAAAATTATGAACATAAAATATCCTTCATCCATATAGAATGGGCAGAATGGGACGGGTATGAATTGTGTGCTTTATGTCATGAGTAGGTGTAGTTTTGTTTAACATTAAAAAGGTCTTTATATTTTAAGCTTTTCATATAATTTAGGCTATAAGCCCTACACCGTAATAAGTATATACAATAAGTAATTAACATTTGTATGTAAATTGTGAATAAGTTTATTGACCTCAACTTAGGTAGTAAGCAGGCATCATTATTCGCCTTAAAATTATTCTTTCCATCAACTTGACTATAACCAATGTTGACAAAATATCTCACTTCGACAAATATTTCAGTTTCCCTCCAAATAATTTAGACCATTTTTTAATCCCGATTCATACTATGTGCCCCGCACCACTTCAACATCCACAATTAGATTTCTCTGGAACTATGAAAACACTGATTGGGCCTCTCTTAATCAGTAACTCAGAGAGAGATTGATTGCGGTCGGTTTGTTTCATTTCGAGTGATGTTGGTATATGGACAATAGCACGTAAAGTAAGATACAATGTCTCCAGCATGGTATTCTTACAAGAATCTGCCTTTCATGTCTGATACCAGAACTGAAACAAATCGACAAAATTGCATGGAACTCCTACGTAGATTCATTATCCAGAGAGACAAATTTGGTACACCACAAAGGAATCATAGTTTCCTGATTTACCATCAAAATCATCAAGACCAATTTTATCAGTTCTTCTCTAATGTCACTACAAAACAACGGTGAAATAGTTGTCTACTACCTGGATAAAGATATTATTTTGGTCTCTCCTTCAACTCACTTAATACATATAACGGATTTGGTTCTCCCATACGGATGTGTTTAAGAGCCCATATATATATGCATCTTCACCGGGGTTGTATTCAGAATTCTTAACGAACTCAACATACCCCCCATAGCCGCTGTCCTGATGGTTTCTCAACTCGGTTAAGTAAAAGCTGCATTTCAGCCATGACAAAATCCCTGCTCCAACTAATCCAGTTATGTTATTCGACAGAAAACTCTCCAGGTGCCTGGATACTAGCATAGATGACACAAGAACTAGATGTCGCATGGCATATTAGAACAGAGTATACAGATTCTGAAATGGGTAGTGCATTCTGGAATGGGCCACAACGCGGTATAGAGTATGCCGAAAACAAATGTTTTTTTAACAGCAGTTTTGTATTCATTTAGTCGACCTCCTCAACACTTCAGATACGAAAAAATATGAATCACTCGACGTATACATAATTTTAAATGCTGTGGTCCATTCCGGAATGGACCATCTACCCATATAAATTTTGTATACTTTTTTTGGTACTGCATGCGACATCTAGTTCTTGTGCCATCTATGATACTAGCCAATGCTCAATATTTTATCGGTGCTTACCAGACTTGCTAACTTTCTAACGGAACGTTGGAATCATAGTATATACACAATTTTTCTCTAGATATTTCGAAGGTCTTTGATTCCGCTTTTCGTAGTTGGTCTCTTTTCGACTTTTCTATTGCAGTTCTCGAAATGTGAGTTGTATTAGATGCCGATATATATGAAACTCACTCTATTATTCTTGGCGTGCCCCAGGGCTCTGTTCTCTGTCCGTTTCTGATCATCTGCTTTCTCGTTATTTTCAATCCCATTTACATATAGTTCGGCTGATAACAGTACCCTTGAATTTGTGCATCCTGTTGGAACCCTTGCGGACACAGAACGCTGCATGTGTCAATCAAGATTGTATAATGAGGTCATTGAATAAGACCCTTACTAGGGCTGATCCCACACCTTACATAAAGTATAGACACTATCAAAAGGAGTGCTGCCGATCTGATTCGCAATTTGGATATAATTTGTCAGATCCAGTAGTTCGAAAAATGCTGCAATGTCGAATGCTTTTCATTTCTTTATCGCTACATGTATGGCCAGTTTTTTTTTAATGAAATATCTAGTCTGATTCTTTGTAGATTATTTCGTGTAACCCACACTCATCCCCAACTTGCGGGCGGATAGTAAAATTCCGAGATGATTTTTATCCTGATCTTTGCAAATGTGGAAGAGCTTACTATCCCCTGTTTCTCCTCGATCTGCGAAGGTTCAAGAGTGACATACATAGGCATCTCCGTCATTCTTCTCATGTTCCGTAATTCTTTCCTTATCGTTTCGCTGCCATGTTATTCTTTGCATCAGAGGGTATCTATTGGGCTTTGCTTGGTAACAACAAAAGAAAATATACTTGTCTACTCAGAAGAGTTAATGTAGAAGTCATACGCTGAATTGGATATGGAGCAGTTTTCTAGAAAATTTATAGAAGTGGACTAGTCTCCGCCT
Source organism: Dioctria linearis (assembly GCA_963930735.1). Lineage (NCBI taxonomy): Eukaryota > Metazoa > Arthropoda > Insecta > Diptera > Asilidae > Dioctria > Dioctria linearis. Next base: position 25,794,267 of record OZ005744.1, on the reverse strand, counting down.
AGCCAATGCTTCGCAGTTGCAGAGCAAGTGCTCCGAGGTTTCGTGAACATCCTGACAGAAATGGCAAGATGAAGTCTCAGTCAAGCCCAGCTTATTTAGGAGATACCTTAAGGGGCAATGGCCTGAGAAGAGCTCAGTAATCATTTTGAGCTCTGTTCTTCTAAGTAGTAGTAGTAGTTCTTTTGTTTTTCCGCCAGAGGTGTCGATTAACTTTTTTGTCTGACGAAGTTCTTGTAGCCTTCCCCAGTACAGGGATTTTTGTTTATTCTGCCAGTCGGTTAGGGCAGCTATGAGGTAATACCTTGAAGGGCCACAAAATGTCTCTGTTCCGACAAACTTAGTTTCCACTCCTCTTTTGGCTAGGCCATCAGAAATTTCATTGCCTTTGTGGCTCTCATGTCCAGGTACCCACATGAGGATAACTTTGTTTCTCCTTGATAGGTTTTTGAGTGTTTTTAGACATTCCCAGACTATCCATGACTTGACAGTGTAGGACTTTAAGGCCTTGATGACTGTCCAAGAGGATATTAATGGTTGAGCCATTTATAGTTTTTTTAATGCAGATATTGGCACATTCTATTATGGCCAATACCTCGGCTTGGAATACGGTAGGAGTAGAGCCCAGAGCCTTTGATATATGGCATTCGGGGCCGTATACGCCCAGTCCGACTCCATTGTTCGTTCTTGAACCGTCTGTATACCACACCATCGATTCTTGTTGGAAGGACGGTTTAGTGGAACGCTATTGCTGTCGGTCTCCCAGAACCACTTGGAATGGTCTTACAAAATCCACCCTGGGTATGATTATATCAGATATTTTTGTCATTTGCTCAAAACCTATTTGTTTTAAGATACTTAAATGACCAATCGGTGCAGGTATCTTTTGCGAGGAACTTCACATGGAAATTGCGGAAGTCAAGGCCATCCTTCAAGCGGGAAGGTAACTCCTTAACTCAAACACTGATAACAAGGAAATTGCAATCTGCTCGGACAGTTAAGCAACTGTCAAAGCCTTAGCAAAACCTTATACACCCTCCAAACTTATATTGGAATTTAAAACCACCTTGAACTCATTTTCTTGGAACACCAGGGTACTGGTGCTTTGGGTGCCAGGTCACAGTGACATTAACTGGAATGAAAGGGCGCACGCACTTGCTCGTCTTGGTGCAACCTCGGAGGCATCCTTCTCTACAATTGGGATCGCACCAAAACACCTTGCCTCTACTATCTCGGCTTGGGCCGATTGCCAAAACAGTCACTTTTGGTTGGATGATCCTTCAGGTAGACTTACAACTCTAGTGTCTGTTCTAAATGGGTACTCTCTTCTCAGGGGTCACATACACAGGATGGGGCTGCTTGATGATCCATTATGCAGAGGATTCGGAAATGAATCCGAAACAGGAACTTCTTTTCTTTGTCACTGTCCGGCTCTCTCAAGAAAGCGCTACAGATTCCTTGGCTCACAACTCCTGAAAGAACTGCATTAACCCAGTAAGAAAGTTGTGGGGTCAATTTTGAATTTTGTTAGAGCATCCGGTTGGGACTTATGAGTAATTCGGAGGGTCAGCAATGTAGTCTATGTTCCAGGGATCGATTTCGGATCCAACCTCATTTCAATCCATCCACATATCTACATATGTATAACTTAATTATTGAGTAACTTACTCGGCCAGTCCTACAAATTAAGACTACTTTATTTATTTATTCCTGCCACAGGTCTAGAGTGTATTTCATTTTTATATAGGCTGTCCCTATCTGAAATTGTGTTCGTCATTTGGTTCATCCGCCACCACTCATTTTAAATGATTCTTAATAATCACACAGGCCTATGCTGCTCCTTGATCCGAGTTTGTCTGTCTATAAATCCAGAAAGTTAATCCATTTTTGTATCCTCTTATGACAACTAGAATACAATATGGACGCATTCAGTTCATCAATATTATTTTATCCAAAATGACACCTTCACTAGGCAAAATTAAAAAGCAATTAAACTTTTTCATGAATGCTTTTAACATTTCCACATTGCCATGTTCAATCAAATTTATGTTTTATATACTATCATCATAATAACGATTATTAACATCAACAACAGCGCTATGTAGCAACAGCCTTTCTACATATCTAGATAAAATCAAATTAGACTGATGTGATGTATACAAAAGAAAGCCCCCCAGGGTAAATGGTTTTGAACTAATCAAATTTTACAAAGCCCAAAATATTTACCTTTTGTTGTTTCGAATATTATTATAGATTTTACTATGGAAAACATTCAATATGCGATTGCTATCTACTTATCTAGCATTATGCTACCTAAGAAGCTACCTACACATACACATTTACATAAAAGGAAATGACACTTTTCACCCACTAATTTAATTATAGACTCAGCTGCCATTGAATATTGTCCCCTATTTAGAAAATGTCCTTGCTTTGTTTAAGATTGTGATTAATTCAAATTTTCAGTCACCAAACAATGGAACAAATTTCAATTTAGCTATGAAATGTTATAATTAATATTATCAACAACAAGTCAGATCCCATGGAAGGACGGACGATAAGTTTGAAATTAGTTAACTTTACGACTTAATAAGGGGTTTAAACCTTATGCATAGCCTTTGAAAGAAAATTAATTAAATCTTAGCACATGTTTAACAATAATAACATTATGTAGGTGTACTTTGTCCGAAATGTACTCTTCTCGTCTAATTGAATATCTACTGCACTACCTAATTATGTAATAACTAATAAAGTTGTCAGAACAAATGATATCGGATTGTAAAGTAGTTTTTGTATTTCTTTTCGCAACAGTTCGTTTGATAGTAAGAATATTTATACCCACTACAATAAAATAAAAAAATCTTGCAAATTTTGAAATTTTCATATGACAGCCTACGAAGACTCTACTTGATTTCACCTCTTTTTAAACTTAGTTCTCCATAGTTACTACAAGAACTCCGTGTACAAAATCTCACCTCTCTAACTAAACTCTTTCTCAATAATTGGTCTAGATTTATATTTAGACTTAGAACTAACCGGGGCGAGTGTCCTTTGCACTGCAGCAATCATTGTACACCGCTTTCTTTACAGCTAATCAAACAATTCCACTTTTCCTAGGAAAAGCAGTGTTTTTTTAATGAAGTTTCCTTGAGGTCGGCAGGTTCTAGGAAATATGAGCCAAAAGCCTGGAATCTACAATGTGCAATGGCCTCGTATTCGCATAAGACGTGCTCCGATGTTTCATCCTCCTCGAAACATAGCCTGCATACATCAGTGGGTAATATACCTATCAGATGAATGTGTTAGTGTTAGTTTGCAGTGTCCGGTTAGGACTCCCGTGATGATTTTGAGTTGATTCCTAGAACAGCCTTAAATGAACCTGGCACTTCTTTGGCGAAGGTACTTTAATTTTTTGGCTTATCTGGAGCCCATCATTGAAGTTCATCGTTGGTTCATTTGGTTTTGTATCCAGTTGTGGAATGTAAGTTTCACCGGTGTTGTAAAAAATACCGCAAAAATGGTTCCGGTCCTATTAGGGCATGGATGCTCCTTTGTAGGCGAGTAAGTCTACCTTATCATTTCCATCATTAGTCTAAGACCAAATAATATTATACCCTACATGAAAATTAAAGTTAAATGAAGTAAAAACCAAAATTTTTGCATGGCAACACCAAAAACGGTTGCCCGATTTAGTTGATTTTTTTAAATTTTATTTACTATTTTTATATGTACAAAATTGCAGCCTACTGCGTCGATGTGTTCCCATACAGTAACAACTGTATAGTTGAAAACTAAAGTTTTGTATGGCAACACTAATAAACGATTGCCAGATTTGGTCCATTTTTGAACATTTACCTTCAATTTTTAAGAGAGAACACCGCGCACAAAACTTGAGCTCTCCACGTCGACGACTCCTCAGGCAGTTTCCAAAAAAATAGTGAAAAACGAAATTTTTGTATGGCAACACCAATAAGAGGTTACTCGGTTTAGCCCGTTTTTGAAATTGTATTTACAACTGCTAAGAAAAGATCATTTATCAATTTTCAGCGCTCTAAGTGAACAGGTTCTCTCGCAGAGCATTCCTTACATATATATATTTACCATAAATTTCAAGGGGCAGGAGACAGACATATTTTGAATTTCTTCCATTGGTGTTGTTCGACGAGCTTCTCTGATGCGCAAACAACTTAGTAGGACTACGAGACGTTTTCTCTAAAGCTCTCCATCTCACCAAGATTTCATAGATGTACTTTTTGTCACGACACATGGAGTTATGCCCCATCTTTCGCCAAAAGTGTTTTTTTAACGCGCTCATTTATATTTACCGCCCAGTTAAATTTTAAGTCCAGTGTAACAGAGATTTGACTAGAGATTTGAGATTGACGATACTCAGTTCTGTGGGAATAGAAGTCGCGATAATTCTTCTCTGTGTGAAGGGAGCTTATTCATTTTTGGTGGAATTAAGTTCCAGATCACAGCTTATAAGTCCAGTCAATAAGCTTTTATAAAGTATTGCCAAATGATCAGACTATTCTAATGCATTTATTCTCTCATTATTTAAAGAAATGAGAATTTTATTGGCTTCCAATAATCAGAGTCGGCATGAGACTATTCCTCCTTATGGAGTTCTTGTAAACAAACTTCTACGAATCTTACTGTTGTCGATCTCTGAGATTATTAGGCGCATTGAGTCGTTTCGGATTTGATTCCATATAGCACAGTTGCCACCTATTTTCCCTGATATATGCAAGTTGTAAGTATAAGTGTAAGTGAAATTTCTAGGACTTGACATTGGTAGATTGTCTATAGACACCTCTATCAGTTTTTCAGAAGTAACGACGAAAGTCATTAGAGGTTTGGGGGTTGACGAAATAGCACTCACTTTGGTCATTGATGTCGATACTTCCTGTGTGATGAGCAGTGGCACTGCATCCTAGGAGTAAGTCAATCTTCTTTGTCCGGGATTCCTTTGCGAGACTTCGAATTTCCATCGGTGGTGATGTGGCGTGGTTGCATGCTGAAACCAAGATGATGATGATGCTTTCACTTGACGATGATTAAGTCATTTTCATTTAATCATCAAAAATAAATTCATGTTTTTTCGATAAAATGCAAAATCTTGGAACGCATGATTCCTTTCTGTAATAAATGGTGTAGCGGTGATTCATTAATCCCTGTATGATATTTCTATATATTCTGTATTTATAGCTCAAATATTCCCCTATTATGGCAATACCAACGATCTCTTTCGTGGAGCTCAAGCATTGCAATTCGATAGAATCGCATCGCCTTTATGATTCTGTTGGTCGACCATTTCATCCTTGTGGGAATCTACTATTTTTGAGGATCTCCTTTGCTTACCTTTCTGACCCTCCATCGGATTTTCTTTATCTTGAGACTTTTTGGGAAGCCATCGGTATATATTTGCCACATTGAAGTCGCATTAAAATTTGAAGTTGTCTTTTAGCAGTTGTAAGACTTCTTCAAAAATGCGCAGAGTCAAGTTCAGATGGAATACGAATTCATAGTAGACCAACATGGCTTACCATTGCATAATCGAAGCCACAAATATTTTTCATATGAATTAGAATCATTTTATGGTGGGAATATGTTACCAGCAAAACAGATAATTTTCTTAGAGAAATGCATTTAGTCAATAAGATCAGAAAATTTTCCGGTACGTGTGTATTCTAAGCTTAAATTATATGTAATGAAAATTAGTAATATCGTGAAGAAAATAAGACTATAACGATCGGGCAGTAAACAAACTTGTCTAGCTAAGTCATCAGGTGCGTATCCAGACCTGCAGCTTGTAGGGGGGGGGGGGGGGGGGGACAGCTAAAATGTTTGAGGGGGAAGAAAAAGTCGGAAGTAGTCGCTTTTAAATTTTTTATTTATCATATCACAAAATTCAATTTTCGGTTTGTTTTGGAGAACCTGTTGATAATATTATCCACATCAATGTCGATCTCAGAGTGGACAGACGTTAAGGACTCATATCCAGAATCCAGATACTCTTTCTCGTGCAAAGATTGTAGAAATAGATGTGACGCAATTAATTCTGTCATAAATAAAATGATTGCACGACTAGATGACTTTTCGACACTATATAAAAACGCAAGATATTCTAAAAAATTTGTACACATTTAAAAGACGAAGAGCTACTATTTATGAGAAGACAAACAAACCGCATCATACTAAAATCGTCCTGTTAAGCTTTTACAGCTCACTCTACAGTCCAGCGCCACATTCAATTCACCACGAATATCAGGTGGCGCTTGGGGTGGGGGGAGGGGTCATAACCCCTGTGACATTCCCCCTGTATACGCGCCTGTAAGTCATACAGGTTAATAAAGATTAAAAGGTATGAAATTGCAAGTTAAATTGAAATTAAAATACAAAATCGTCTATAAATTAGAAAATAATTCGAATTCACAAAATTGTTTTATGACATTTTCATATGAGCTCTAGTTGTACGCCTTTATATTTTTACCGACTGGACGAGACACCCTGTATATCAACCGTTTCGGAGTTACGTATACGCCAAAAAACACGTTTCTTGTATGGGGTGGGGCCCCATTTAATTTAATTTTATTATTATTATTTGTTGTTATAGCGGCAATAGAAATGCATACTCTGTGAAAATTTCAACTGTCTACCTATTACGGTTCATGAAATATAGCCCGGTAACAGACGGACGGACATCGGAGGCTTAGTAATAGAGTCCCCGTTTTTACCCTTTGGGTACGTAACCGCAAAAAGGTACATCACAAAACACCCTGTATCTTAGAAAGTACAGTGCGTACGGTGACAGGTAGGAGCTTGTTGCATGCAGAACTTAATGTGTCTTGAAAAGGTATGAATATCTGAAATTTTTAGTTTAGTACCCCATAACTCCTGATAGGGAACGGGGACTGGTTGAGCAGTTGTTGGAAATTTCATGAAGTTCTGCATACAATGAGCTCCTAACTGTGATCGTACGAGTTGTATTTTTTAAGATACAGCGTGTTTTGTGAACAACCTGCTTTTTTTCTTAATCAGCCTGTAACTCCGAATCGGTTGCTATGCCCCCCAGCCCTCAACCCTACTACATGGAGGAAACACCCTGCATTCTTATATAATATGTTTTTATTTTGCTTTTGATTAATTTTCCGTCGTTACATACTTACATATTTTAAGTGGTTTTGTGATTGTTCTCCTTCACTATCCTAAATCACGTGGCCCCCAATATTCTCACTACTCTCTCCTCATATGTACATCTACTAGGAAAGGTGGTTACCAGTGTTGCCAGATTGTCGAACCTGAAATTCCCAAGAAAATGGGAAAGCTTAATATTAAAAAAAAAAACAAGTCAATTAAAACAATACGCATGTAAATAAGAGAGAAAAAAACATACGGGATTTAAAAAATAAAATAAAAAATATTTGGAAGGAATAATACATAAATATGTATAATTAATAAAAACGTTAAAAAGAAAATAAAAAAATTAATGATATATAAAACTGTAGAATTGTGTAACTACAAATGTTTTTCCGTTGGCACAAACTTCACACAACTTGAAAATTTGATCTTGTTGAACAAATAGAATCAAAACATTTTGCATGAACCCCCCCCCCCCTTTTTATGCCTCTAAGTAGCTTTGACCTCATTAACAACTGAAAATATTCTTTCTGATTCTGCGTTCGAATGCTCAGCGTCCTTCCAATAAGTTAAATTTTGATAAAAAGTAGAGTTCGAGGTTTGCTAATTAGAGCGAAAGAACTGAAAATAAAAATCTGTCAGAGCTTATTTAAAAAAAAAAAGAAACTATTTTTAGCAATTTTCCCACAGATGTAAATATTAAAATTCCCTTTTCCATAAAATTTGGTTGCAGAATTCCCATAAAATGGGAGAATTTCCACAATCTGGCATCACTGGTGGTTAACTTAACTACACAAATTACTCCCGGGTGTAGAGTAGAGCTTAACGAATGAACCCGCCAATTTCACTGAACCGACTGTAACTAATATTCAATAAGTCTAATGACGTAAGTCGTAACACATATATTTTTTAATTTCAATCTCTTTTGTCCAAAGAGAAAGAGATAGGTAGAGGTGTTCCTAGAACTCTGAGATCAAAATTGTGAACATTTTGATAAAATATAATTAATGAGTCCACGTGTACCTACCTAGTAGATATGTATGCCTATGTAGGTATGTTTGTCAACATATCCTACCACATTCTATCTGTCTATCTATCTATCTATTTATCTAATCTTTAATGGGGTGCGCTTTAATGATTAAATCAATACTTATGCACCTACCGTATTCTCGCTGATGATTAATTTATCAAGAATGGAAATGACCTGCTAACATTAGTAATCATTGATTGATATCGTCATTTTATGCAAGGTATCCATTAAATCATCAGGATTTCAAGAACTAATCGCACTTGATAACATTTCGGACATGACAAAATATTTTTATCCTTTTCTATTTGAATCCAATTTGACCTATAAATATGTACATACATAGATAGGTACATATACCTATGTACATACATATCGCGAACTATACAGAAGGTAAATTGATAATTTTTAATGACACAAAGTAAAAAGTCATTAACCTAAAAACAGGAACTGGAATGAATTAAATTCATTTTACATGATGAACAGAGTAGCAATTTTCAATATTATAATGATCATTACCCTCTCTTGCATTATTTATAAATAAAAATTTCCATAAAACATGATTTTTCATGTTAAGTGAGTATACTCAGGGAAAATTAACACATTCGCCCTCTGTCTCTGTCTCTTTTTTAGAGAGTGTAATTTAAGTTAAATTTGTATAACGAAACAAGCTATCAAGGATAACTTTTTGGTGTAGTAAGAGCCATTCAAACGCTACTTAAAGGATGGAGTCATATCGGTTCCTCAAAGGCAGTTGAAATGAGATCAAGTGAAAAACAAAGACCTTCGATGATTTTAGCATCCTCTCGAACGGAGAAGGTTAAAGTTTCAAAAGGCACATCTCTCTGATACTCGTTGTTGACAGAGTGTACGGACTATACTTACTCTTACTGTGGAGAATTCCTTATAGTAGTAAAGCTATTGAGCTCGGAAGCAAAGATATTATCTAGATGAAAGGCAAAAGTAAAAACAAAAACAGCCACCAATCTCAAAAATTACGGCACAAAGATGTAGTTGGGTGACAACGAAGGTAATACTCAAAGCTTTGGCGAGTTTTCTGTTAAAAAAAAAAAAAAAAATCAAAGAAAAAAAAACTTAGAAAAACAGCAAAAGGAAAAGTTCTTGTGTCAGAAAAGATCACAAAATGGATTAACTTCGGCATGGCTTTTAGCTTAGCTTGCGTATGGTGATCCCTATCCTCATCTCTCTTTCTCTCTCTCTTTATACATATATATATATATTTTCATTGAATTTTAAGAAGAACAAAAAGAACCAAAGTTGTGAATTAAGCTAACTTCGCCGCCACCCACTCAATTTATTTGTCCTGGGAAAAGATAAAAGCGCAAGAAAACACTCTCAGTCTTTGGTGGGTTTTTCTATCGCGGCGCCTTTCCTCCAGAGCTTCTCTTTTCTAATGTCGTTCCCAATGTTAGAGATAAGTTAAAAAGGAGTTTTCGAGAGGTTTTTAGCGGAGCACAGGATGAGTTTATGGCCGACGGCAGCGGCTGCGGCGGGGGGGAAAAGATGCTTAAACTTGTTTAAGTATATCACGAAAATAATTAAATTTTTGTTGTTGGTATAAATTTGAAGCACACTTGTCGGTTTTATCAACAAAATTGCGATGATTAAAGCTTAATTTTATCAACTGTGTTAAGTTTTGAAGGGGGGTTGGTTGGTTGGTTGGTGCGCTGCGTGGTGTATTAGGTAGGCCTTTTCATAAGGAAGGCCTTTTAAAGGGATTAAATGTAAAATTCTAGAGCTCAGTAAATATTTTGTTTTAAATACGAGAGAGATATACATACATATGTATATATGTATATTAATTTCCGTGGGATGCAGTGGACTAGATTGCATATGGGTTGCTTTGCAGTAGGTAATTTCGCCTAAAGACAAGAATTAAATTTCATAAACAATTTTTGTAAAGTGCCATTAGGCTTTTAAAATATTTTCGTTATCTTTCAAAATTCACATAAATTAACAGAAGAATGTTATGAATATCATGCTGAAATCAATGAATCAAAATGCGCCGAAAGCTGTGAGAAATAATACTCCAATGGGGATTATAATTTTGAAGGTGTATGCCAATGATGGTTTTGGAAATACCGAACTTGGAATTACAGGAAGCTAGATGAATCTCATCCTTGAAGATCTGTTCAGATCGATAAAGATCTGGTGGAAAGCTGTTCAAGAATGAATTTGATTATTCCACCATAGATCGACAACAGTGCAGAATATCGAAAATTTCTGCAAATTGTGGTAAGAGGCACCTTTTAGCTTTCAATCCGCACAAGTGAATCATATCCAAATTGAATACTACTTTGCATCAAAAATGGTTTTTCTACAAAACTAGTCAAGCGTTGATGGCAATGGATAGACAAAGGGGAAATACGCCCACCATTTTCACAGGCTATGAGAAAAGTAAGGCTTTATTATATTGTTGTTACGTGTAATACGTGAAAAGGACAACTGACATCTATTGAAAATGGCTATTTCGTGTGAAATGACTAATAAGCTGCGACAATAAACAGGTTTTGGAGAATCGATGTTCCTGGGGCCGGATTCACTAACTCGGGAAGTTGTGGAGATGAGAGTTCTTTTGCTACTTAACTCTCCACTCGGAATTCTGTAACTCGGGGAATTTGTATTGAGATTTACCAAACTCCCTATTCCACTAGACAAAACTCACGGCTGCGTTAGTTGTGGAGAAGTAAGAAAAATTATGACAGTATTGTCTGCTTTTATTGTCCTTTGTGAACGTACCTACTTGTATTTACCTAGGATTTTCAAATTGAATTATAGATTCACTGCATATCCTGGCTATGTTTACAAAAACAAATTATGGAAATCCTTACAATACTTACAGAGACATAAGGATTTTTGTGTCTCAAGGTATCCGCTAAAAATTGTAATTCACGCGAAAATGGTCAATTTGGTCATCTTCCAGTACAGAAGAGATGGTATGAAAATTTAAAATGTGTACGTTAAACCTTGTATGCAGGATGAAATACATTTTGTCGCCTAAATAGATATGTAATTAGTTTTTGAGCCTGATAAATAGTTTTGGAGATAACGGCAAAAGAAATGAATTAGTCCTTCTTAAGTTGCAAAATGACCGTTTTTTGGTACAAAAATGGACATACTTTCAACTCATCATTATGAAGAAGTGGTAAGTTGTGGAAATTCGCTTTCCATGACAAAAATGTTCACAACAGAGCACTAATGGATGTGAAACAAAGAAAGAACGGAAGAAATATATGCAAAATATTGGAACTGGGGTGTATATGACCCAAGTGCAAAAAATCCGTCTTTCGGCGGTAAAAGTCAGTTATGAAGTTAAAATGATCACAAAAATGAACTACACCACTCGATTACCGGCTTCTCCCTCTTTAATTTGATATCAAAAATGACAAATTTTGGACAACCCGCAATGGGGGGTGGTATGATCCCCCATCCCCCAGAAATTGTACGCCTATATTTTTCTACTCTGGTCTCTAAATCCATAGTAAAAATCCCCAATACTCTACGACTCTCCCACACAGAGCTAGTCGTCTTTCAATATTTCGCTACTTCTCACGGTTTCTTTAATTCCCCTAGTATGTTAGAGAATCTTCAGTGGAGAGTTAGGGAGTTTTAATCAGGGGGGAAAACGAAAATTTTCATCTCCCAAACTCCCAAACTCTCCGAGCTACAGAATCCGGCCCCCCTGGAGTAAAATCTTCGCGCAGGTTTTGTTGAGTATAAATGCAGCACTTTTTAGAGCCAGAAGTGAGTCTTGTCTTAGAAAGTGCAGTGAATACAGGTGTGAAAGTGTATAAACAAAAGCGAAAATGTTATAATAAGATTGCGATAATTTGAAGTAAAATTGATTGGAAATGGGGGGGGGGGGGCATCCTATGTGTTATCTGCAGCCATTAAGGAGTTATTAGCTCACAATCTATTCAGGGCTGCAGATAGCATACCTATAGGGTGTAATAGGTCAAATTAAAGAGGAAAGGCTACAGTTTACAGTTTTTATTAAAAAAAATTATATTAACGACCTTTTTGCAAAAATAATAGATGTCAAATTAAAAAAAAAGGTAAGAAAATAGGAAGTTTTTTAGTTTAGACAACCATAATTCTTGAGGGGTATGGGACTGGTTGAGTTGTCGTTTGAAAGGCTGTGAAGTTTTGCATACAATGAGCTCTTAACTGTGACCGTACGTGATATAGGGTGTTTTGTGAAAGGCTAGATTTTTTTCTTAATCACCCTGTAACTCCTAAACGGTTTTTATTGCCCCCCCCTGCAGGGGCGTATCCAAAATTCTTGTGAGGGAGGCACGCAACTTTGGTTTAAAAACGGTATAAGCTGGAAACAACTGTCAAATACATAAAATTTATCATTACGATACGTGTCGATCAGATAAGTGAACGACTACCACTCGGAACGAAAAAAGTTGCTCAACGTTCAACTTTTGCCACTGGCGAAAGTCAAATGAGGTTTTACATTTTTTATGTTGTTTTAGTTTGTAAATAATGGAAGCGTAAAACTTCCAAATCACCCATTGTAATTAGTAAAAATAGGGAAACGCACTTTGACGAATTAATCATAAATTGTAACTTTGCAAAATACTGAAATTAAAAAACGGATTTTTTTTTTTGGAAAGGTTATTTTCAGGAAAACACCGATCGTTTTGTTCAAAAGTATTTAATTTTCTAAAACATTGCGCAACGTTTCGGGTCTAAGTGCGGCCCTTCTTCTGGAGCTCTATACAGGGTGATTCAGATCAAGATACCTTCCGGTATACCACGCGATTCCTTGAGGTAAGCTGATCAAAAAATTGTTGAAGATTTGACATATTATGTTGCCTACACTAACAGCACCTAGTCTACATCTCGGATTCGGACCATAATTACTACAGAAAAATATTGCTTACCGAAGGTGGAAACGTTTTCGGACACCAAAGTACTGCGGGTCTTATTGTGTTTTGCGCAATACTGTGAATCTTGAGATTAAATATTCTAAAAGACACTTCTTCGATTCCAAATTTGATAGCAAGTTTTCTCCTGAGATATTGTGGCGAAGTCTTAAGAATTTTGGTCTCAATAGATCTAGTAATCCAGATATATATTGATGATCTCAATAATATGTTCGTTGGTATAGTGCAGGATGCATAATCGGATACTTTTGAAAGTCCTGCCTTTGATTCACCTTTGGCTTTTCTTTTGCACAGATTGATTAAGAGGAAATTTTTTAAACTGTTTTATGGGTCACATCTATGTATGTAGAAGTATACCGCAGGCGTCAATTCTCGGGCCTTTGCTATTCTCTCTGTGTTGATAAATGATATATCTTCAGTCATTTCAAATTGTAAATTTCACTTGATACTGATGATGATTACTAGCTATGTATTTGACGACCGATTCGTAGATTGAAGGAGGATGCTGAATGTAGACTAAAATGAAGACCTTGAATCAATATCGTTGTGAGCATAACAGAATAAGCTTCTTCTAAGTCCGTTAAAATTTAAGGCAATTCTTTTGTTCTGAAATAATCTGGACACCACAGACTTTCCCGAAGTGATGTTAGATGATACTCCTATTCCATATAATAGGTTGGCAAAAGATCTTTGCATCATTTTTAACAACTTACATGGTCTGACCATGTGTGTAAAATTTAAGCAACGCTTCGTAAGCTTTCAATTGCTTCTTTCGTTACTCCTCGAAACACAAGGCTCATGTTAGTGTCACGTTCAATTCGGTTGTTCGGTACATGTACAGTCTGAGACGATGTGACCATGTGTCTCTTTATCTCTTTTAAGCGTATCTTGATTCCAGGGTAATTTTGTTTTTGTATAATTTATGTAATTGTAAAAAAGGTGCCTACCTATTCATTTGAAAATATTGTTTTCTCTCGGTCTAGTAGAACTATGGCGTTGATTTTGCCAAGTTTTAATCATCGTGTAACTCTACCTTTGGAGATCAGGAAGAGTAGTAGCGGTGATTTCTAGGGCAAGATATTAGACTATTTTTCTCATAGTACAGCAGATTTTTGTTTATGAATTTTACCTACACATAAATAGAAAGCCAGGCTTTAAGTGTTTAGATGTTCTAAATAAATGAATTAGAATTTAATACAGTATAATTATCTAAAATCTAATACTCTTTAAATTCATACATATATACAGATCGATTTGGTTATAAGTAAGCCGACTTGAAGCTTTAACGAAAATATAAAAATATTTGCCTTTTTCCTTTCGCCTTCCCTCCCTCCCTCCACCTTCATTTTCCACCTCAGTCTGCCCCCCCCCTTCCCTTTTTTCTTTCCACCTTACTCAGACCGTTGATTGCAGATCTGGATGTTTGCAAAAAGTTCCCTGTACTCATTTTTGACCATGTTTCCACCCACCGCTACTAGAACCCTTTAAATGCAGTAGTCAACATAATAGACCAACGCTAAATTCAATATTTTCTGTTCTGCTTTTATTCCAATCCAATATTGAAAAAGTAAAATTTTGTTTTGCACGTTATAAAGACCAGAAAAATAATACATTTTCTCTTCCTTTTAAATATTATCCCGAAATCCAAAAACGTGACAAAGTTTATAATATTCAACACCCATATCAAGACTTATTCTTTCCGTTTATCTTATGTTTCTCGATTGTAATAAAGTTAGTGACCAATAATTTCCCATTCCCCTGGAGTTCGCCTTCATTAGGTACCTATATAACCTTGCCTTGCGTATCCCTGTAAATTTTCTACCATATCATCTAGTCTAAATCACAATATGTATACTAGAGTGAAACAGGTCTCTTAACCAAAGAATCCTATACCAACCACTGAAATTTTAAACATACCAACATCAGTACACCATAAATAGCGGTTCTATTTTGGGTAGACAATTGTGGTTTTCGACTTTTTGGCATCTAGCCTCACGTTGGGTTTTTTTTTATTTGTAGCCGGCAGGAAATTGGTACCGAGCGATGGTGGTCCCAGAACGCAAAATGCCATTTGATTCGAACGGTGCACAATTTATGCTCGCTAAAGCCGTAAATTTAAATTATATATCTCCAATGATGGTCCCTTTACCACCATGGATCTACATGTTATATGTATGTATATATGTATGATATATATCCATAGAATAGAATATAACTATATATACCTAGTAGTCTACATATCTTACTAACACTAAACATTTAACAAAAAAAAAAAATCCTAACCGACTTTCCTGTACACTTTCACATATAGATACGTAACGAACCGTTAAGGTGTCCCAAGGTCTCCATTCCTCTCACCTCCTGTTTCCATAGTAATACTGAGATCTGAAACTCTAAAAGCAATGAGCTTACGTGGAATCGAATTGGAAACGAATTTCAGGTGCTAAAAAAGTTCACATATGTGCTGAGCTTTCGATTACCCAATTTGCGTATTTCGGATGGAGGTACTCCTGACACTTTCGATTTCTTAGAAAATTGGATAGGAAAATGGAAAATGGTGAGATGCTATTAGGACGATTGCTTTTAGGATTGACGACTTGAGCTATCACCAAATGGAATCGAGGGTCCTTTTCAAAAAAGAAAAACGTTTTCTTGCCCCAGACTTTTCCAATTATTTATGACTTTTGAGGTGACCTGGGGTTACCATTCGATGTAAATTGAAGTGGAAACTTTTGCGGACAAATAAGTATTAAGTAAAACCCCAAAATGTGATTACAATGGGTGCCTTCATGATAATATTTTTGCGGTTAGGAAAATCACAGGTGCATTTTAAATCATATTGTTTTTTTTTTAATTTATATATTTTTTAAGCCTATTTGGGTGATTTCTGCTCTAAAGCAGATAAAAATATGAATTTTTCAAGTAAACAGATTTCACCTTATATTGATCGCCCTCTCACCTGGGAAATTGGAGTAAAAGATTTGTTAGACCTCATAAATTTAATACATTGATGAGTTTTGAACTAATGAATCATGAAATTATGGATAAATGTGATGAGCGCAATATACCTGTTGAATTTGACCTTGCTCTATACATGTATCCATACACAGGGTGTCTCGTATGTGGTGTTACACCCGATGACTATGTATAGGTCATCTCTAGACAGGCAAGGAATTGTAAGGTGGGGGGGGGGGATACTAACGGTTTCCGATAAAATAGGACTTGAAGGTATTTGGGTATGTTTTTTAAATTACCCTGCAACTTCTGAACGTTACCCCTATGATGATTTAAAATTTGTTAGATAGATAATCGTTGGACTTTTCCACTGGTCTATAAATTTGCTGCCCCCTCGTCCCATCGTTTTGAAGTTACGACTCAACAAAGTTAAAATTTCGGAATATTAACTCACCAACTTTTCATATTGGATTTAAGAAGCACAAAAGCTTCGTTTTAAAATGACCGACCTATCATACTCTGTACCCAAAATGGAACCTTTTCTTCGTTTTTTGCATTTGTTCTTGAACATATCCAGCGAAAATGGCTTAAAAATCTCATTCCAAAAAGATAATTGCCTACTTCCTGACATTTATTGAGGTAACATGTCGGATTCTATCTACATTTGATAATAATAGCAATTGGGACAGGGTTTGACCGCGGTGGTCTAATCATGAGAATCTAGTTTCGTCTACAAAAGTAATTATACTTCCAGTGAAGCTCTCTGGACAACCGAAATTAAGGCTTAGTAATGAAGTTGCAAATGTAATTTAAATTTGCCAATTTCTCCATAATTGGTTGGAAATAGGGGTGGGTGTATAATTAAATTATCTTTATTTATGTGAGGTTTCAGACAAATATATTTATCGTAACTGTACTCTTCAGACAGGATATTTTCAAAAGGCCAAACAGGAGCAGAAATATTCCTGAATATTATATTTTTGGATTGCCTTATTTTGGCGAATTTTTATTTAGAGAATTTTTTCTAGTGAGAACGATAACTTTTGTTGAATTTGTTTAATTTGTAATTTTTTTTACTGAAATTATTTTGAAAATAAAAACAACACCAAAAATTTCATAATTTTATTGATAATCGATTCGATGTGGAATAATTAAATCGACGTGAAAATTAATTGAATCGTTTCGATAAAATCGACTGTGGAATGTATTGTACCAAAATCTATCGTGATATATTTCTATCGGCAAGGAATTACTTCAAGAGTAAATTGGTACACCGTCGTTCTCACCCCTTGATCGCGTGGTATGTGCATCAATACTATGAAAAGGGTATTAATATAACGAATGATCGTTCAGTTCGATAAGATAAAAAGAGACAATGTGATGAATCATTTTCAACGATCAAGTTTTTCCTTTGTTCTTTTCTTTGTGTAAGCTTAGATTGGCAAATTATTTTCTGGCAAAAAAGAGAAAGTAGAAGATTTATCATTCATGCATGTATGCATGCAATGCAGTTTTAACGAACAACGGCCGTATGTAGACAATACATTGTAGTTTGTTGGGTGAAGCGGTTGATGACATTATTTAAGTGTTAATTATTTTTGTTATTTTATAATATGTAGATATTAATTCAAGTTTTTCAATTGCTTTTATTGGGTTTTTCATTTTTTAAAAGTGCTTAGATGTGATAAATGCTTTCAAATCATATAATATCGTAAAATTACGTAGCTTTTTTAAATGACGCGAGCGAAAGTTGAAATAATGGCGGCGCGAGTGGAAATTGTAATTATGGTTGGGCGGCATGCGGAACCATGCCAAATTTTGGAAATAAAATTTTAATTCTAAAAAGCTAATTAGTTGTGATAAATTATTGAAAATGTGTTTTTTGTGTTTGTGTCGACATCGATGTAAATGAAAAACGTAGGAGTGGAACGTAATGACGTGAAAAATATTTTCTGGTGAGTAGGTACCTACCAGTACTTTATAATTTTTTTCTTTTTAATTATTTTGTAATACGTACGGCTTGTTAATAAAAAATTAGGACATCCTTTCTTTTAGTAGGATTGTAGATTGTACTATAATTTATGTTAAATTGTAAATTTTTTAAAATCGATATTTTGAAACGTGAAATACTGGAAGGCTGAAAAGTCTGGTAAATACATTTCAGGTAGGAAAACAATTTCTTCATAATATAATTTTATTATATGTGAATACATCTAACCATCGATTTACACGGTAAATTCGTTTCCCGAAAATGACATGTAAATTGAAATCGTGCAATTCAAGTTGAACAATTCACATTGAAAAGAAATAAGTACAAACAAATGCATCTCAAATCACTCTCTCGAAGTTAACCAGCAAAAGTAAGAATTTTAAAGAAAAATAAATTATTTTTATTCCATTTTTTGCAATTTGATGATGGGAAAAAAACAAATGCAACTTTGTGCTTTACATTTTTTTTTTTATAATATAACCTAATTAATATTTTGTGGCGAATCCTTTATTTTTAATGACAGCTTGGCACCCTAGGCGAGAGGTCATAGAGTCAATTAAATTATCAATTATTATTATTTGTGGGATCTCTTTTTACACACTCTTTTGATTTCTTTAAGGGGTAACGCCACTGTAACGGCTTTCACGAATTTTTCTCTCGCGAAATTGAAGGTGTTTGAAAAAAACCTTTTTAGGGTATTATCGGGCATACATTGAACTTTATTGATAAATTTTTTGACAGCGAAAAAAGACCAAATGGGGGCTCCACAGCCATCTTCCCGGGACATGTTTTGCTTGCAGGGCTCCGCGGCCTGCAGCACAACTGGTGCACATTTGAATCTAAACCAAAAAAAAAAAACCATTAATCTAGTGGCTTATACATAGCTAGAGAATGCCGTACGGATTTTTACAAATATTAATTTAATTATTTGACGCGCGTTTAAAAAAAAAGTTTGATTTTTGACGAAAAAAAACGACAGGTTTTTTGTTAATAAAAAATCAACAAATAAAGTTATTGAAAATCCCGTACGGCATTCTCTAGATAATGTTAATGTTCACATCTGGTCAAAATTTCAAGTCGAAAATATGAAAATTGTTCGAGTTATGCTGTGTGCCATTTTGAAAAACCGTGTTTAAAGTTTTGAGAATAGTTTTTTATTGGAAAAAATAAAAAAAATTAAGGTAAAAAATAAAAGTGTTCCGATAAACAAGTTAAAGTTGCAAATGTCAAAAAGGTCAGTTGTGTTCAATTCGGCTTTTTCAGTCAGCTTTAGAAGAACGCTGGCGATAATGCTGGCTGAAAAGCTCCAATTGTTTTTCACGCTTCAGGTAGTCATTTCGGAGCAAGTTTGACGCGCTTGGTGGCGACCTCCATTTTCAAAGGAAAAAAAAATGTGTCTGGCACGGAACCTTTTTTTCTTATTCTAGAGGGTTTTTTAGAGGTATTTTTTAAGCCAATAAAAACAAAATCGATTTTTCAAAAAATTTACAGTGGTGTTACCCCTTAAACAAGTCACTTTCCACTTTTCTCTTAGCAATCTACCATAGATTTTCTATGGCGTTCAGATCGGGGCGAATGGGCTGGTCATTGTAATATATGAATCCCACTATCGATAAGCCATTCTTTCACAAGTTTCGACGAGTACTTTGGGTACTTTATCGTTGGGTTGTTGTCAGTTGGAATGAATATTTCAAGGGCATATTCCACTCCTAATACGGTATCTAACATAATCTCTTGCAGTAATGTTTTGTATTGAAAACGGTCCATTATATCATGTATTTGGTGAATTGTCATGTATTTACCATGTATATTTTGGGAATTGTTGACATCATTTTTCCCCTCCGTTCAATTTATTACTTGATTTAACTACAGAAAAATCGTCAGGTAAAAATTTCGAAAGTCTCAGTTTTCACAGCTCGCCGCCCCCGGTTTTGAGTTATTGTTCAAGATTTTATTTATTTTTCAATTTTTTAGTTTAGGTATTTAAAAAAAAATGGAAAAACCTGCTACTCCTCCTCCAGTAGAAGTAGAATGTTTTCCAAAAACATTTCTACGTATTCAAAGTGGATTAAATTTGTTTATTGTATCTACTACAGAAAGTAATTCTCCGGCATGCCTATTTATTTCAAATAGGAGCACAATAATTCAATAATTTAAATAATAAATCAAGTAATCCACTTTAATTCTTTGACGTTACACAAGCTTTTTACTCGAAGCCGTTCGCGTACTTTGCGAGTGTCACTCTCAATTTTTCTCTCTATCATACAATTTGACGTTTTTTCCTTGTAAAAGTATGCGAACATACTTTATGCTTTCCATTCGACATTTTTAGGTTTTGAAGATTTTAGGTGATAATAAAATAAGTAAAAAACGAGTTTTCAAACAAAACTGAGGCCAAGCCGCATGAAAAAGTAGAAAATAAACTTTTCTTCACACACAGAGGTGGTCTCAGATTTTATTCGCTGACAATCACCGATATATTTCAGTATGATCAATCAGAGGTAAAAAGTGATTTGACTCATGCAAAGAAAGAATATTCAAGAGAAATGTCCCAATCAAAAGATCTGAGTCCACCTCTGTATGTGAAGAAAAGTTTATTTTCGACTTTTTCATGCGGCTTGGCCTCAGTTTTGTTTGAAAACTCGTTTTTTACTTAATTTTATATTAAATAATTTCCAATTCTTTAAAAAAGAAATTTACTTTAGTTTTAGCTTAACTCTTGTTATATAAACTTTATAATACTAGGTACTACGTGGATATTTGAATCTCTCGTTCTCTCTTTTCAATATAAAGTGAGTGAAATAACACAACACTTTTGAAGTTTTACTTCTGTCGGGGGTCCTCCGACCCACTTTTTTTTTTACTTGAAAAAGTATGCGAACATACTTTTATGCTTTCCATTCGACATTTTAGGTTTTGAATATTTTAGGTGATAAAAATAACTTTACACCACACCTTTCTTCCCTATTTCAGCTCACACAGTTTTAATTCATTCGAATTAATCTGACTTTTACAACTCTTTCTAATTTTTTTTCCTTTTTCTCAATTTTTTTCATTTTCTTAATTTCATTGGTTTTTTTAGTCACTCAATTTAGCTATTTGCGACTCATCAACAGGTCAAGCCAAACTTTGAAACTTCTTGCCCTAAATCAATAAGTTTTGTGATGAAATAACGAATAAATTTTTTTTTCGCTTTTGTTGTATCAGAGAATTGCATAAAGTAGCCATCTTGAACAAATATAAAATTGACCCGATAATAAAATCTTAGTTATCTTATATGTATGTTGCTTGTAGTAAGTTTATCAAATCCATATGAAACAGTGTTTCATCCTTACTTGCTCTTTGTTGTTTTTTTGGTGTTAATTCTACACTCGCACAACTTTAGGTTTTTTAAAACTCTATTTCCGGAACATGGTAGTACCTACTTACCTGTTTTAATAAATTCCATTATCAAATATTGTCTCTACTCAGCTCTTTATATATTTCCTGGATCCACGAAATTACGTAGGTATTTTCCCTTCCAAATTTGAAACTCCTTTCCATTTTCGCATCATTCTCAACAAAGAAATTTCCAGTTCTTTAGTCATTACAGGTGCTTTATCTATAGTAGGTACTGTCAGTAAGTGTTGGAAGTATTTCATGATAATCTGCTTCAGATTCGCTAGATGTGAGAAATCAATGGCAATATCTACCAATTCATATCTTCATTAAATTCGGTATTCACCATTATTGATTTTCAAGTTCATTTAAATTATTCATCATCGAATCCTTCTCCTCTTACTTGATGTGCCAATCTCGTCGAAAATATTCGTTATGTAATATAAGATTGTTATATTCACATAAAATTACCACATCTGTCCAGGATAGTTTGATTACTGTAACACAGTTCACGCAATTTTCAATCAAAATGAAAAAAAAATATATTTTCAAACTTGGGTTACGCTAAGTGTATTGCCAAGGTCTAGTTTATTCAGAATTTTTTTTTCTCGGGGCGTTTTTGCAGCCGGAGAGCCCATTTTCATGCATTTGGGTCACATACACCCCAGCTACTATGTTCGCATATATTTTTGCAGTTTCTTCTTCCCTGGCCATTAATACTCTGTTGTGAAAACTTTTCTCGTTGGAAGTCTACTTTTTCACCCAAGAAAGTCGCTCAAGCTACATCCGATCGTCAAAGCTTTATCATAATGCATCGTTTAAGATATCTCTCATGTCTGGAGGTGTCGGGCCTAAGGTATGAAAACTGGGCATTCTCCTTTTAAAATTAGATGATGGCAATTTTTCAGTATGAACTATAGTTTAAGGAGTAGGACAATTTGCATTGACCCTATTTAGACGGGTCAGTATGCTGCCTCTGCCTCACGAAAATTTGTTGGTAAGATAATGGGGGGGGGGGGGGGGGGGGGGCAGGAAGGAAGCATCACCCTACCTACAGATTTCGTACGGCAGCGGCAGAGGTAGCATACTGACCTCTCTAAACTGGGTCATTTAATCATCAGCCATTTTTTAAAAACAAAAGCTACCAAGAGAGGGGTCTGGTGGGATGCTGTCGATAAGGGGCGAAAAAAGAAAAGGATGTGTGCCGAAATTTTCCACATTACAAGACAATTTAGGACTACGTTGAGGCTATCATGTATATTAGTGAACGCGTATGTTTGTGGAGTTAAGAAGCATCTGCTAAGGGTTTTGGCCAATCCCATATTTGACTTTGCTTTTCATCTTGTTTTATATAAGAAAATGATCAGATGATATAATGGTGTCGATTTGAATTGTATCATATGTAGATGGCACAAGAACTAGATATCGCATGGTATACCAGAGTGGAGTATGCAGATTGTGAAATGGGTAGTGAATTTCGGAATGAACCAAAACATGTTTTAGAGCATCCCGACAGCAAATGTTGCTTTAACAACAGTTTTGTATACATTTGATCGAACACTTCAACACGGCAGATGCTAGAAAGTATAAATCACTCGACGTATCCATCATTTGAAATGTTGGGATCTACATATTCCAGAATGTACCATCAGCCATATAAAATTTATATACTCTGCTTTGGTATTGCATGCAACATCTATTTCTTATGCCATTTATGATTGTATTTATTTACAATTTTTTTTGCGCTTTTACATTACAATTTTCAACTCCTCGCTAAATCAGTTGTTCACTGATGACCTCCTTAACCACAATTTTCACCTTCGCTAATTCGGCTAGCATTCAATCATTATGTCAAGTCTCCGATTTCAGTAAACTAATGCCAATTTTATATTAATGGGAAATTAAATTTGTTGAATATACATACATAATCGTATATCATCGTCAATATTCTCATTTAGAGCAGAAACACATTTTGCTCCGCTCGAATAGAGATGGGTCGCAATCGCAACATTTCCCTATCCAAAAAGAGAGAGAGAGCGAGAGAGCCCGTTCGATTGCATGTATTACCCTAAAAGGACGATAAGGTCGGTCAGTTAGTTAATGCATTTAATTAGTGATAAACCGAAAACGAAATTGCATTTTACTATAGATTCCGTAGTGTGGTTTAGCGCAGTGTTGTTTTTGTATATACATATATACAAATACGACCAATGATAACCAACCGTATATGTGGAATATAAAGTGAATAATTTCATTTAATTGTATCGCAATTAATTTTAATTGAAACATAATCCCCGCTGGTGGGACCGCCTGCCTAATAGCAGATTTTCACTTTAATTCTTTGCGATATAGGAGCAGTACATATCATCGAAGAGATATAACATCACGACAATGACGACGACGACGACAACGACAAGGACGATGACGACAACAATGAAGAGAAATTTGTCTGAAATGAAACTCGAGGGGACTGTTTTCGAAGTACTCCGCAAAGTCAATGTTAGCTCCAAATATTTACACAATATTTTCCAGAACAACGTCAATTGTTTGATATTCACTGATTTACAGTTAATTTAGTGGAAATTCGGTTTTATTCATGGGGGATTTTTCATAGAGTATAAATCGAGGGATGAAAGTGCGTGTATACTTACAGAGATATGATGAGATAACGATGAGGATATTTTTGGTGTTTTTAATGTGTGCTTTGGAAATTAAACTAAAGCGAGAAATATTTGCTTTTTTGTTTGTTTGTTTGTTTTGATACATATTTGAATCGAATCACGCAGGGTAAGAAAAACAAATTGCCGTTTTTTAGTGTGATCTATGTTTTTTTCATAAAATTTGAAAACAAAAAAAAAAATGTCTGATTAGTCTGTTATAAGATCGGTTGTGATATATGGTTAAATAAAGGTTGGTGTCCACGCCAAATAAAAAATAAACTCAAGGGCTGTCAGTCTTGTGTGAGATGGACGGATGGATGGATTGACACCGGAATCCTTACTGGATCCCTGGAAGGTAAGCTACGACGAAGCCCATTGTTCACCCTAAAGACTTAGGAGCAATCGCTCATTAATCCCAATTATACGTTCTAATAAAATTCATAATATAGCCTCAACCCCCTTACCGGCTTATGGCTTATCCGTGACAGATAATATAAACTTTAAACAGCGGTTCCTTGCCATGGGCATAGCTAGGTTTTTGTTGTGGGGTGGGCCTAGTAGGGGCCAGCTTGACACAAAAATTGAAAAAGAATATTCTTCAATCAAGTATTATTTTTCAAAAATGAGTAAAAGTTTCTAAAACGTTAATTAGTGTTAACGCCAAGTTTCCTTACATCAGCAAACTATTTTATTGATAACCGTTCTTTGATTTCGAGCAAGAGTTCATTCTTAAATAAATATCGCCTCTACATTTGACTGGATTTCATTTAGATAGAACACAAAATACGTGTGATTTTTTTTTAATCTACTGGCATTACGATTTCTACTGGAGTGAGAAAACTTTCACAGAAAGAAGAGAACTCCTTTGAACGGCAATAAAACCGAAGAACTAATAAAAGCCCAATTTAATTAAAATATGCAAAAACACTTCTGGTATTGACAAAAATTCAATTGTTCGTACGATAAGAAAGTTATCGCACAACGAAACTAAATTGCTACAAAGAAAAACATTTTACAAGAAGTCAACATAATATATACCTACTAAAACATTTTCTCATTTTCTGTAAGAGAATTTATTGCTATTATCATAATCAGATTCAGATTCTCCGGCTGATTTTCGTCCAATCAGTATACTTTGTTTTTTATCGAAAGTGCTACAAAAATTAATGTACCAGAAAATACTTGAGCATGTGGACAAAAATAATCTTTTAACTCGATGGCAATCAGACCTTCGAGCATTTCATAGTTGTGAAACAGCCATATTAAAGATAACGTCCGATATTAGAAACGCGATGGATAGTGAAAAATTCACTACGCTAGTCCTTTTAGATTTCTCAAAGGCTTTTGATAGTGTAGGTCATGGCACTCTTATACAGAAGCTCTGTTCGTCTTTTAAAGTTGGCAGTTCAGCAGCGCACATGCTGGATAGCTTTCTGAGTGAGGGTCGCCAGCGGGTTAGGGTCGGCAATGTCTATTTTGACTTTTTGGCTCTACGGTATGGAGTTCCCCAAGGATCGATATTGTGTCCGCTGTTATTCAGTTTATCCATTAATGACTTGCCCAAAGTTGTTCGTGATGTAGAATTATACCTCTATGCGGATGATGTTCAGGTTTATCTAAGTCGGCCCATAGGTCTTCTCGAGGATTGCTTATTACGCATTAATAGTGATCTGGATAGAATATATGCCTGGTCTATGGATAATGGTCTGCAACTTAATCCCATAAAATCACTTTCTATAAGTTTTTACAATAATGCTTTCGATGTGTCGGACATCCCACCAGTGATCCTGAACCATTCTCCACTACCCATGCTGAATAAGGTTACCAATCTTGGGATAGAATTAAACAGCAGTATGAAGTGCTGTGATTATATTAAGGCCAGATTGGGTAAAATTTATGCTGGGCTGCGTAGACCTTGGCTCTCGGCCGATATATTGCCTTGTAGCACTCGTCTGGTCCTAGTAAAGACGTTGATTCTGCCTCATTTCTCGTTTGGTAGCGTTGTGTTTCCCAAACTTGATAGTATATGTGCACGTAAAATAGAGGTTGCATTCAACGACGGTATCCAATTTATTTTTCGATTGCGACGATTTGATCATGTTTCCCCATATAGGCTTCAATTACTTGGGTGTTCTCTGGAATCCTTTTTAAAACATCGGGTGCTCTTTCTACTGTTCGGCATACTACGGTCCAATAAACCGGAATATCTCAGGGAACTTTTCCAGATTACTTCGTCTCAGCGGAACAGAAACGTGATAATGCCACGATTCTATAGATCAGTTATGGAGAGTTCTTATCTCGTTCAGTCTATCAGACTATGGAGTAATTTACCCGTTACTACTAGCACCGACTTACTATTTCGTACTATAAAAGATTGTAAAGCTTGTGTACATTTACTAGCAATAAATTATTATTATTATTATTATTATCGGAGATAATTTAGAAAATATATTTACTACTATTAATCTAATTGTTCAATATTCAGTTTGAATAAGACAAAACAATTTGTTTTTTTACGTGGAAGAAATGTCTGCTAAGCTCAAAATCGAACCTAACTTTCCTTGACGCTCATGGTACTACGTAGATTCTTCTCATTAAAAATATCTCTCGGTTCATTATCGTTTAATTTGAATTCGTCACTAATATCGTTATAATGATGCTGCTGGAAGGGAATATAACTATTATTTTAATGCTTTTCGCGTTAATTTAAATTAAATTTGCTTGATGGTGTTATACGATTGTCAACAGGAATTGTCAAAAACCAATTGAAGAAGCTTTAGTTTTCTATTTTTTCTCCAAATCGGCTCAATACCTTTTCAGCTGTAACTTTTTTTTTAACAATGTTGAGTATTGACATCTAAGAGAATCGTTCTTGTGGCATTGTGCTTCTAAGCGACGTTTTTATCCGCCTCATAGCAGAAAATTTTCTCTCACAGTCGGCGGAGATCACTGGGAGTAATATTGCCGCTTTTAAAAGTTTATATTCTTTTTTAATATTTTTTCTCAAATTTTCAGCATTCATCTCGTAATTTTTTAATTTAAGCTTGTTTTTTATGACCATCGGTTCAGCTTCCAAGGGTGATGTATCAATTTTTAAGATTTTTTTATAATTACTGTTGAATTTAAGATTGAAGAATTTTCAAGAAATTACCTCTATTTTTAGAAGACGAGTCCTCCCGGAACCTTCTAAATGGCAAGACCTGGTGGACAAGTGTCAGTATTATATCAATAAGTTTAGCCAAGTATTGTATGTTTTAAACAATTTCTTCCTCTTGCTGTTTCGTAAATTGTTAATTAATATCTCCAAATGTATGAGATTGACGATAGGATACATACATTTGGCTGCAGTCGGAGCTAGGCATGATTCTGAGTGCTTTTTTAAGGCCTCTGCTAATTTTTTTCAATTGTTAAAGCTGCCGTGAGGTTACGTTTTCCACTTACAGGAAGAACTGGGAGTGCTTTTATGCAAGAACCTTACCAGCCCCGATTAAAGATCTCTTTCTTGACATTGTGACTTTCTAATCTCAAACCGTTGTCTTAGGCGCCTTCAATTTAGAAACCTCCAGAAAAACTATTTTCTTTTTTCAAAAACAGCACTAATAGCGCTACTTTAATTGCATTTTGTCTTTCCATTATAAAAATTTCACAATCAATAATATCTTCTTGCTATCAGAAAACCAAAACAAATTAAGTTGTAGCCGCTGTCAACTTTATGAATGTATCGCGTGATAAAAACCAGTCGCAAATAGAAGATAGATCTATAGGATGAACAGGATGTCATCAAAATATCGCATGGTATCGTATCGCGCTCGTGAACAAGATTTTACGAGCATAAAATTATAAAGAACAGAAAAGTTTTTCACCATCTCAAATTTTTGCTACATTTTCTTCTCGTCTCTTATCTCCTGATCGTTTTCACAATTTAATAGATGGTTTACATATTATGAGATTGTAATATTCGTGTAATCTTTTGATAGCTCTAAGTGGCTTTAGGATAATATCTAGGTTACTGGGAGGATGCAGGACGTCTTTGGATAAGCCGTGTATCCAAAGCGCGCTGTTTCTAACTACATTGGATAACTGAGTACACGGAATTCATGGGTGTTGACTTTACCACCACAGTGATCGGATATCATCAAAGCGGATGTTCGTATGCAGCATCAGCAGCAATGGGTAAACTTGAGCACTTGCAGGTTTATGAAACTTCTTCTTTATGGGCCTAATAGGAAGTTCACTTTATTTTCTATTTGAGCTGGGAAGAAAACAATGCCTAACTATGCATGATATCATGACTGTGCACAGCTCGCTTTACGCTCATCTAACGAAGATAGGTGCTGTTGATAGCTGTGAGCATCTATCTTGCTTGCAAGATAAGTCTGGGATAAACCAACACTTTCTGTCCGTTTCTTGTCCGGCCTTTACCCGACACAGGCTGGATACTCTTATCTGCCCTCCTATCTGCGATAGGAGTTGACAAGATTACTTCATCCGGAACTGATGTGTTTCATAAGAGGACAGAAAGATTTCGGGGAGAGGTAGTTTTTCTTTGTAGCACGTTAGCATAATGGGCCGCCTTGTGCTTAGGATCTTCTGTCCCCATCCCTATACGTTACTATGTCTGAGATTTTTTGAGATGACATGTAACAGCTGGGGCTGTTCAATAGAATTATAATTATCTTAAATTGTTTCATGCAAGAACGTCAGACCCAAAATACATTCACAGCCACAAGCTACAGTCCACTGGATGCAAGTGTCTGAACCAATGGAGATGAAAGTTACATTCGCGGCCACAAGCGACGGGCCAGAAATTTAATTTTGTTTATCAGTGCGAAAGTTGCTTACCTGTGAGAATTATTAAACAAATTGGATTAAAATAATTCTCCAAAATCATAAAATGGAAGAAAAAATTATTAATTACATGAATATATATACGTTTATGGATAACAAGAAGAAGAAACATGGCGTTTTTATGGCCAGTAGCCGTGAATGTAACTTATTTGGCTTCAGCACAAGCCTTAAGTGTTCTCCAAAGATTTCTTCGACTACTTGTTCACCCATGTTTTCCCACATTATTAGTCATGAAAATTTTCCACAATGATTAATCATCGAAGTTTTCATTTGTGATTATTCTACGACGGTTTTACGTCTGATTATTCATCGATGATTATTCATCGACGATTATTCTTCGACATTTTCATAGACATTTAAGCCGGAAACATTGCTACGGCCATCAGCGTTAATCAGCTCAGATTTCATTTTATAATATGTACACGAGTATTATCAGATATAAGAATAAATTGAAATTTGAACTGATGAACTCTGATAACCAAAGGCATCACACCTTACCTAGGACATCGTTTGTTGAACTCATCGAAGTTTTCGTGTAGTATTGGGTTGATGATAAGTGCCAAATGTGGCAATACGGCTCGATGCGGTGTTGTATCCACTTCACGGGATAGTTCGCACACATATCATCCACAATTATCATTCCCCCACATTTTGATATGTACGTGTACCCATCCTCAACCTCACTCATCAATTTGCCATACGCAACTTGCAGGAATATAGGCTACATATACTTCGCCCCATTTAATTTCGAACATCTTATTATCATGACTTTATGTTTTGCAAGCAGTAAAATATTTTACAAAGATATGAAATTCGGTGTAGATCGGTGCTGACAACACTGGTTATAGTTCATTGCAGTAGCAATAGATGGCCCTATAAGGAAATTTAAACTTCGCTTGCAAAATGAATCAAAACGAACTGGATGAATCGGAAAGAGAAAAATCATATAGTCGAGAATAGGAACATTGAGGGCCGGATTGGTTGAATAAGAAGGGCGCCAAGTGGATCGGTCTCATAGAGGTCACGAAAAGTAGGTTAACTAAGCAATAAAATAAAATAAGGAAAATTTTAAAAGAACGGATCGACATTAAAGATGTGAATGTGTGTGAATGAGGATTCATGCAAATTAGTTCAGCAAGTAAGAATTTTGAAGTTCCTATATAGATTAGGTGGAAATAAATAAACTTAAATTTATTATATTTGAATTTCAAGTTTTAATTGACAACCTAGGAAGGAGGTATAGACATAGCTCAAGAACAGGATGCTATGCTATGCTAAAAACATGCATACGATTTACAAACGTAAACAATGGATATGTATATAGTTAGTATATAAAGATCTATAAATTTGCGTTAATTAATTTAAGTAGTAGTAAGAGTAGACAGTTCCAGAAATTTTTTCTTATAACCGCACGAAACTAGCCGTTGAGTTCCCCACTGGAAATCGAATGAAATTCAAAGCGTTTCTTTTTCTAAATATATTTATTTAATTCTAACACACGCATTCACATAAAAATAAAATACAATACTTATAAATATGAGACTAATCCTAATTTCAAATAATTCAAATTATTCTTCATCAGCAAAATCAAAACATATTTTACTTTCTTTTCTCTGTTCGTGCCTTCCTTCTAAGATCTCTTTCTTGTCGTAATCGAAATAGTTTACATTCATCAGCACAAGCAATAGTTATAGAATGTCGTACATCTCTAGATGGAACATTGAATTTTTGTCGAACTACATAAATAACATCCGCCACAATGTTTGGATTTAATTTACCTTTACGCGGCATATTTTCACAAAGAAATGCTGGCGATGGTAATCCAGATAAAGTATGTGTTGCCAAAATATTTCTAGAGAAAAAATATCTTAGTAATCCTCTAGTAGCTTTACTTTCACTTTGCCAATTTATTGCGTCGTAAGCCGTTTTACTAATTTGTGTACCATTTGGTCCCAACACTATGAAATCATCTACATGTTTTCGTGCATATTTTAATTGATCAGCATAAATTGAACTAAAAACATGATCCTTACGAATCGGTGAACATGATGTTTCTAAAATATTTTCAGCATTTTTATATAATACCTGTGTTTGTATGGTATCCGATGATTTTATCACAGTGTATTCAGATTGAATTAAAATTGGAGTACAAATTGAATTATTTGTTGAATCGTTAAATGAAATCGCCTGTTCTTGATAATGAACATTTGATTTAGTTGTTGTCGGTTCATTTAATTCAATTGTGTCGATGATGTTTTTTGTTCGATAATTATTGATGTCTTTTTCTATTTTTGTTTGATATCTTGAGCCATATGAGAGATACATTAGAGATTCTGCTGCATTTATTACATCGTCCTCGGAAGAAAAGATCCAATTGTTTTTCTCCGTCTAAGAAAGAAATAAGAAAAGTGACGTTAGGAATTTATTTCGAAATTTTTAAGTACGTGATTTCATTATGCGTTTTTATTATATGTAATACATGCGTATTTTATAAAAGTTCGTTAAAAAATGGGTTTAAAAAAATGCGCACATGTCTGTTTTAAAAGTTAATAATTACAGAAAAGAATAAAATTTTATTAACTATCAAAATAAAGGTAACAATATACTCACTTTATCCATTTTAATTTATAAGTACACTGCTTTTAGTAATTTATTTGTTTGTTTATTTATTTTTTATACACTCTTTTACACTACTCAACTAAATTTATCAGTAAATGAGAAAATGAGAATCTTATCTGCACTAAATTCAAATGTGAAATGATTTATAAACGCATTACTCCCGCCTTATAAATCATGAACTACAGGTAACCTAATCGATATATATGTTATGTAGAATCTATTTAGACAACAATTTCTTTAAAATAATTCTTTTTGGAATTCAAATTCTAAACCGGATTTATAAAATATGACTTTAGACTGGCCACCTGCACCATATACATTGAAAAAATCTGAAAAACACAATCTTAAAGTTGTAAAATTTACCTGAATCGACGATTTTATTTACCTTTTTCTATACGCCGACATTGATGGACTGTCCAAGTTAGAATTAAATCCTCAACTTGGAATTACCCTAAAAGTACTTAATCCATTTTCATTATTTCTTACTTGAAATTTTAATAAAGCGTGTTGAAGGTATAAATATTTACGATACCTTTGACGGCAAAATTTTTATACTATATACATAGATCCCTAATTATCTATCAATAAGTATGTAGTAAGAGGTATATAGGTATACCCATGTAGGTACATCCTGAACGGACATGCGTAATTAGGCACTCTTCTGAATTTTGCTGCAATGACGTGTCCTGTTGCCAGCCAGATACATATTTTATTCGCAATCAATCTGATGAAGACTTCTTATAGAGTGATTGGCGCATGTTATTTGTAAGCATTCAAAATTTGAATAATTAGAATATTGTGGCGCGGCGCGTATTAGCCAATTGTAGATTTCTACATTTTTTAATAGTAGTAATTAGGGATCAGAGCCGACGCACTAGTCCTTTTGGCGGTCTATTCAATAAATAAATTTTTATTTTTGAATTACAAAATTGTATAGAATTACATAATGTCAAATATTATTTCTAAATCAGTCTTTAGGTGAACAGGGGAAAGGGTTAGGGAACATGAGGAAATTAGTGAAGGTGCTGATGTATGTCACTCTTGAATCTTTGCAGATTGTAAGCCCGAGGAAAAACAGGATGGCAGACTGTTCCACAATCGCACAGTTCAGGATAAGAAAGCATCTTCTTTGCTACGACGGTCCTGGTTCACAATCTTCCTGCTCGGAATACTCATCGAATTGTATAGATTCTTCAACCACATGAGATGATCCTTCAATGGTCGAATCATCCTCATCATCCTCGTTGATTGGGATGTCGACTTTGCCGATGTTGTTGCATGTTTGTTCACTGCAATTGAGGCAAATAATGGAACAAGCAATCCCTGCTTTTCTGCTACCACAGGCACCTTCCCATTTTCCCTTGCACTTGCACGATATGAGCTTTAAAAGATCAGGTGGCGCGGGTTCAGCAATGCTGAGAGCTGGTTCAAGACCATTATTTGTTCGTCGCCAATCCCATTCCTGAGGATCCTTCTAAAACCGAAAACCTGAGCCATGTTGGTACCTGCAGATACGTACGGAATATATGCTGGCGTATTGCATTTTTCGTTGGTGGGACTAGTAAGAGATGGTTCAATTTATTTTTAGTCACTGATTTAGCGAAGTGGTGGAATCGTAAAACATTTAAAGACTTTTCTAGCTTATTGCCACCATATAGTGCTATGGGAAATTGTTCTCCTATGGAAGTCAGAACCTCCGGATCGACTTTTTGTTGTTTGAACAATTCCACCGATGATCGTAGTTTCGGATTCTTTTCAAGAGTGTCGATGAATTTTGATTTACCCATTGAAAAAAGACGATGTGGTATCGCAACCGCTAAAAGGTTGAAAAAAAAGTATGTTGTCGAGAACGGACTTATTATGCTTCAAACTAATCGGAGAGTAGAGTTTTGCGGGAGTGTTTCCTTTTGCTGGTTTTTGGAAGTATACGTTTGTTTTGCTCTGTAGGAAACCAGTAATTAAAACCAAAAGATCGATGTCTTTGCAGACGATTTCAACAGAGTTATAAATTGATGCTTCTCAATTTCTGTGGCTACAATAAGAGTGAGTATCTGCATCCTCAAAAGTCTGTTCAACTTTGATTTCGACTTTTGCAGAATAACGGCGAAGCATTTGCATAAAGTTATCTTTGTTATGTCTCTTGCAAGAAAATTCGATCAGTATTCCAAGCGGGAACACTATAAACCAGGACCGTCGAAACGAACAAGAGTAGGAAGCAGGAGCGATGTTTCTGAATATCGACCAGTCACCAATTTATCTTGTATTGTCATGCTATTTGAAGCCCTAGTTTCTGACGCTCTAACTATTCATTGTAAACCCTTAAAAGGGTTTTTCTACCATGGCTTTACAAATGGTGAATCTACCACTACCAACCTAGCAGAATTCTCCAACTTGTACCACTGAGACTAGCAAGCTTTTTTCTCTTCGTTACATAATTATGGTCATACTTGTCTGACCGTATGCAGCGCGTTCTCTTTCGATGAGTTTTTTCACTGCACTTACAAGCATCTCTGGCACATCGCAAGGCAGTCTGTTATATTAGTCCCCTCCTATTAATTATTTATATTAATGATGTGGGTTCAATTCTGACCAATTCTAACTTACTGTGTTATGCTAATGATGCCAACATTTTTCGTATAATTTTGAATGAAAATCACTGTGCCCTTCTAAACTAGGATTTGACCATTTTCACGACTTCTATCCTTTGAATATTAGTAAGTGCACTACTATATGTATATCTTTTTCTAGAAAAGTGTCCCTGTATTTTGATTATTCTGTAGATGAAAATTTATAGATTAGATTTGACAAAACTAAAGATTTGGGAGACATTTTTAAATCTCTTTTCTCTGTGGAGGATCCTATTGACTCTATCGTGAACAAGGCTAATGCAATTTTAGATTTTGTGAGACGATGGTCTAAGGAATTCGACGATCCTACTTTCTAATCTGCTTCTTTAGATACCCTAGCTAGAAGACTTAACTATTCCAGAGTTGCTTTCGCTTTGGATATTTTACAAGGGGTTATTAACTCCCCTAAACTTCTGGCATCTCTTAGTATATCAACTCTTCCTCGCCTCCTTAGGTATCTGACATTTTCCAGTTCATCATCGCATCACTAATTACGGTATGCATGACCCGCCGATATCTGCAGTGACTCACCGTTTTACTATCGTTTATTAATATTATTACTTTTAATATTCGCTTTTAATTTGACTAAAGTTCAAATCAGGAGTCAGCTAAGAAAGTTTTTATGTTTTTTTAATTATTATATTTATTTTATACTTTATATTTACTTTATATTTATGTACATTTTTATTAGTTATTATTGTTATGTCTATAAGAAATATGTTAAAGCCATATAGTAATCAGTCCTTGGTGAAATCGAGCTGAATCAAAAAATAAAGCTGATATATAAAGTTGATTTATGACTACTTGAGCAGCAGATCTAAAGTAGTAGGTATTTACTAACAGTTTCTAAGCCTTTTGTGTGGGTGTGTCTGGATATATCTCAGAGATCCATTTTTGGGCCTCTGTTATTTTCTATGTCTATAAATGAGATATTGGTGCAAATTAATCATTCTGATCTGCACCTTTATGCTAATGATATTCAATTCTATAGATCCAGTGTAGTTTGTCTTATTGAGGATTGTATTTCTTGTCTAAATGAGGATTAGAAGGCTACCAATAAATTAAGACTTCTATGTATTTGCTGACTATAGGCGTGAACTAAATACTGATGGCTTTCCGTTGGTTGCCATTAATAATACTGTATAAATGCTTAAGTGGGATCTGCAAATCAATTCTGTAGTGAGCAGAGTAAATGTAGGACCTCATTTTCTAATGAACTCAAACCACTTTACACCCATGATCATGCGATGATTAATTGATTATAATAAGTGAAGAAAAGTGAAGATTGTCTTTAATTCTATCATCCGATATGTTTCTGAATTTGAGAATTCATTTTCAATTTCATTTTCTAAGGGAATTGGTGATTTATGCTTAAAAAGCGACGTTCTCAAAACGAAATCGTTTGCTGAATAATGCATATAAATACACGAAATATGTAAGTAGTTGTAAGCTGCTAAATTAAACCGCTGTTGACATGTGAATTATAATAAATGTAATTGCTTTCTTAAATCGAAGGAAGTATTTGATTTAGTCTCAATAATTTATTTTTTTTGAGATTATCGCAAACTAAAAAGTTGTCTACAGTGCAGTGAGACAAGACAAATTCTACAAAACTTTGTTTCCAAGACTGTTTTGTTTTAAATCCCCCTAAATAGTTCTAAAGTATGCTGAATGCATATGATGTACTACTACTGTTGATTAACTACACACACAAGTTCGTGCTCATGTAGTCAAATGAAATTAAAAGGCTTCACACCTTTATTGGTAGATGGCAACACATCTACAGACCTTCTGGAAGTGTTTAGTCGTGACTACCTCTCATCGCTACAAGAGCGTCGAAAGTGGATCATAATATAATATAATATATCAGAAGGTGTACCTCATTGGTGCTCCACGAAGAAAACATTTTGTTTCCGTATATACCCATTTTTTTGGAGCTTTCACATATCCTCTCCACGTTAATGTTATTCGAGGCTCTGATTTCGTTTTTGTTCATTATGGTAGTTAATTATTAACCTGGATCCTAATAACTGAGCTGCCATCTGCAATTGCACAGATGAGTCTCGATAAGTAGCAATTATAGGCATAACACTATTCTTGTTGGTCGATTTCTTTGTGCCGACTCTGATTTTCGTCACCTCTCAATATTTCTTTCCTAATTACCTGATCCTATTCCTCTTCCTCAAAAAGAGGCCAAAAGACACACATACTGTTACCTGATGTTTTGGTTATCCTTTAAATATAAAAAAAAAAAAAAATTATACGCATATAAACGTAACATTTTATCTAATTCATGACCAAACACTTTGCATGACGATTCTAATTGTAATAAAAATTTTGATTACTAGATATTTGGTGATATAGGCCAATTTTGCGTAGACTGGGTAACGAGAAATGCAAAAGCCAATTCTTGACAGAGAAGTAGTCAGCGTAATGAAAAGGGTGTTAACAAAAAAAAAACGACTCGTGAACTGAAGCAGAATCTTAGGTGAGTTTTGAACACTGATTTTAGTCTATCAAACCCTTGGTGAACATTCGAATTGAATCTCTGAAATAAGATAGAAAAGTTGGTCAAGCTAACTTCTGAGCCTTGACTGTCCTAATGACAGTCGCGCAACCCTGTGGTGTACAACGAAATCCGAACTTCGCATCTGCCAAGTGCTGAAAAATGATAGGTTCTGAGCGTATTGAAGCTCCGGAATTTTTAGATACACCTAGGTGCCCGAGCTCTTGGGTATACCTAAGTACCGGTGCTCTTCGATTTACTTACCTTCAGAATATCTTCGGTGAACGTAAGGACGGGATACCTGGAAATAAGCTTATATATTTTTTGTGAGCATTAAGCATCCCATTTAAAATGCTGATCATCTACGGGTCTTTTTTTTTCTTTAATGCATTAGAAGACCTCCGTCCTTATTAGGATTAGAACTTGACAATGATTCTATTTTTTCTTAAAACAGTATTACAATGAAAAGGATTCAGACTGGCTGAATCAACGATTGCCATGATAATAATTAATTTATTTTTTTCGTTCTGAACATTAAAACAAGGCCCCACTTACATAACTTTTTCCAATTTTCAAAGTGGCTTTCGAATTGGATTTATGAAAATCCTACAAAGGTCAAGGCTCCGCAAGGCTGCTGTTTACGACGTACAAATGGCTCTGTCAAGCTACCACAGGTATACTTCTTTAGCCCCTGTAGGTATGCTAGAGCCAAGGAATTCGGTCAAGGAATTTTTCCATTTATTTCTTGAAGAAAAGTCGACATTCGATTAAGAAATTTTTGACAATTTGGATTTGGATAATTGTGTGGTATCTCAGACAATAAAGAATTAATAAAGAAAGTGAATAAATGTAAAATTTTCAATGAGAAATGAAGATACATATAAAACAATTTTTATTCCGCCTTTTGTCAGTTTAAAATTGATTGACCTCTTGCAAATTCGCAGCGCCGTGTAGTTCACAGTAGCTCCCACATTTAGTATGGACTCAAACCACCTAGCGACGGTGGCGTCATCTGTGGCGAAATCCTGAAAGCTAAAACAGTGAGCCAGAACTGTCCTAGCGTTACTAACTTCAATTTTTCAATTATTCCACATACGTCAAAATTCCTTACAGAAATAAGTGCATCGGTATTTATTTCTTCAAGAAATTTTGGCATAAATGGATTTTTCGAAAAAAACGACCACTTTTTGCCAATCGAGAAGTAGAGTTTTCCTGTTTGAAGTTCTGGTCTCTAGCATAATACTTCAAGGATTTGGTAGAGAAAAAAATTCCTTGCGCATTCCATGACTTTTTTTTACATAGTTTTCGTATAGGTACAAAAATTCCTTGGCTCTAGCATACCGGGCTTAAAATAATATTAAAGTTAGTTCCGTTCGGAACGAATATCATGGTGAGTGTTTTAAAATAATATGGGGAATTTAAGTTATTTAAATTCGTCTCCAGACCACTTGGCTTAAGCCATAAGTTCTGTATCCAGCTCTTCATTTATCACCTATTTCTTTGGGTGCATGCGATCCTTTCTCTGAAATGAATTTGAGCAAAATATTCGAACGACTAAAATCCATACTAATACATTACGTACCTTCCAAATTTAGTGAAGGTGTGTTTTTTCTCGAATATTGCTATTTTTTCGAATTTAAAAATTTTTCGTCTTTACCTGAATTATTGACAAATTATCAACGAGACTAATTCAGACTAATTTAAAGAAAAGCAACAATGATGCAAAAATGGAGGGGTTCCTATTTTCAACTTTAATTATTTTCTTGTTACTGGACATCTTAAAGAATAGAAAAAAAATACAAAGCCTGGTTAAATTACATTTCGTCTTCCAAACTTAATCCGGACTGGACTTATGGATACATATAAGGAAAATAAACAGCACTGAAATCGAATTGAGAAGGGAATAAAGCGTGCTTCAAACTTATGACAATATTCTCCGTCCTAAATATTGAAATTATCTCATTAAATAACTGTTAAACAAATATAAAACATTTGAATTTATTTATAATTATTTATTTTTGTTGCAATTTCAATTATCATATATATAACCATATTATTGCTCCATGCTGGCCGATAGGTTTTGCTTCATCATGATAATGAATTCTGAGAGATTTTTTTTTTTTACATATTATTTTGTGAGACTATATATATGTATCTGTGTGTGTGTGTGTGTACATTTTTATGAATATTTCTACACAATTGAATATCATAACGTAATTACTGTCCATGCATAAAATTTTAATCAGTAAAACCAACATATCTGATTCACAATGAAAATATTTTTGTAAATCTATTCCCCTAAAATCAGTGCTCGTAGCTCGTATACATAACCACAATAATTGAATCACAAAAAGTTTGATCACAGGACTCCTATACGATTTTCCATAATAATTC
Source organism: Dioctria linearis (assembly GCA_963930735.1). Classification (NCBI taxonomy): domain Eukaryota; kingdom Metazoa; phylum Arthropoda; class Insecta; order Diptera; family Asilidae; genus Dioctria; species Dioctria linearis. The sequence continues at coordinate 25,755,210 of OZ005744.1, read as the reverse complement.
GAGTTTAATATGTATAAACACAGCAATTTTGAGGTTAACACGAATAATGCAATAATTGCGCAGTACTAGATAATTGCGAAAGGGCAAATTAATAATAATTCGGTGTATGCATTTTAACCAAATCCACAATATTTTTGATAGTTTTAATTATATAATATTTCATTGTGGATTTTATTATTTTCATACATATTCATGTTCGTAGGTAGTTGGTATCTATATTGTATACCTGCATAAAAGCCTTTGTTTTTTTTTAATCTCAGATTATATACCTAATTAAATCCAACCGTGTCGAATCAAATACAGGGTGATTTGTAATGGTAGACAGTAATAAAACTAAATTATATTGGAGGGGCAATCTTAACGATTATGCACGTACATGTGATTCATAACTGAAGGTTTTTCAGATGCCTGACATAGCGTTTTTATTTGTATCTCTGTAACCTTTCGACTTGAAAATGTTTCCTGTAATAGGTATAATAAAATGCTCTTTTGATCTTATGACAAGTCTGGCTGTAGGAACTATGTACGTCCGCAAAATTGTGTGTCTTCCGTAAAAGGAAACCGCTGACTTAAAGGTTAACCGCGAAGTCTTAAGGGTTTGTTTAGCAGTGACGTCTTGATAGTCCACGGCAACTAGCTGGTATTTCGGCTATCCGTTGCATCGGAGGCAATGATGTGACCTGGACGTTTGATTACAGGTTGATCGAATATTCCAACCAGATTAACGATGATCATCTTCCGGACGTGAAAAAAGTGTAAATGCCCCGGGTCCGCTTGAGTTGAAATAAGGTCAATTTGTTGGGAAAGTGACCTCTTCGATCCAGACTGCCCTTGTGACAGCCTGAACGTGCGTTGGAATCAAACCGATCCTATGTCGTCTTAAAAGTTGTGGCAGTAGGACAAACAACGCTGGTATTGTTAGGCTGAACCAAGTCAAGTCGACCCTATGTTGATGAGATGGCCTTGGATCCGCTCTTTCCGCAATAGATGCCAGTCCGTTGGTGAGAGACCTAATAAAACGTGGACTCTGAAAGATAACATATTTGGGAGTCATAAAGTGAAACATCGGCTAAGTAGTTATATTGATACTCTTTTTGAACCTGCCTGTACTTTTTTTTTATTTACTTAGAGTGTGGTTGAATTGCCGTTTGACGTAGAAGCACATTCAAGTAAGCCTCTGGCCTGGATACTCTCAGTATTTCTTGCAGCTCGCCTCAAGGCTTGCCTCAGAAAATCTTTACCGGGCTCGGTGCTATCATAGTAATTTTGGTAGTATTTGCGAAATTTCTTTACATTCTGGGCAGAAATAATTTATTGTCAGTTTTGATTAAAAATTTCAAGTGATTCTTGTTTGTCAAATATCTCAAACGAGAAATCTGTTGACAGAAGTAGGCCTGAGAGAGAAGATTTTCCAACATTGAGTAAAGCGCGTCTTGCGGCTAGCTGCTAGGTTTGGTTTTGTGTTGATTCATTTAAAAACCTGCGTTGGAAATTTTGAAAACGCCCCGAGTCCTGGATGTGTTTCTGCCTCAAGAATATGTTTTTTTTTATTTACACTAAAGACAAAGCCTACCAGCTAAACCTTCCTATGCTCAGCACAAAGTATTATTAGAATTTAGAAATAAATTTTGGCAAGTTCGAAATAAATTTTGGCAAACGTTCCAAAAATAAGTACCGGGTGGTCCTGATTCAAGATCGATAGAATTCATATCACCATGTTTCTATTCAAAAATGATTGGAAGCGGACTTCGGAGGCAGGAGCGAGACGTTGAAGACGACGATTTACGATAGGACACACTCCGGAAAATCCACATTAGTGAAATGACTTAATATTTCAAAGGAAATTCAGCGTGAATGTTTGTGCTGGTATCGTCGGCAGTACATAAATTGGATCTATTATTTTACGTAGGACCTTAAACAGTGACACCTATTGAAGGTTTTTTGCAAGAAGACATGCCAACGTTTCTATAGGATATACCTCTTTGTACGTGGCAGTCAATATACTATACTACCACCATGACGGTGCATCAGCAAACCAGCTTACAAGGTAACGACGTTACTACATGTATTAAAAAATATCCTGAGAGATGGATATAGGGTTTTGGTCATAAATAGCCTGCAGCGTCTACAGATTTAACCTGCTAGACTTCTTTTTCTGGTTAGTTAAGCGATGTGCAATTGGAAAGAATAATTGTCGAGCAATTGAGATGCTGCAAACAAACTTAGTGACGTGGTAAGGTCACCGAATATAAAAAAAGGATTAATACAAAGTGCAATGGCGTTAAAAAAGTGCTGTAATAAAGATGTTGCTGTACACTTTCGCAAATCAAATCTCGCTACTCTACTAATATCATCCTAGATCAGACATGGCAAAATTATAGCATGCATTTCAGAGGTATTATTATATTATGATATTTCTCTTAATTGTTATAAATAAAACTTTGTTTTAACTTTTTTTTCCTTACGTTAGTGAACACATTGAAATAAATCATTTAATTTTATTTAAACAATTAACCTTCATCAAGGATCTGATTACATTGAGCAATACGATTACGAACAAGTAGGATGTCATGGTTGCTTAATTGTTTAAGAGCTCAGGGGAATTTATTTCCATTTTAATATGTACAGTCATAAGCGAAAAGAAATCTGAATATTTCAGGATGGGACTGATGAATGTGATGTAAATGAGATGCAGTATTGATATAAGTTATGGAGAGCAGTGGGCCTAGATGGCTGCTCTGAGGAACACCGGAGATATTATTTATTTTGTTAGAAAGTGCTGTGAGAAATACATACAACTCATTGCGTACGACCAGATAAATAAGAACTAATCCAATAGGAAAAATAGTTGGAAAACTGAGTCATTAATAGTCAGCTTGTGAGTTCTCTAATTTTGAAAAATAATACAGAGTACCTTTCGAAAAGTTTTTCTCTTTTTCTTTTCGCTTCTAAATAAGTTTTCAAAATTAGACAGTGACAAATTGGTAGTCAAAAAACTTAAAATTGATGTTTTTATGAAGTCTAACAAACAAATTAAATGTAATTGAAAGAAATTTAATTATTATATTAAATTCATAAGTTTAATTATTATGCATTTGAATTTGTCATTCATTAGAAAACCATATTCATGATTTGCTGGGGGAAGAGATTTTAAGCTGTCTCTTTGCACAGCGAATTTAGTAGACTATAGAAAAACTCGGAAATAATTAAATTTTTTGTAGAAATACATACATTTACTTTCACTTTCCTAAAAGTGAACCTTTTGACCTATAAATAGTCGTTAAAACTATTCTCACCAGATGTTGGGTTTATTCAGGATAAATTTTTTAACATGAAACGCGTTTGTTTTCCCATAATTCGCAATGCTTTCAAACGCCACATTTTTTATTCAAATACAAGTAAAGAAAAGTGTTAACGTCATGATCTGTAATAAAAAAGGCAGTGTACTAGGTCATATGTAGATGGAATAAAAGAAGGTTTTTGTTGCAGTAATTAACATTATATTTTGGTGTAAAATTTGCAAAATAAGGAAAATTAAAAATTAATTAATTAAAAATTAATAATTAATAAATTAAGTAATTAAAAATTAATAATTAATAAATTAATTAGAAATTAAAATTCCATATTCATGTTGGCTTATACAATTGCAAACTAGCAGCTTGTATTTTTCGCTTTGACGTTCCTGTTGCGGTTGAATTGTGAACGCTGCTTTGTATTATATTTAAAATTTTGAATTATGATTATTTGTGTAATAGTAATTCCCCCAAGTAATTGATTACAAAGGTAATTGTGTTTTTACTGTTCTGGATTTCAGCACCTATGTAAAAATGAACACTTATTACATAAAAGGGTAGATTCCGCCAACAATAATTGCATATACGTATGTACATAGCTGTGTTGTAATGTCAGGAGTTTTATTTCTTATTTCTTATATATATTTAGTTTGTTATATTTCCTTATTTATATGTATCTCAGATCCCTAAATTAATACTGTGGTAACGAAAAGTGGTAAAGTATTAAGAAGACGAATAAATTTAAATATATTTGTATTATTTTGTAAAATATATCCTTGAATTACCCCTTCTTCTTCTTAATTTTCTTCTTTAAACGTATTCTTTACAGTTTTATACATAATTTATCAATTAAAGTGTGGGAGTAGAATCCAAGATAGCTGTTCGTTTCTGCTAACATTTACAATATTCAAGGAAAGCCATTAAAATTTTGTCCAAGGATAAATTTGAACTTCTAACTAGTTTTGCAAACACCGCCCCCCCCCCCCCACCCAACCCGTCCATTGCCATTGCAAGCTAAACGAATTACAAGTTTGTCGGACTAATCTTGTTTTAGTCATCGTCATTCCGACTTTCTTCATCTCTGCAATGACATTCCATCAGCATCACATTTTCATTTGCCTGGCCTTCGGTGTTCTTGGTCTTACATTACATACATACATACATACATATGTACCTACATAGATAGATGAAAACTTTTATTTTAATTTCGTCACATTCTTCAGTTTTAATTTATCTATCCGGGAATAATACGTTTTGTATAAATATGCATGTATAGGTATGTAGATCATTCCTGATTCATCTTGGATTCTTCAGCTCTGATTTTTTGATCTCAGTTCACCTCCACTCATTTAAGAAATGGACGTGTAATTCACCAGCAGCACTCGACTAATCCTGTTAATTTCATTACACAAAAGAAATTTTCTATCTTTATGACATCACAGAGTATTCAACACTTGGGGAATACTAAGGAAACAACAACAACAATAGCCAGAATTTAAAGTCACACAAGAAGAAAACTGAAACCTTGAGAAAAAGTTTTTACAAACATATCTAAAGCTCCAATGAGGATAAGATGGGGGAAGGGGGAAAGAAGAAAAAAGTTAAGCCTTAAAAGGATGAAAAAAGCAAAAAATAACAAAAACAAAAAGAAACAAAGCATAAAAGTTAGCCTGAACGTGCTATAAGATGGATAAAAACAAACTGAGGACGACACGACAACTTTTCCCTGATTCACTTGTATCTAGAAAGAACCCAGGAGGGCTGGTCCTTTCATTCATTTGCAGTTTCTGCCACTTAACCCCATCACTGAAGCAAGCAAGCAAGCAAGCAAGGAAGGAAGCAAGCAAGCAAGCAAGCCAGTCAGCCAGCCATCTAGCCATATCTAGCTAGCTTCTCCATTTTCTCTTTGGATTGTTATTTTCATCTCAGAAGTCACTCAACTTGACTGCAATTGGGTTTATGCTATGTATTAGCGCCAGTTTATTCAAGCGGATTCTGTTTTATGGGAGCCATCAATTGCCCCGACCAAGAGAATTCTGGTTGTTGTGATCCTGGTTGGGGACCAGACGGGCGGTCCCGGTTGCATTTCTCTTAGGTGTTTACTTGCACGATTGGTGCTTTTGCAAGGGATAATCTACTTTTCTTCGAAACTATATACAGAAATATTGTTGGCTATTTTCATATAACGGTCTATAGAGAAGCTAATATGTATATATATGTAGTAAGTTTCAAGGAGCTTTTCAAACTTCACTTCAAGGATTTGAATGATATTGTTCAATGGCTCTAAAAAATTTTTCTTTATTTTTGTACCCAGACTCGTTCAATTCATTAGCGGGATTAAAGTACTTAAAACTTTTGAACTTTTAATTGAAGTAATCTTTATTATCATTATCATCATCATCATCATCATCAGTATTAGCATCACAATCATACTTTATACTTATTATTATTAATTTTCTGAGAAATATCCCAGCGGGAAATGGGAGTCTAATAACATGCATCCGAGAGGCCTCTTAAAGAAGGTGAGGAGTACTCTCTTTTGGCTTCCGCTTTATTATAATCTAATACAGCGATGTCATTAGAAAGGAGCAGTAAAACTTTTACTCGAATAATCTATTGCTCTCCTAGCTCTGTTTAGATAAGTATATACCCACACAGCACAAATGTGTCCGTGGTATGTTACTGGGAAATCCTGTTAGGATATATAAATTGTCTGTGGGAAATTCCGTCCGGTCCCATTTAACATCTTAGGACATGCCTGGCAATGACGTCCGGGGTTGGGATGTCCTTGGTAGGTCCCATGCCCTTCCCACTGGATTTTCTGTGGTTGTACTTGGGCACAGTAAACGCATTCAATATTGAGAAATTCCCGCTGCAAGGATACCTAGGTCGTCTTACGGATCTCCTAGTTTGTTGGCAGGATGTACGGGGAATATCTGAGGATATTGTTTGATAGAATTTTTTATGGGTAGGCATTTTTACAAAAAAAAAAAAGAATAAATAATGGCTGGAACGTATATGCCAGGGGTGTATGCCTTTACATAAAACATAAATCCAATATTTTTAATATGCAAATTGAATTCTTATGACTAAATTACTCAAAAATTACATTCTAAATGTACAACTAACAAACTTTGCCAAAACAAGAAGAAATTGCAGAAACGAATAGAATTATAATATGGCTTCATGCATGCAGCTGGCTATAACAATGCAGTTCTAATATCACTTCTTTCCATACATATTTCGTTATTCTGTTTTTGATATCAAAAACGACACAATGAAGCACACCAACCGACAAATTAGCGCTTTCAGTGAACCACGAGAATCAAAAAACAAAACGAAATAAAGGGGGGAAAGAGTTCTTTCCCATTTTTGTCCGAAAATTATCCTGCACATCCCGCATATGTTTGTATGTAAAATACTGAGAATGTTCCCATAGAGAGTAGTTGTTGGATATCCCAGGAAATAACTTATGGGAAAATTCTAATATCTCCTAGAAATAAGGTCCTAAGTACATACTAAATACTTCCTGTTTATCCCGGGAATATTATGGGATCTGTGGGACAAGAATGGGATGTCCCCGTGTAATTTTGTGCTGTATGGGTAAATCGATTATTACATATTTGAATTCTAAATGAATTTCTCTTTTATACGTCTCTCAGGGAGGGCTCGCAATATTTCCCGGTGAGATTTTTCGATTATTATAAATTAGTGTGTTTTGAGAAAGGAATGTTGCTAAAAAATACATCAGTTTTAAAAACCGATCTTCATTTATTTCAAAATTTTTAGTGGAATCAGTGTATCTTTAACTCGACTCTTGTTAATATTGTTACTTGCAATAGAAAGAGACAACTGGTGACATCTACTGGCAATGGAGAGTAAACGACTTCAGGTTCGGAGAATCGATTATGGAATCGACAGGAAGGTTCAGGAATAAGAATGAATAGAACAGTCAAGAACCTTATGGAATAGAACACTCCGGAATAATCCGAAGAGTTTCTAGGGTATAAATATAACAGTTGTCACCGCCAGAAAAAGAGTTTTGTCTTAGACGTTGCAGTGTTAACAAGTGAAAGTAATAAAGAAGCGAAAGTGTATGTAATTAGATTGCGATATTTGAAAGTACAGTGTTAGCGATAATTAGAGTTGAGTTGATTAATTGAGGAATTGTGAATTTTATATGATTAGAGTGAAATAAAGAACTTATATATTAATTATTTAATATTGTGTTTTAAATAACGAACCAAAGGCCACGCTCGCAACAATATGATAGTCCGAGACAGCAGGAAAGGCGATTATCTCACGAGTAATCAGAGATCGCTCTTTTAGGATGACAGAAGCACTCTTTCTGACTTCCACTTGATCTTATTTTTAGGACGGAACATTCGTTTTGAACTCCGAAATGTTCAAAACTGAAGCTTAGAATGATTTTTATTTATTTATTTAGTTAGAGCTTCATCAAAATTTTTGATTATTGAGTTTACAAAAAGTATACATATCAATAATAATGAAAAAGAAAAAAAGTAACTTTAACTAAACTGATCTCTTATTTGACTTTTTGAGAGATGAAAGCCAATGCAATCAAAGACATTGATGAAATCGACTCGTGCATGTCATAGTTTGTACTATCCTGAGGAAGAACGAAGAAGTTTTGATTCCTCAAAAAGTGCTACAGGAACAGAAATTTTGAAAGTATTAAAAAGCTCAGGGGAATTGATCAATCCTTGTAGGTATACAGTTAAATGCAAAAACAACTTTGGAAGTTTTTCGAGTATTCTCAAGTTTAAGCTTGTCTACATATAGAGGTAGAATAGCAGGACTGTGGCAAACTGGCGACGCGTGTTGAATTACTTTGAGGAGTCGCACCACAATTGTAGGGTTTGTGCTAAGTTCAGCGAAAGTCTCTTTGCAAACTGGAAAGGGGTGTATATAGTAGGCCGCGATTTTGATATGTACAAAATAAAAATAAAGAAATTTAGTCTTTTGTCAGATTTTAACGAGAATTGTTAGAAAAAGAAGTTTTACATTGCGCGGCTGTTGAGTATTCAATATTACCCAATTATAACGTTTTGTTGGGTTTTAAAGAATATAAGGAGAATCAACTGAAAGATTAATCTAGGTGGTTACATACAATAAAGGACCATTCTACCAGATACATAGCCTTTCACTCATGCATCCATTTTTCATAAACCAGATTTAGTTTATCCTTTTCAGAGTCTACATCTCTAGGTAGCCTAAGGTGTCCTCAGTCTGTGTACGCGATAAACAGGCTGACTTCTTTGGAAGAATCATATTACAGATTCAGTCACAGATGTACATAATTACTTCTATAATAAGAGATCATCATCCAGTAGACCACTCTGTTCAGGGCTTCAGAGTTGATTTGATTCACCGTTTAATCCACTCACCCGATATCCCAACCTAACAAATAAGTGGTGTAATCTACTCAAATACCGCTACACAGCCTCGGCCCTCGATGTGATTTATGTAGACTTTTAAGCTGGAAATTTGTAGTCTATATTAGACTGAAATTCAATGAAAATAATTTCAATGAATTTGCAAAATGCATTGAACTACAGAAAAAATATCGAACTTTTCGACCCAGCGATCAGAGAAGTCTCATAAGTGTGGTTATATCTAATCGCCAACCAAAGAAGTTCGATGATAGAAGTCATCCAATTGCCCATATAAATACTTTTTACAAAAGCAGGTAGGAATTATATGGTAGTAAAATTTCTCATTGCAATTTTCAAATTGGGTGAATATTCCCCTTGTTGCTATATGGCGCTCACAAATCTTGCTACGGTATAATTCATACTTGCTTTTGTTAAAAAATATTTATATGGGCAATTGGGTGACCTCTATCATCGAACTTCTGTGGTAGGCGATCAGAGATAACCACACTTATGAGACTTCTCTGACCGCTGGGTCGAAAAGTTCGATATTTTTTCTGCATTTATGTAGGCAGCATAGAAGGGAGATCAGACCGAACTGGCATACTCTAAATGGGTCTAACGAGTGTGCAGTAAAGGATCTTAGTAATCAGTATGGTTCATTAAATTATTCTGACCATCTCTGTACAAACTCCAGAGTGACATTAGCCCTGGCAACGATTGCGTTAATATGATCCTTGAAGGAAAGACGAATATTAAGCAAGACGCTCAAAACTTTGTTTTCGTCAAGTCTAGCATCTATCTAAATATAAGTGAAGTTCACAAGCTTTGTTTTACGAGAAAAAAACATAGCAGTGCATTCACTGATATTGAGAGAAATACAGTTAACATCACAACATTTATGAAATGTGTCTAAAATTCCACACTCGTTTTCATTAGAAACAATTTGAAAGGAGTGTCCAAGATGGCTGCCTTGATGAACGCCAGAAGTATTGTCTCTTTCGTCAGAAAGAACTACGCGGAATATAACTCGCTGCGTGCGATCAGATAAATAAGAATGATCATAAATGGAGGTCTAATTATTATGAATTGAGCTCTGCTTTGCAATTATCCAACTGAAATGGAATAATGTTAGAAAAAAAAAAGAAAAAAAAAGAAATCATTTTTAAAATTCGCAAATTATATTGTTGCGAGCGTGGCCTTTGGTTCGTTATTTAAAACACAATATTAAATATTCAATATACAAGTTCTTTATTTCACTCTAATCATATAAAATTCACAAACATTCATTTAATCAACTCAACTTTAATTATCGCTAATACTGTACTTTCAATTGTCGCAATCTAATTACAACACTTTCGCTTCTTTATTACTTTCGCTTGTTAACACTGCAACGTCTAAGACAAGACTCTTTTTCTGGCGGTGAAAACTGTTATATTTATACCCTATACCGGATTACTCTGGAGTGTTCTATTCCAGAAGCTTCTAGACTATTCTACTCATTTTATTCCTGAACCTTCCCGAAGATTCCATCATCGATTCTCCGAACCTGAAGTTGTTTACTCTCCATTGCCAATAGATGTCTCTTTCTATTGCACGCAACAATATTATAAGTTAAAAAAAAACCTTTTAGCGACGTTTAGATAAATTTGATTTTTGGAGCGTGTCGTTTAGGTTGCAACATATTTTCAAAAATGTAGATTAATTGGGAGTTGTGAGCTGGATCCTGATGAGCTCAGTTTGCATCGGAGCCGGCTGGTAGTATTATCTATCTGATGGCCTTTCTTTTCGGTGTGTTAATGATGAGGATACATTGATTCCATTAATTCAATCAAATCGAGTGTCGATATTGCTTATCGCCTCTTAAAACTTCTCGTACGTGTTGTCCAATTTTCCTTTTAAACACAATTCTATACCATCTTCTAATTTCTTTGTTAATTAGAGGAAAGCTTTTGTTATTGCTATTTCAAAAAATGTCTGTCCGACACGTTAATCTGTTTACCGTCCTTTCAGTTTATTGTGTGCCACGGCAAATGATTAATTATATTGAATTAAATTCACTATTATCACCCTAGCAATCTGGTTTTCTGCGATATTACAGGTGTGAAACTGTTTTAATAAAAGCCGTTTGATAGAGATCATATGACAATGTCCGAGGAATTTTATCTTAAAAATATTAAAAAATTAAGTTAGACAATTAATTTAAGTTCTCATCCTCTGCTATCAACACTATAGTTAGCTTCCTAATGGGACATTCACAGCTGGTTAAACTTGGGAATTGATTCTCTCAGCCGATAAAGACTAGATGACCTCCTCGGAAATAGTAGGTTGAACTATAGCTTTTAGCTAAGTGAATAGCCCTTATTTTATTCTTTTTTTATTTGTCTTCTTTATTTATATACTTTGCTTTGAAATGACATATCACACTCTGTACTCAAAATGTTACCCTTCCTGATTTTTTTTGCACTTTTTCTTAAGGATATCCAGAGAAAAGTTCAATAAATGCTAGATAGTAGGCAATTATCTTTTGGGAATGAGATTTTTAAGCCATTTTCGCTAGATATATTCAAGAAAAAGTGCAAGAAATGCAGAAAGGGTTACATTTTCAGTAAAGAGTGAGATACGTAATTTTAAAGCGAAGCTTTTGGGCCTCTTAAACCCAATATGAAAAATTGGTGTTGATGTGTTTTTTGATAAAAATAAATAAATAAAACGAACCGAGTTAAAATTCCGAAATTTTAACTTTGTTGAGCCATAACTTCAAAACGAAGAGGAGTAGGGGGAAAATTCATAAACCATTAAAAAGATTCAACGATTATCAATTTAGGAAATTTTAAATTATCATCATTGGATGTAACGTTCATCAGTTACAGGGTAATCTAAAAAAGACACATACTCAAATATCTTTCAGTCACGTTATCTCGGAAACCGTTGGGATTTCCCCCCTCCCCACTTTTCCAATATTTTTGTTTGTCTATCCAGCAGCCTTCGGGTGCATTCCCAAATATGGGACACCTGTATAGACAGGGTGGCTAGGAAATAAGTATGACAATCAATTCCTTAAGGTATCTTGATTACGTTTTTTTTTTTTTGCATAAATCCGATATGAAGGACTGACATAGATGACCTTGTTTTTTTCAAAATATGTATTAGCAGATAATTAAAATTCTGAAATTTTCACTGAGTCATAAGTTCGAAATGGAAGTGAAGTAGACATAAAAATATGAATCGTTGAAAATCCGAAGAAATTTTAAGTCACTATCATATGGTTTAACGTTCAGTAGTTATAGGATGATTTATAAAATATGGAAGAGCAATTTTTAATCCCTTATATCTTGCAAACGACGCATTTTAGGTAGGGTAGTCAAAATAAAATGTTAATCAGGACATATGATGGAATCCACTTTAAACTCCATTCTACACCCTGTTTACATACAGATGAATATATGTACGTACATACGTAAATACCCACGATTATATATGTAAAGCCTATTCTAAATAATTACCATTGAAAACGTGCTAAATAATAAGTAGTTAATATTAAATTGCAATTTTGAAGGAACTTAATAAGGCGATCACGAATTTACTCTTGATATTTTTATAGGATTCAACTACCCGTGCCATAATCAAATCAGCCAACCATGAATTCTCTATAAATTCTCTGAGGAAAAAAAAGTCTATAGTAAAGTAAAAAAAAAAAAGCGAAATAGTCTAAGTAATCTCATTTGGGGCTGTCTATCGATATCATTTTATGGACATTTAAATGGCTTGTAAAATACCAGATAAGCTTTAAGTGTTTAATGTATTGTAACATTCATTTATCTCTCTCTCTCTCTGTCTCTCTATCTTTCGTCCTTCTCTAACCACCAGGCAGTCTTTTTTGCATTCTGATGAACAACCCAATGCCAATACAAAGGAACAGGATATACTACTCTACCTCGTCCGTTTCTTACACAAAAAAAAAAACTGTACTAAAATCGATTCCTGGTTGAGATGCTTTTCAAGCTCCATCAAGAATCAAGAACCAAGAATTGAAGTGAACATAAGGACCAGCATCATAGTCTCTAAGGTGGTCTCTTAGCACTTTCCTGGGTGTGAATTTCGAAGAAAATTAAGCAACTCTCTCACTAACTCTGGTCTAGTTGCCTGCCGCTATTTGATACTTATTGTACTATAATACAATTCCAATCAAAGAGCCACGCCATTTTCACGTGGAGGAGATTCTATTGATACAGGAGGCGTCATTGGAGGGTTTCTAATAGTTCAGGAATAGGGCGATAGGACGAAGAAGACGACGACGACGACGACGACGAGCTATTCAGTAGTAGAAATGGTTATAATTCTTGTTCACATTGAGAACTAATTTCATGCATCGATACACATCCATTGAACTTTTTGTTGTATAATGTTCGATTTTGCTTAATGTGGATTTTTTCGTTTCTATTGGAATTGATGATGTCTTAAGATGTTATGCAATTAATAATGACCAATCAAAGAGGACAAATAAATAAATTTTCTTTTGATAATGTTTTTTTTTTGCTACTTATAATGAGTTTTTCTGCGAAAAGTGAAAAGTTATAATAAAGTTGCCTATACAATTGTGAGATAATTATTGCTTTTGAGATTTATATATAGACGATCAACCTCTACCGGTATCAGTTGATTATGGATTCTAAGAGATATTTTGAATACAATTTTAGTTTTATTATACATACATTTGCAGGGTAGGGGGGAGACTAAATTCAACGTAGAAAGAAAATCGTTCGTTCATACAGGAAATGCTATGAAAGTAAACAGATGAAATATAGTAAAGGTTCTAATATCGAACCTTGAGGAACATCACTTGTAAATAGGTAGAAAATTTGAGAAAATTCTTTCGATTTTGGGGTGTATATACCTAAAAAAAAACTGTATGACTCTCCGAGATAAATAAAGCTTAGTACTTAAGTCTAATGGCAGTGAGACATCTATGGGATCACATTTTCAATGGTTAACTTTTAGCTCTGGTTGGTAGCTTTTCGTAACTATAAAAAATTGAGTACGCACTCCAATAAACTGCAGATAAATTTCAACCAATGTAATAGAGCTTCTGTCTTTCTTCTTATCCAACAAAACAATTGCAATTGAGCTGTGCTGATGACTGATGGTAGAAATTAGAGCTGTTCAGAATGACATCTATTTATATAGCTATAGCATTGTTTTGCTTCTTAAAACAACTAAGATTGAAAATAAAATGTCAGCATTTGAGAATCTATTTGTGTGTAGATTTGATGATTTTAAAAATCAAATCAGCACCGAAATCCAATCATTTAAGAGTTCAATCGGTGAATTTCTATGAGGATCTAGAAAGTTCAAGTAATGCGATATCGGGTGCAATTCATTGTCACGTTCCGGCCGACCGATAATTCCACCAGCCACACCACACCAAACCGTTGTTTTGTCTGGATATGTACCTCTTGAACCCTTCATGTTGCTCTTCAGCAGAAATACGGCAATTTTGCTTATTGACGTAGCCATTAAGCCAGAGATGGGCCTCATCACTGAAGAAAATTTTGGTCGAAAACAGTGGATCTTATTCAAGCTTTTCAAAAGCCCAAAGCCAGAAACGGTGACAATTCGGAAGGTCGGTATGCTTCAGCATTTATACGAGTTGAAGTTTGTATACTTTCAGACCAAGATCCTTATGTTAAATACAGCAAATTGTTGCATACGACAAGCCAAGCTATTGAGAACGGCGTCGAATCAATTCATCACGCGGTTATCGCGTACACTCTTAATTACCGTAGCCATATTTTTTCACTGCATGCTGAATGTGGTCTATTTGGTCGCGTATTATCCAATAATGAAAATTGGGGTTTTGAATAGCGACTTGTGCGTTCGGTAGGCCGATTATGTGGACCATGAGTAGCTCTAAGCGCACGAAATACATTCCTCGTAGAAGGCCGGTTTTCGTAATATAGCTAAATAATTTGTAGACGCTGTGCCGGGCTAAGTCTTTTTATGATGAAATGTCAAACAATACCGAACAAAAATACCATGGCAGTTTGACACAATTCACGCGTGTTCTGTCATAAAATCCCCACTGGAAAAAGCAGCTCTAAATGAATCATCAATTATATTGGTAAAATTCAACGTGCTTACTGGTTCCTGCAAGGGTGTTCAACGATTACCTGAAGTAAAGGGTGCGGTCATCAATCAAAACTATAAATCGGATAGGGATAGAGATTAATGGAGAGTAGATTATTGATACAAACCTGGAAAGGAGAAGGTCAAAGAACAGAATTCTGAAGCATACCGGCCGGCGTTAGTAGGGTGATGTATTAGAGAACTGGATAAAAAAAAACTTTTAATCTATACTACAGAAGAGGAGGAAAGAGATCAAGTATAAGTAGAAGAACTGCTGAAATCGATCTTCATTTCTCTCTCTTGATAACGGACTTATAAATTTTCCGTGCTTTTTCATAGATTTGTCTCAATTTTGTAGACCCGAAAAGCTTTGGTCAAGTTATAGTAAATTTTCAACTGTTGTTATACATAAATTGTTTGTGAACAAATCAATCTTCCTCTACGATATAGGCACTGACTTATAGACTTGCTCAAGAAATGGCGAATTGTGATGGCGGCGAATAGATAAAGTGGTGAATTGAGCCGTAAAATAGTGATCTGAGTTGTCAAGGGTGGGGGACCTCATTAGGTTTTCTTTTCTTCTTTTATTATTGTTTAAAACCAGATTCTGTGGGCCCCATTTATGCGGAGGCTGGTGTCTTTCTGGCTTGACCCATGATGTATAACGTCAAAAATTACAATAATTACAACTTTACAATAGTTTGACTTGTTCAGACTTATTCGCACTTGTTACACAGTTTACTATATAAGGGTAGCCATTTTGAATTTAGTTATTTATTTATATGATTAGTTATTAAAAGAAACACATCTTTTAAGAACTATTCTCACTCTTAAATGTTGCACTCATATTTATAGAAAAATAGTATGAATTATTAATTTCAGTTAGTTTGCTCTTTAAGGTTGTATTTAAGTATTAGTTTTTAGTTTTAGTATAGCTCTTATCAGCTGGAACCGAACTGGGATTTTCCTTTCAGTTTGTTAATTGAAATTCTGTTGATATTGACCGGTGATTTCTAAAAATATTCAAATCGGGTTTTCAAAATAATCAAAACGGGTTTTCAAAATAATCAAAACAAAAGCAAGCTTTTTCTAAGATTTTAGACTTTTCAAAGAAGATCTTACAGATTGTAGTGTGATAGTGGAATTTCTGTCTGCATCCCTCATTTGAATAAAAATAATAAATAATAATAAGATTTTAGACTTTGCTAATTACTTAGCCATTACAGAACCATTTTAAATTTTCAACGCATGCATTTTTTTTTAATCGTACTTCCATAACGTAGATCGTAGGCTGTCTATTCATACGCAATTGTATCTATTACCTTAGATATTGGGTCTGGAGTTCTCCAGCATTATTTACCTAAATTTATCTCTGAATCATGCTGAAATCAATTTGTATATACTAAAAATGCTTTGCTTATCTTGCCGAATTTTGTTATTTCATATTATTGAAGGTATTGGAAACCTCAACCAACACATTAGCCACGTTTTTTCCTAAGCTGAGATTAACAAATTAAATTCGAATTTTAATAGTATTTATACAGGTACCCGTACCAGTAATGGTGATTTGCGAAGCAATTATCTTGGGTACATTTTTAAGTACTATTTTAGTTTTTCGCTCTCTGTTACGTAATCTTATAATGTTCTAGAAAATTTTACCTTGAATGTATAGCTTATAAATAAATACAAATTTTGTGAAATAGAATGCTCTTAAATTAAGAAATATGATATTTCGTAGGTTGTTTGTTCTTAAATGAATAAATCAATCATCAGAGCAAATTTCGATTATATGTACGTAATAAATTGTTAATAAATATTTCGCTGTAAATCATAATTTGCAAGCTTGTAATCAGTCCCCTTAGAAAGTTTAAATATTTTGCCTATGTCAGATGGCTTTAGTTTTCATGGGGTAGATCTTAGGGAAGTATTAAAGGCCATATTCTCTATTAAATCGCATACCATTGGCTCTGACAGCAACATGTCTCCACGATTAGTGAAGTTAATTTATCTTCGTGTATTGTCGGCCATCTTTTGTCTGTGGATCCCAAGATCTGGAAAATTACGCATGTGATCCCTATCCGACAGAAAGCGACATCAGATACTCTCGCCGACTTCAGACCTATCAGTTTATTTTGTTTCCTCTCTAAAGAGCTCGAAAAGCAGTCGTATTGGCAGGTTCAACAGTACATGCTCCAAAATGATCTTCCTAGTCGATGGCAATCTGGACTTCGACCCAAACATAGTAGCGAAGCTGCTCTCATAAAAGTTACAACGGACATCCGCTCAGCTCTTGATAGGCGGGAAGTGGCTATTATGACGCTTATGGACTGCTCCGAGGTTTTTGATAGTGTCAGCCATAGTAACCTGTTTAGAAGAAAAATGTCCTGCAATTTCGATTTCTTTCACGCTCGTTCGCAGAGGGCTACCTTGAGGCAAAATAATTTCGATACCTTGCTTCCGCTATCTTGTGGGGTCCCACAGGGTTCCGTTCTGGATCCTTAACTGTTCAGCATTTACATCAATGATTTGATCGAGTATATTCGCGACACCAAGATTCATATATACGCCGATGACGTGCAAATTTATTTAAGTCGTCCTATAGATTTGATCGAGGATTGTCCTGCTCAACTGAACAGTGTTTTGCAAAATATTTTCAGCCGGTCCTTGGAAAACAAGATCACATTGTATCCGAGTAAGTGTCGTAGTGCATTGCTTTTCATTGTGGATCTATTGACCCTACAACGTTTCCTACCATTTCATTGGGCGGTTGTCCTTTGCCTTATGAGGATCGAGTTCGAAATCTTGGCGTGACTTTAAATTCTAACACATGAGATGTTTTGACCTCATCAACTCTAACATAACTAAAATATATCGCACTCTCCGCTGGCTTTGGCTGTCTGCTAGTTTATTCTGGCCTAAGCTCCGTTGTCACCTTGTTAAGCCTCTCATTCTACAACATTTCACCCTATGCCTCTCATCTCTTTTTCAAGTTCGACTCGCACTTCTCAAGGATATTGAATGTCGCTTTCAACGACTGTACTGGATTTTTTTTTGGATTGAGGAGGTTCAACCATGTATCTCACTCTGCTGGGCTGCTCGCTTGATATATATTTGAAACTTTAGTGTTCCTGTTTAACTTGGTTCGTTCTTCCCAACCGGTCTATTTGACTGCCTTCTTTCAACCCCTAAACTGCACTAGGGGGCTCAAACTTCTACTTCCACGGCTCTAAACTTCCACATTCCACGGATCTTGCATTGCTCAACTGGATAGAATCTGGAAATCGTTGCCTCATCATATCTAGACAGCTAACTCGTTTGGAAACTTCAAACGACTCCTAAAGTCCTATCTTGTCATAGTTGAAATTAGCTTAATTTAAGTTTAGTTTTATTTAGCTCTCCCGCCATTTTGTTTCGATGCTTGAAAAAAGATTGTCAATCTTGTAGTATCAGTTCCCAAATGAATTGAATTGAATTGAATTAGGCTGGGGGGTTTTTTTTGTTTTTGTCATGAAGTAAAGCTGAAATTAATTTATTTTATTTATATTTTCAGATCAAGGAAATACGTGGAAATCTTATGCCTGCAGAAGATCCTGCGGTAAGTTTCTCGTTTTTTTTTCATCCTTTTTGTGTATTAAAATTCAATTTCAAAGGACTTTAAATTACCTTACAAAAACGACAGCTCAAATATAAAAAAGAAAACTAAGGAACGATAAATTCAGCTATTTACCTATATACTTACCTAAATAAATTGGTATGAAGTCTTCTAATCGAATCCTCTTCAGATACCTATCTATGTACACCCATATAGGGGAAAAAATTAGTTACTGCATATCCCTCGAACTCATTACGTCTCTTTGAGGAAAAATTCTCAAATAAAGAAAAAAGCAAAAAAAAAAAACGGGAAAAAAAATAATGAAAATCCTCCCTTGCAATTCTTGCCTAATCCCTGAGCTTAAGACTACCATGAAATTTCTCTTGTAATCGGCTATTCGAAGCTCAGCTGAATCTGCAGATTCAGGCAAATATTTACATTCGTAAAAGACTCCGAGTACCAGGGATTAAGTGGATCAAGTTTTTATTGTTCGTAATAAGCTCACCCGAATGAATTTAATAGAAAAGGTCGTCTCCATATCTTCGTGGAATATAGATACAAATCTATTTATATATGAATGTATGGATATGTATGGGTATATGTATGTATATGTATTGTGTATATACAAGAAAGTATATTTTGTATAATGAAAACCTCACTTTCTCCTGTTTCATCCAAAATAATATCCTGAACATTAACTCTAAAACGTTTCGCAGCGCCACACAATTTGTTCATTGTACCTACAAAGTCGTCGTCCCTTTTTAAGAAGGAGATTCAGCAACAGCAAAGAAACTTTTAGACAACAATTCAATCTTCCGCCAAATTAAATTATTCGCGTCTTCGCAGTATTTTCTTCATAGTATTTAAATGCTCAGTTCATTACTAAATTATTATTTACTCCTTCGTATTCAGATACAGTTACTATCTTCTTATTCTAGCGGCTAAAGCCTTGTAGTTTAGTTTCCTATTCTTATATCCTTTTTTTTTGTAGACTCTAACTCCCTTAAATAAGATTACGAAAAGTAAAAAAAAAGAAGATATCTTTGGAGTGCTCTACAAAAATTCCATGCGCAATTGAGGGAAATTTTTCGTTAAAACTTTATTGTGGGTATTTATGTGGGCAAGTTTTAAGCAATAATGAGTTGGTATTTCGCCGATACAGCAATTCAATTTTATGAAGTTTAAAATTAATACTTTCGGGAAGCTTATGTGTTTTATCTACATTCATACATATACATATATACATATACATATATATATTCGGATTTTAAGTACGATTCTTCCAAGTGAAATAACTTCGAAAAGTTTTTGCCGACTTCTGAGTTTAACGGACTTTGAAAATTTTAAATTAATGATTATGTCGGTTTACTTAAGAAGACCAAGTAAAGAGATTTTCTGGCCGCCGAAGCTATTTGAATATAATTACGCTGAGGAAAAGTTTTTGCTGTTGTTCATTTGCGGCTTAAAATGTGTGGAAGAACATAGAAAAAATACCGCAACAAACTTATCCAAAATGAACTTTAACTTGTTACATTGCTAGGCTAGTAGGAGTTTTTTTTTCTAGTAAAATTGCAGTAGATTGCTTCTAGTTAAAAGTTTTAAAGCGGCGTTTTTAGTTAAAATACTGAAATCATGTTTTACTTAAATTTTAATTTTAATTTTTTAAATGAGAAATGAAAACAATCAATCCTAGACAATTTTATTGTACTAAAACCTTCTTCAGAAATCGAAATCCTATAAAATTGGTTGTAATCATTTTTTCTGTCCGACAAACCGTTCTAGAAATATATGCGAAAAACCACTTCAAAAATCAAACTTGCATAGATCGGTGACCATAAGAAATTTCATACGGGCATTTCTTGTTACTTGTTTTAAAAGATGTCTTAAGGTGATAAAAGAAAGGGATAAAGGTTAATTTAGAAAAGCTACATGAATGCGCATTCGATAGGTACTTCTGAATTAATTAAGAAACCGTTTGGAAAAATTTTCTCGACGGGAGCCTATAGAACCAGAGTGCAGACTTGCTTTAACGCTGCTGTAAGTTTTTAGAATAAATATAGTTAGATAAAGCTACTTATGATTTCATATTTTAGATACCTATCACTTGGGGCACCTATAGATAAGTACTTGCGTGGTCATTCTGAATGGGTTTTACTACTATATCACTCTATTCCGAAGGAGACAGGGCTTTCTCAATTCGCGGAACAATTTTATTCAACTTCTGGAATGCCAAATTGTGTGAGTGCAATAAATGGCAAACAGAGTCCGAGTATTAAAATTACAAGGCCCATCATAGAATTGCTCTCCTTGCTGCATATAATTCCAGGTAATGATATAGGCGTACAAGTAGTCGCAGTGATGGCGATATCTTCGCGCTAAGGTCCATTGGGAAATAAATTACCTTTAACCGCGGATAGAGCTTTACCAGATTCTGACATTGTACTTGCGCCCATTTTTTTTTTGTAGCTGATGGTGCATTTCCACTAGAAACGAATGTCATAATGTGCGTCAGATGGAGAATATTAAATATTTCTTTGCACTGTCAAAACGTGGATACAATTATAAAAGCAATCGTAGTTTTACATAATTATGTACATATTATATATTATTATTGTCCAGCAAAAAGATCATTATTACAATGAAAACTTGATTCCGAGTCAGTGGAGACAAACAGTTGAGCCCCTTCAACAGTGTCGTCTTATAAATGGATACAATGCCACAAGAGACGCTTTTGGTATTTATGATCAGCTGACAGAATATTTATATTCGAAGTAATAATCACCAAGCTAATTAATCTTAATTTGTGTATTAATTGTAATTAAATAAATTATTTTAAGTTCAAAAATACTTTATACTGAGTTTTTTGTTTACATTTTAAAATAAGCTCTTGCACATCTTTGAGCAAAAGTCTTCAAAATTCAAAATGGCTTCTTCGACCATACTACCTAAATTATTAAAAAAAAGCTTGAAAGTACTTGGGGCTTTAGCACTATAACTTTTTTTTTTTTTAAATGTGATAAGTTTCATGCTCCATACTTACTACTAGCTGCTAACTTTTTGGATAGTTCTAACCATTTTCTGTCTTTCATCCTAATACTTTTGTATGGCAAATTACTTTTGTTATATATACATACAACAAGTTGTTTTGCTTTACAAATTCTATGATTTTTCCTCCATTTCGCTTCTGTGTATTAATTTATTAAAAAAAAAAAACAACCACGTCAAATTTACTTTTTACTTCAGTATGTTGACAGAACTGTAGCAGTAAGAATCAACATTTTCGTTGACTTAACCATTTATTTATAAAACGAATATTTTACTTGGAGCCCTAGTTGAGAGATTTTTACTGATGTAAATAGAATTTTATTTTACGTGAATAATCTAAATATATAATCTGGATGAGTAAAATTAATCATGTGCCACTTTTATTAAGGGATTGATTGTTGAACGCAACTTTTTATACAGAACATGTTTGCGTATAAGGACCGAAGTTAATTGCGATGCTTACAAGTGCATTAGAAATTTTATAAATACTAGAATTCAACCAGCTAACCATCAGTGTCTACTTTGAATCGAAATTCTATACCAATCTGTTGTCAAAAAAATTATGGAAAAATCTTAGGAGTGTTGGCGTTCTCGGGAAATGTTCCTCAGAACACGATACTGATCCTAATTACCTTTATGAATACTTTACTTCTCATAACATCTTATCCTCCTCTGCTAATTTAGATGTTATACCCGCCCAGTTCTTCTGGGGTAAAAAACTCTCTGATGTATCTAGGTGACTCCATTATAGTGATGTCAAGGAGGCAGTGAGCCCCGACCAAATATCGCCTTGTTTTCTCGTTTATCCCGTTCTCCACATTTTCAATATCCTCGCAATTTCCTAAAATTTGGAAAAATGCGATTGTACTGCTCCTTGCTACAGCCAAATCTGCTAATGGTCTAAGCGATTTTTGACCAATCAGTATTCTGTGTTTTTTGTTCAAGGTGCTCATGCATGAGCAGATCTTACAATTTAATATATGGAATTGAAAGAAATGCTCACCGCTTGGCTGGCAGTCAGGATTCAGAGTTAAGTACAGCTGTAAAGCTGCTTTATTGAAGGGAACGTCCGAAATTTGTAAAACCTTCGACAAGAGTCACCTCACAGAGTTTGACAGCGTCAATCATTCCAAGCTCCTTACCGTCCTATTGGATAAGTTCAGGAGATGAAGAGAATCTTGGCGGCACTGATTGGAAGCTTTCTTATTAGACGATCTCAGTACGTCTTTCGAGAAGTTTGCCTCTCAAATATAGGGTTCCTCAGGGTTCAACCTTAGACCCCTTTATTGTTCAGTATGATGATGATGATAAATGATCTGCCGAGCTTAATAGAAAATTGCAAAATACGCTTGTATGTGGATGATGTCCAGAAACCACTCTACTGCGCATTTGAATTGAATTGAAATCCATGGAAGCTTAAATTATTGGTTATTTTATGAAGTTTTAGTATTTCATCCTACACCTTTAACACTGCATCGTGTGTGTTTGGCTTTAGAATGTCGGGGAACACTGTTCTTAGCAAAGTTGACATAAATACATATCCTCAAAAAAATTTATAATTCAGGAACCGAATCAGTTATGACTTTTTACAAAAAAAGCCAACTTTACCTGTTTTTCCTGGCTGATAATAATTTGAAGCTAAAAAAACCAAGCTGGAAAGGTTTTTTTTTTTTATCTGGCAAAAATATAAAGTCAGCTGGGCTTTCTAAGTTTTTCTGGTAAAAATAAGAAGCCAGCTGGGCTTTCTATTTTTTCGAGCTGGAAGTAACAGATTCATGCAATGACTCTCCGTCTCACTCAAACTAGAATCTTAAAGTTACGGTCTTACGGCAAGCTTTAGGTACACTAGAATCATTTTTAGTAGGTGAAAAGAAATTTTTCGAAACCGGGTTTCTTGAAGAAAAAGTTTTTTTTCCCGTAATCTAAGAAATATTGTAGCAAGTGTTATACCATTTTAGAATCCTTATTAAATGCGTCAACTTTTAAAGTTAATTGCCAAACTGGCGTAGTACATTTTGTTTTTATTACAGTCAGTTAAAGTTGGGTGAAATATTAATTTTCTATTCTTGGTTCGGCAAAATGTGACATTTTCTTCCAAGCTGGAACAGTTGGCTTAGAATTTAAAGCAACTTTAAACTTATTCGGGATTACATAAGAAAAATAAAACTGAAAAAAAAGTAAAGATTTGTAGCAACAGCAAGGTGTACATTTTCTCGAAAACAAAAGAAATGTCTAAAATTTGAAAAATACATGACTTAGATTTTTTTAATATTTTTCTGGTAACTGTTATGATTTGGTCTATCACCCGATTCCGGCATCCAAGCGTTTGCAACAGTAATATCAGGAGCCTTGGAGCAATATCAGGAGTTGCAATAGTTATCACAATAGGAGGTCCAAGTGCAGTGTTTTGGATGATAATTATCGGAATACTTGATATGTCGAGGTGGTGCTTGCATTCACTTATCGCTCTGAAAATACAACTGGCGGCGCTTTATATTACATGAAGTACGGGTCTCGATAGGAAAATTTGAGCATCATAAGCGTAAATGTGCAACTGAAACTCTAAAGATGATGGAAGATAAGGTACATATAGATTGCATTGAATTAGGAAAATCACTGACATTAGCAGAGTTAGAACCATGACACAAAAATTTGAAATTTAGCAGATCAGGATCCAAAGTGCATTCAGAATTAACGTCCGCCTTTTTGAGATTTCTCCACAGGACTTCAGATGGTATCCCAGTATTTCGATATGTCGTTTTTTTGCTTCCCGAATTGCACGAGTAGTACGATTTCTACAAACACCCTGTATTCTTCTTTGAAACTAGTGGTTTTATATCGCTTCCCCCTTTCGTATTACAACGAGCTGATATAAGACCTTGTTGATGTCTATTAAACCACGGGCAACTCTGATTAGGTGATCTTTTGCTATTGAGAGGAATGTATATATAAAAACGTGGATGAAGACATTAAATTAGATTAGATTAAGGAATTACGCGAGGCGATTGGTATTTGCACTACAGCCATTTATTGGTTTATTGTGCACCGCTTTATTTATAGTTCATCTAACAATCCTAGACTTCCTAGGAAGAGCAGTAGTTTTTTGGATGACGTTTCTTCGAAGTCTTTTGGATTTAAGAATTATGAGCCAAAGGCCTGGTTTGCAATGGCCTCGCATTCGCATGCTTCGATGTTTCATCCTCTTCCAGTCTACATACATTAGTGTGTGTGTGTGATATACCTATCCGATGTATGTGTTTGTTTAGTTTGCAGTGTCCGGTTAGAGAACTCCTGTAATGATTCTGAGTTGATTTCTAGACAGCCTCAAAAGATCCAGGCTCTTCTTTGGTGAAAGTCTTTTAATGAATCTTTTAACTTGTCTTGGGCCTCATTGAATTCCATCTTTGGTTCATTCGATTTTGGATCCAGTTTTGAATGGTAAATTTTACGGTGTTGTGAGGGATACCGCAAAATGGTTCCGGTCCGATAAGGGGCGTTTTTAGCAAGTACGCCTGCGTTTTCATTCCCATTGTTAAAATCCAAGGGCATAATCATCCAAATTAGCGTTCAAGAACATCATAACAGAATTTTACAATTTCCCGTAAATATACCTGCAAGTCAGTAACTTTAATAAAAATTTATTTTTCCTAACTATCAAATTGCAATCCAAGGCAAAATGTAAAATTTCTTTCATAAATGCAAGGTAATGAAGACACAAGGCGATGAGATAGCAATTTTGGTTTAGGCTTTTTATCATGTTTGAGAATTGTAAATCGATTTTTATCAATTTGATTATTTTGCAATTTATTTATTATAAATGCGTACACGCTTGGCAATAAAGGCTCAATCATTATTTTCAATTCGAAAGGTGAAAGTTTTTAATTTCCGTTCTCTAGCATTGTGCATAGGTATTGTACCTAAACACATTATAATCAACAAAGGCATAGGTTTCTGTACCAAGTGTCAAATTAACAACCTATGCACTACACAGAGTAAAACTTTGGGCAGATTTTCTTGTGCGGTAACATCATCGCGATATAAACACCCATCAATTCCTGAGTGTCCTGGCACCCATTGAATTGTTATTTTGTGACAAGGTTTGTTAATGCTTGAATACATCCCCACATTAACTTCATTTTGATCTCAGGTGATGAGATAGCTTTCAATGCCGCTTGGATAGCTGCATAGATATAAATTTTTCTGTTGGTGTAGGATCGGCTGAGGTTTTCTTATGTACATCTAGTGATGGCATAAACTTCCGCTTGGAATATTGAGGCGTATTTTCCTAGGCTTTGATAGATATCAGCTCTTGGCTTTACACCATATATTCCTTCTCTTTTCTCGGTTTTAGAACCGTCAGTGTACCAGACTAGGGCTTCATTTCCTAGATTCGTATCTATTTTCTTCCTATTTGGTAACGACCATCCTATCTGATATCATGTCCAGTATTGGATTAGCTTCTATTCGCTCTGCTATAGTGCGTAGGCCTCTGGAGTCCCATTCACTATACCCATCCGTCCGTGCTTTGTACACCATTAGTCCCGCCACTTTTTCAACAACGTTGCTGACTGCTTATAGGTTCAATAGTGCCTCTAAGGTAGTGATGTGAAAATACAAGACCAAGACCAAGACTATATTGGTCTTGGTGTTGGTCTTGGTCTTGCAAAATTAGTCTTGGTTTTGCTCTTGGTAAGATTGGTATAATATTGGTCTTGGTCTCAGTCTTGCATAGTCAAGGCTTGGTGTTGGTCTTGGTCTTGTTCTAGCTCTTAGTCTTACAATTCAGTCTTGGTATTGTCTGTGATCTTGTAGTAGGTTTTAGCTGTGGGCTGCACAGTCAACTTTTGGTTTTAGTTTTAATCTAGGATTTCGTTTTTTTGCGCAATTCTATAATTGATGTATCATGCCATAAATTTATAAATAGTTAAAAACACCTTATCCCCGTCTAAATAAATCTTGTCTGTACACGGGATGTGTTATTTGTGTCCTTTTAATCTTTATATAAATAAAATACAATAGTGCTATGACTTGTGATTGAATTATGAAAATGAAAGAGAAAGGAAGCAACAGAAACGACATTTTGTGAATCCAATTTATTTATTACATTTCTTTTGCCCACGAGTTAATGCACAATAACCATCGAGCAGATTCATTACTGAGCCGATTTCGGTGTTTTCGGATCACTAAAGATGCTCTGGAAAAAAGTCTCTCAGCAGGAACTGAGGTTGCTGAAATGGACAAGAAGTCCCGAGCTATTTTGGCCAAAATGGGAAACCTTGTTTCGTTTCGTCTCCACCACTGTAAATAATCTTCGACACTTGTAGCTCGTGTTAGACCGAAATACTCGTCAAGTTCTCTCTTGGAAAAAAATGTCGTTCGACGGGATTCGAACCTAGATCCCAAGAGTAGAAACCAAGTACGCTTCCTACTCGGCCACTTTGACGCCGGTCTACAAATCAAGACTTAACCTGTATAAAAGCGTTGCTTATTTGTATTTAGGCAGTTTTTCTCTAAAATTCCGGTAAAGTACGTACCGATCATAACTATGCTTCGCTATTGCACAAATTACCAGATTTTTATCTTGCATAATGAGTCTTGGTCTTGCATAATGTGGTCTTGGGCTTGGTCCTGTTAACGTACACATGGTCTTGGTGTTGGTCTTGTGAGCATATTTGCAATCTTGGTATTGGTATCGGTCTTGCATATTCTGCAAGACCAAGACCAAGACTGCAAGACCAAGACCAATTTTGCTCATCACTACTCTAAGGCACTGGTAGTTGTTATGCGCATGGCGCCAGTTACACTTAGACAAGCCATCCTTTGGAGCTTGCCTGATAGTTGTCTTTTGTGTACACGTGTTCCACCATGCTGCTGCAGGATAGGTGATCATGGATCTAACTACTGATTTGTATAGCCAAATCATTATGTATGGCTTGAGTCCCCATATTGAGCCAGCCAGTCTTTTACAGTTCCACAGCATTATTGTACGTTTCTAGACTGTCTTGTTGATATGTTCGTTTCAGTTGAGTTTATCATCGAGAGTTATCCCCAGATATTTACCAAATAG
Organism: Dioctria linearis; assembly: GCA_963930735.1. Classification (NCBI taxonomy): domain Eukaryota; kingdom Metazoa; phylum Arthropoda; class Insecta; order Diptera; family Asilidae; genus Dioctria; species Dioctria linearis. Next base: position 25,727,694 of record OZ005744.1, on the reverse strand, counting down.
GATAGGACTAATTAAATTCCTCATTACCCTTTTTCTGGTGAAGGGTATGATTGCTGTTTTGCTGGGGTTGACTGATAGCTTGTTCGTGAAGACATTATTTAGGAACTCTAAAGGGTCATCAATATTAACATAAATTATACCCAATTCCAATTTATAGACTGAATTTCAGTGAAAGGAGTATTGTTTATGAGAGACTGTGTTGGATTGTGTTGTATAAGGCAACAAATATTTGGTTCTCAACATGACACAATCACATTTTCTACCTGCTGTAAGAGCGGTTAAAGTTGAAATATGTAACTTTTCTTCAATCTTAGGAATTTAATTTTTTTTAACATTAATTGGATTGAGAAAAATTATTTTTAAAAATTTTTATTGAACATTGATTAAATGTTGAACCCCATCACTCATATAGTTTTCCATATTTCATTTTCTGGAACTGTACTATATTTACCTACTCCAGAGTGAAATATACCGCGTATAAATATTTGCGGTGGCGTATTATTCCAGTAAGATGAGATCATGTAATCGATAATACGATAAATGTGCAATATAAAAAATGCCAGCAAATAAAGTCAGCATAAAACAAGGGTTGATAAAGCAGTTTCAGAAATAAGTGGTAAATAGAAATAAAATGAACAATGAAAAAAGAAAGAAAAAAAGAAACAGTGGTAAATGATCTGCAAATTCAGCAGCATCCCTGTTCCTGCCATCTGGCTATATTCCATCATTTAATCGCGGAGATTTTTTTTTTTATAGTGTTAATGATGTCAAAACAAATATTGACAGACAATAAAAATACGACGAAATTGCCCCAGTTATTACTACATTTGGCTCGAAAGCCATATATATGTAGGCCTTAACTTTGACATTGTGCGAAACATTCAAAATTTTATTGTCGAAACGAAACATAATAAAGTTCACTACCGGCAAGGACAGAATACTGTCTTATGCCTGCGTGCCCCATCCTCCTCATCTGCCCCCCCCTCCACTTTCCCCTATCGGCAATCTAACTCTCTCCTTTTTTCTCCTTCAGATGTTTGGGAGAGATGAATCCATATAACTTTCCCGAAGGGCTGCTTTTCTCATTATTTTGAATAATTTAATCAAAAAATGTTTTTATTGTTATTACATTTTGGGGATCTTTAGGGCTCTCCTACCTCATTCAAATGTATTGAAGGGTGCAAATAGAATTCAAATTACGACAAAAGCTAAACGAAATTGAGGGAAGGAAATTTCAGGAGCATTGTGCTCGACGAAAGTGTCATAAATCAGTGGAGAAAATTTATATTATGGATGGAAAAAGTGAATAGGGGGAGGGGTTGTATTTTGGGGTTGGGGGTTGTGTGAGAGCATTGAAATTATTTATATGTAAGTATATGAAAAATGTTATGTTTTATGGAGATCTTGTGGTATAGCTGAAGAACATTATTTTTAGAAGCAATTTATAAGTGAGAAAAATTTATTGACCTGTTTGAATATGATGCTGACTTTTAGATATTTTCGCAGTTATTTTTCATGTTAATAATTTTTGTATAGGGTTGATCTATGTATTTGTTTTCCCATATAATAACACCATGTTGGTCAAATGAAAAAAGCAATAAGTAATGAAGAGTAAAGGATAGAAGGGTGGTATTGGTAGGCTAATTGGTAAGTGCGCTGACTACCGTCCCAGGGGTCGTGGTTTCGAATTCTACTTCACACGGTCCTACGCTTGTTCCTTCATCTAGTTTATTTTCGACTTTTATAGCTTCATAAGGATAAGATTTAAGTTTTGTGTGATGGAGGCTTCTCTATGAACAAAAAGTAAACTTAATAGAAGAGTAAGACTATATAAAGTTCTTATGATAAAAACGTTTCCCCAAGAAAGTGATTTAAGAGACATTTGAGAGGAATGTGTCTGGGTCTGTTGGCCGTTTTTTGAGACAGCCGGTCATGGATTGTACTATAACGCCTCATTTGCTTGCACTATATATCTTCTACTTCGAAGACTGTGCAAATGTGGAGTGATCAAATAAAACGCAATAAATCTACTTGTAACACTTTTGAACTAATCGCAAAAATGTTCTACCGGAAAATGTTTTAAAGAATATGAAAACAAGATAAGCAGGTTATAGGAAATATAATTAATATGAATTCGAAGAAATGTTTTGTCGTATTAAAGTAAAAAAAAATCATTGAATTTTATAAGGTTTTGATTGGCTTAAATGCATTTATTGTGTTTTGTATGGTCTTCATACCTAAACAAAGGCGATTTGATTAGGTTGTTATTAAGTCAAACAGGCTCATAAGTTTAATATCGTGTGTATCATGAAAACGATAGAAAAACTGGATGATAGGGCTAATAGAATAAAGTAGGTATATTTCATTTCTAACTCTTCATTTTCATAAATATGCTTACCAACCGGGAAAATTTATTGTCACAGAACTTCATTGACTTGTCCAGAGCCTTGTATGGGGGGGGGGGCTATGTGTCTGATTCGCGAAGCCGTCCTCAGGGTAGCATTCTATATAATGCTTTACGGTAGACGAGCTTCTAGTACCTTTCAATACGGGGAGCTTCTTTGTGCAAGTCTATTTTGGCAGAGTCTTGATCCTAACTAGCCTGGAGGTGGGGTTCTGGATCCCTTCAGCTAGTCCTGGACATTGACGTCAATATAGTCATAGTACCTTTAACTAGGAACGGAATGATTGATAGGCTAGTGCATCCGACTTTCATAGAGGTAATTGTGGTCTTCAGGTAATATTGATATCTCCACCTAACCAAAATATCATCGCAGAGAAAGTGCGAAGGTAATTTTGAGTTTGCCACTTTAAACCTAAGTCTCTGTATTTATTTATACGTCATGAGCATCAGTGATCAGTGCAAGGTCATTAGCCCTTGTCACTGATCAGCAATACGGGTGTCCCCAGCTGTGGTCATTGAACTGCACGGTCTGAGGTACTGAAAGCAGCAAATAGGCATAACACTATTGCTGTTTTTTTTACCTCGCTGTGTCGTTAACTGCAGCTGGTTGCCCCTAAATAAATATTTGTGTTGTTGTGTGTCGCTCTTTCTTCTGCTTTTTTTTTGTTTAGCTTTGGAACATGCAGAATTTTATTTTAGAATTTTGCAACATTCGCGGATTGGGGGCAAATCGTTTTTCGGTGTACTGCCATCTTCAATCAAAAAATCCGGCAATTCTTGCGCTAAGTGAAACCAAGGTCGTTTCTGATGCTGATTCTAATCAATATCACGTCCCTGGTTGTAGCTTAGTGCCTCTTTTTTCCATAGGGGGATCGCAATATATATACGGAATGATGTGGCCTTTTTACCATTCTAAAAGATTTTCCACCTTCTGTCAATCCTGAGTTTAATTACATCTGGATTAGGTTCAAACTTCACAGGCACATCATCTACTTTTGCTTCCTTTATCGCAGCCCAAATATGTCTGATGTCGACACGGTATCCGTATTTGACAATATCTTCAACAATATTGATCATTTGCTTTCTGTCTCCCCCTCTTCCGAAATCGTCCTGGCAGGCGATTTTAATGTCCATAACATACTGTGGCTCAGACATTCTTCTACCACAAGTCCTGCGGGCCGATTCGTTGAACTATTTTGTGAATCTTTCAATTTACATCAGCTAGTGGATGCACCGACGCGAGTCCCTGATGCAGCTGGAGATAGGGCCAATTTACTAGATTTGTTTCTGTCATCTCACCCTGACAAATATTCCATCTCAGTCCGCTCCCCTCTTGGTAATTCAGACCACTGTCTAATCACGGCTCAATTTATCACCTCAACTCTGCGCCGCCCTACTTCTCCACCTACAAGTAGGCTTCTCTGGCGCTATAAGAACGCTGATTGGGAAAGTCTCAATCAGTATCTTAGAGATATAGATTGGTCGGTCTGTTTTGCTTCGAGGGATGCTGATGAATGCACATTAGAACTTAGTAACATACTAAGTCTAGGCATGCGTGAATATATTCCGTATTCTTACAGCAGATCTCAACAACAGCAAAATCGCTCTTGGTTTAACGATAAGTGCAACCAAGCTATAAAAGCGAAAGAGTCTGCTTTTCTCGCCTATCAAGTGCATCCTTGTCCAGAACTGAAAGAAATCTACAAGACTGCACGGAACACCTGCAAGTCCATTATCCAGAGAGAAAAATTTCTTTTTGACCAGAATGTTAGACAAAGAATCTTGGCAAGCCGCAAAGCTAGCAAAGGTTTCTGGTCCCTGGTCAAAACCATCAGGAACAACTTCAGCAGTTCCTCTATACCTTCACTACTTAATAATGGTGAAGTGGTTGTCGACTCCCTGGATAAAGCTAATATTTTGGCTGCTAGATTCGCATCAAATTCTTTTCTTCCACCCAATTCACAGGCACCTGTCGTGCATCCCCCGTGCGGATGTGTACAAGAGCCAATACACATCCGTATGAGGGATGTGTTCAGGGTCCTTAAAGGAATCAACGTCTCTAAAGCCGCAGGCCCTGATGGTTTATCGCCCCTATTAATTAAAAGCTGTGCCTCATCCTTGGCTAAACCTCTGCGCAAACTATTCTACCTGTCCTATTCGACAGGAAAATTTCCAACTGCTTGGAAACTAGATCACGTTCAGCTTCTTTCAAAGGTTTTTGAATCTATCATTAACTCCAAATTAATGAAGTATCTGGAAATCAACGATCGCCAATACGGCTTCCGGCACGGACGCTCATCTGGAGACTTGCTGACTTTTCTTACGGAACGTTGGAATCGTAGTCTTCACAATTTTGGTGAGTCCAAGATCGTTGCTCTAGATATTTCAAAGGCCTTTGATAGAGTCTGGCATCCAGCCCTTTTAGCCAAACTCAAAGCACTTGGTCTTTCCCCTCCTCTTCTATTATGGATTGAAAGTTTTTTATCTAGTCGCCAAATACGTGTTGTATTAGATGGCGTTATATCTGAACCTCATCCTATTAATGCCGGTGTCCCCCAGGGCTCTGTTATTTCTCCGACTCTATTTCTAATCTTCATTAATGATCTGCTTTCCCTTACTTTCAATCCTATCCATAGCTTTGCTGATGACAGTACCCTTGATTTCGCATACTGCTTTGACACCCTTGCGGATTCCAGAGGGAACGCCACATGTGTTAAACGAGACTGCATGATTAGATCATTGAATAACGATCTTGACAATATTCTCGCTTGGGGCAAAGTGAATCGCGTCGAATTCAATGTGCATCTAAGACCCATAGCTGTCTCATCTCATTAAAAGAAGACCATCACTTAACCACTCCCGTTTCGTTTGATGGTGCATTAATTCACCGTCACTAAGCATTCTTGGCATTAATATTTCCAGTAAGTTAAGTTGTACAGATCACATCTTCTCGGTTGCCAAAGAAGCATCAAAATGTCTTGGTTTTTTGAAAAGGTGTAAGAAATAATTCAGCCCATCAAATATAGCGCTCCTCTACAAGTCCTACATCAGATCTAGAATGGAATACAATTCCCATATCTGGGATGGGGCTGGTCGCACAGCCTTAGCTTCATTGGATATTGTGCAAAAGAGAGCCTGCAAGCTCATTGGCGATGTGGCAATTACTCGTCATATCGACTCGCTCGAGCACCGTCGCAATGTTGGATGCCTTTCGCTCCTTTATCGCTATATGCATGGTCAATGTTCTGACGAAATGTCTAGTCTGATCCCTTGTAGAATAGTTCCTGCACGCAATACTCGCGCTGCATCCCGCGCTCATCCTTTTACCCTTCAAATTACCTTCGGCCGTACACTAAAATTCCGTGATGCTTTCTTATCCCGAACTGTGCGAATGTGGAACAGTCTACCATCTTCTGTCTTTCCTCCGGCATACAACCTGCGAAAGTTTAAGGGCGACATACATCGGCACCTCCGCCGCTCTCCTCATATCCCTTAATCCTTTCCCTATCTCCTTCCTGCCACGCTGTGCTTTGCATCATAGGGAGTCCCCTGAGCTTGGCTTAATAATATATAAAAAAAAAAAAAAAAACAAAAAAAATAAGACCGATATTAATACATGGGGCGATTCGATTGAAAGGTGTTAACTCAATGTGGAGATGACCGCACTATGATTGAAGAAATTTTTAAGGAAATTCTTTAGAAGCCTATAACATAATACCGTAACCGACTATTGAATGGGTCCAACAATGGATACGGATATTCGGGCTGGAGTGTTAAAACAATATCCCCGGAATCACTGAGAATACGGAGCTATACGTATATAAAGAAAAGAAAATCGTACTCAAACGACTGCCAGAGGTCTTAAACCTGTTAACAATATCGAGATGAAGATGCTAATGATGATTATATTACTGATGTCATGCTTCCATCAGATGATTTACGATTTACTGCCTTTGGAGACTTTAACATGCCTGTTGTTAGTTGGAGTTACTCCTTGGATGTTGATGATGATTTGCGGCTGACATTTTTAGCAGTTTCTCAACATTCTCTTTATTTATTGATGGCGTTGCTTCTTTTGGTTTGTCGCCAGCTCAGCCAAGTGATGAATGACTTTGTTAAGTCTCTTGACTTTTATATTTTCGTCTTATTCCTGCAGTAACATCGTACATCGTTAAGCCATCTTTGGTTTTTATTTTGGAAGCTACGAGCCCATTGTGCTAATCTGCTAAGAAAAGAACTCTCACCAGAACTTTCGCGTCCTTTTAATGAAGCCCATCAGGTCTAGATGAGGTTTCTCCTTAAGGTGCCGCGATCCGAACTATTAATCTTACCCTATGTTAGGCAACCAATGTATTTATGACTTTGAAGTTTGCTATAACGATTACATAGAATTAGAGCTTTCGCACTGATCTTAAGGGCCTCTGGGGATTTCTTAATTCTCAGTATAAATGTAACGGTTATAACCTTCCACGTTATGTCTTAACGGCACCGAAAGTTATCACCCTCAGGCAACTCTCAATATCTCTAGTGACTTCTTCAGGTCTGTGTTTTTGTATATTAACTCTGACATCAATTTCAAAGTCTTTACCCACTTCATGAGGCTTCCGCCTAATTGCCTTGAATCCCAAGACCTTATGTTTGACAAGACTACCGTTTTAAAGTAAGGACTCGAATGGTACTGATGTTCCCTCAGGAAAGTCATTTAGGAGAATTACTTTTCATCATTTACATGAATGATATATTTATGACTTGACACTTTTTTTGTTATGCTGACAACGCCAAAATGTTTCGTATCGTTTCTAGTGAGAATGAGTGTGTTCTCTTAAACTGTGTTTTTCCTCCATAGGTGTATAATATGGGGATTTTGCCTCATCTAATTCATACTCAGAACTTATTCTGAGTTTATATGAGATGAGATCAGCTTGATCTCTTTTCAAAAGCGTCTGCGGCAAATGGAAACCAAGCCGTTCTGATGAGTATCTACAAAGTTTCTGCTATATGAAACGCTTATTTTTCTTCCAGCGCACTGTGGACTTACACAGTTTTTTTTCAACTCTTTTCCAATTTTTTTTTGTATTTTATTAATTTTTCCATTTTTTTCCATTTTTCTATTTTCGTTTATTCTTCAAGTCACTAATTTTTGTTGTTTTGTTAGTTTGTGTGTTAGAATAAAAAAAAATTTTTGCTTTATTATTTTTTGTTTTTTGTTGTACCGGAGATTGCGAAGAAATATTAGCTTTAAAAAATGTTTTCTTACATATTATGCAATTCGTTTTTGTAGAATCTTAATACTTAATAAATATAACATTTTCAGCTTTTAGGTTATTTATAATATAATAGGGGTAGTCCGTCGGCGTTGCCCGGCGATAATATAGATACCTAGATGGGTGGGGGTGGGGTTGGGTTTGTTAAAGATAAGTAATATCTAAGCTGTGTTTGTCATGCATACATTCATTTCTGTGGGAGAGTGTAGCTGCTCTCTACGTAGACGCATTCTCATGCAGTGCCCAAATATATAGTAAAACAGGAAATTTTGGTATGGAAACCCTACGAAGGAGTTGCCTGATTGGCCCCATTTTCGAACTGTATTTGAAATTTTTATGAAAATTCCGTGTACAAAATATGAGCTCTCCACCTCAAAGCCTTCTCAGGCAGCTACCAAGTATATACTATATAAAGAAAAATAAAAGTTGTGTATGGCATCACTAAGAAGGGGTAACCCAATTTAGCCCATTTTTGAAATTTTATTTACCATTGCTATGAAAACACCACGTAGAAAATTTTTTGCATGGCAATCCTACGAAGCAGTTGCCTGATTGGTTCCATTTCTGAACTTAATTTAAATTTTTCTTTAAGAAAATCCCATGTACAAAATGTCAGCTCTCTACATCGACGCGTGAGGCAGTGTCCAAATATATAGTGAAAACCTAAATTTTTGTATGGCAACACCAAAAAGCGGTTTCCTGATTTGGTCCATTTTTGAACTTGTATTTGCAGTTCTCATGAAAACTCCGCGTACAAAATATCAGCTCTTCACGTCGACGCGTTCTTAGACAGTATCCAAATATATAGTGAAAAACCAAAATTTTGTATGGCAACACCAAGAAGGGGTTGCTCGATTTAGTAAAGTTTTAAAATTTTATTAACTATTGCTATGAAAACACCACGTACCAAATTTCAGCTCTCTAGGTGCGCTCGTTGTCAGGCAGTGTTTAAATATATACTAAAAACAGAAATATTTGTATGGCAACCCTACGAAGGAGTTTAGTCCATTTTTGAACTTGTATTTGCAAATTTTCTTAAAACGCCGTGTAACAAAATTTCAGCTTTCCACGTCGACGCGTTCTCAGGCAGTTTCTTAGATCTCGACAACAGCGCCATCTATAGTGTCCAAAACAATCCTATATTTCAAGCTGGAACCAACCAAATACATTCACAAAATTTTATTGGAATCGGTTAGGCGGTTTCGATGATTAGCTGGCACAAACATCGTGACACTGGATTTTTATATATTAAGATTAAGCAACGCAAATTTTTAATTTAATTCTATTATTTAAGAACATGTAAATCCTGCAATTTTCAAAGGTCCATAATTTATGATACCACTCGGAAAAACTTAATTCCCGCTCAGTAATCATTGATGTAATATCAGTACTGATTACTCAACCAAGGACAGGTTTCATGCAGGGTTTATCCCCGTATGATAATTCTAGTAGATAGATTTGCATAATTAAAACTCTACTTCTCTGGTTCAGATTTTTACTTCACTCTTTGAAAAGGCTCTGAAAATTAATGACCCAGCTTCTTCTACAAGTTTAGCAGTGCTATAACTATCTTTAAGGCTGACACATAATCGTAGCATCACTGGGCATCAGCTCGAACAAATGCCTGCCAAAAGCAATGGTAATACCGGGATAAAATTATATTTGATTTTTGTTTCCGATACCAATGATGATGCCAATTTTCCGATGCCGCCATTGTAGTTCGATCTTTAAAAATGATGTTCTTTGGCATCAAATTTGAAGCATTTGTAAAATATATTTTATTTTTAATGTTATTCACGTTTGTTGTTTCTACTACAATTTATTTTTGTGTACTACCATTTTTCTTCCTAATATTACACCTACTAAAAATACTAAATATATTTTGTGGGAGGCATCTCCTTTGTGTCTAAAAGAATTCTGGGTTTCATTCTACCGTATTTTTCACTTAATCGACTGATCATGTTATCACGACTCTTCCTTTATCTAGTTTTGTAGTGTCATTCATCTACCATTTAGCAAGCGTTGAAGTAAATATTTTACAATAAAAAATAAATATCCAAATATACATATACAAAAAATTCTCTCTAATAGCAAACATTTCGACAGAAAAAAATTAACTCGAATTTTTAACAAAAACTACGTATTTAAGCTTTCGTGCTCTGTTTACATTTTTTATGTAAAGTTATTAAAACCGTTTTCATTTTTATTCACATCTCTCAAAATATGTTTGCTTTCACTGGTATCAACAAACAATAAAAAAAAAAAAAAAAAAAATCAAAGCTTTCAACAACTTTGCAGGATTTTCAGTCCAATTACAAAAAGGTTGCAAATATTCCTTCACATGGTTGTGACAGTGGTAGCGCCGCGGTGGTTATGCTTTTTATTCCTGTTTCCTCATTTAATTATTTTCCCAGTAGCTGTGACAAGCATGTGTATAAAAACTCTCAATGTCCAATGTAAATCGATGCACATAATAAATGTTTGTTGATTGATACCGCCTTTCAGGTATAGACCACCCGCATCTAGTGTTGTATCACAGCACAACATTCAGAAAATCCATTGATAAGCCGATTTCAAGTGAACGAGAGACTTTAGATTGCAATTGAAAAGGCGTGACATTACAATATACATTTGACTATACACACATAGGGCGAATGGATTAAAAACAAAAATAAAAGAAAATACATAGATACCAAATAAAGGACTTTAGGCAAACGCGAAATTGCTAAAATTTACTAAAACCTGTGTGGAATGTGGAGCTTGATTTCATAGGAAGTTGTACACTCTTCTGATCCGATGCTCGTTGTTTTTTTTCCCATTGAATTGCAGGGAAAATCCCTGTGGATCGGATATCAAGGGGATTCATTTACTGCAAATAAACTCGGTTTCCATACATGCAAATATACAAGTAAAATACAAAAAAAAATGGTTTACAAAAAAAGAAGACAAAAAAAATCGAAAACGTAAAAAAATCCATTTTTTGGTTTGAACGGGGAGCCGTTGGCCCAACTATCAAACTAGGTAGAGGTAGATGCAGCCAGCAGATTTATTTTATTCATTCACTATCGTATGCAATTATTATTGGCTTTCCCTACATTTTAACACCATCAATGAAGCCTCTGGGATAATTTATGGCATATTTACACATTTTACATTTACACCGGGCCCGGGTCAATCTACAACGTGATACAGCATAAAGTACGCATTATTGCGATAATGCCAAATTATTGAACAAGTGCTTTTCCGACACACGCTTTTAAGCCGATGATGCCAGAAGTATTGGTATTATATGCTTTGATGAAATGTACATGCATATATAAGTATCTACCTATACATATACATATGTATGTACTATTTTGTACATATGAACCCCTTTTTAAGCTGTATTAGCACCGTTAATTTACGAAATACCTCCAAAGTATTATCAATAATTCGGATTAGATTTTGTACTTTATTTATTTTACCAGTGGTGTAGTTTAAATAAATCATGTTATTGCGGGAGCACATTTATAGTAAGAGGAATCGAGTTTTGAGAAGAAATAGTGAAATTTGTTGGTGTTTTCTCTCTATCACATTTTCTATTCAACTGTTCTAAATTTTTCCTATGGCCTATTTCACAAAACTACAAATTACAACAACAAATCTGTACTTGTGTATCACAATTATAAATTTGTAATACGAATTTCTGTTTCTCAATACAAATAACTACTTATTTCAGAAATTTGTGATAAAATGCAGAGAAATCGTAGTTATAAAACTTTGTTTGTCACAATTTTGTAGAGGTGCCGTTTCACCAATTTCCCCATTTTCAAATTTTGAAAAGTTATTTCATCTACTTTACGGCGGATCATATGAAAACTTTCGTTGAATTCAAAAAATAGATTATAATAACGCGAGACATAAAAGAAATTGTTACTTCGGCTACTATCATAGCTCCTATATGTCTTCACCGTATCAAGGACATCTTCTTGTTTATATTATATTAACACTTTAAGTAGTAACATATTTGTAGAAAATTACACATGAGAAATATTCTCGTTTACTACACAAATTTTGCAATGGAACTACAAAATTATACTTTAGTGGAACAATAAAAGTAGAGATTACTCTTTAGGACTTTTTACCGGGGTAAACTTATATTTGTTCAAGAAGGAATTTTTTTAGATTTTCCGGTATATAGCAAAAGCTAAGAATGTTTTTAATTTGTAATTCTATCACACAACCCATTATATTTTTGGTGGCAAGTTTCAAGTCGTGTCTTTGACCCATTAATAGGTCCCAAATAGCGAAATTGAGTGGCTTGAAAAACAAATGAAAAAATAGAAACAAAGAAAAGAAATGAAAAAATGAAAAAGATTGAGGAAAAAATAGAAAAAAAAATTTAATAAAAATTTTTTAAAATTTTTTTTTTCAATCTTTTTCATATTTTAATTTTTTTCTTTATTCTATTTTTTCACAGAAAAAAAAGTTATTAAAAAATTTTTAAAATTTTTTTTTCTATTTTTTTCTCAATCTTTTCATTTTTTTCTTTTTTTTTGTCTCAATCTTTTTCATTTTTCATTTTTTTTCTTTATTCTATTTTTTCATAGAAAAAAAAATTATTCAAATTTTTTTAAAAAAAAATTAATTTTTAATAAATTTTTTTTTCTATTTTTTTCTCAATCTTTTTAATTTTTCATTTCTTTTCTTTATTCTATTTTTTCATTTGTTTTTCAAGTCACTCAATTTCGCTATTTGGGACCTGTTGATGAGTCACACCAAGACTTGAAACTTGCCACCAAAAATATAATGGGTTGTTTGATAGAATTACAAATTAAAAAATTTTTTTAGCTTTAGTGAAACAGAAATTTACAAGAAAATTCTATTTCTATAAACTTGAGGCTTGCGAATTGTAACTAGAAATAGTGTTTGGTGAAATCAAAAAATCCTACAAATCTCCTCTTGTAGAATACAAAATTACATTTTGCTAACACAGGAATTTTGTGAAACTAAAATTATCAATTTTTCCACAATTATTGTTAAAAAGCACTTGTAAATCACAATTTGTAAGTTCGTGAAATAGGCCATTGGTATACATACCACAAGTAGAGAAAATTCATCTGTTTAAAAAAAAAAAAAAACTGTAATTGTACCTATAATTTTAAGTGTGTGACAACTATCGAGTAAAGATCACGCAACTTATCTAGGTACATAGTATTCCAAATTTTGTAGACCTTATTGAGAGATGAATGGCATTGTATTTGGCGCTTTTGGGAGTCGAATCCAAATCGATAACTCCATCGGAATATACTATAAAAACTCTTCCAATCCTTATAAGTATTTACATTTTTTGTACATCCCTCGATTCTAGATACAAATTAACAGCTCTTAGTCTCTTAACTGAGTTGTCAAAGCCAGTTAGCCGAAATTGGTATTCTGCGTAAATAGTTAAGAGCTGTCAGAAGTGAGCTGATCCCTTAAATTTAGTGGAGATTTTTTGTTAAGGGATTTTTCATCCCAGCAAATAAAACTGGTTGTGAAATATTTCTTAATGTATGAGGACGCTTAAATTTCTTTTAATGGATGAGGTGATAGGCACAGTAATTGTTTTGTTCGAAATAGAATAGAAATGCTGTACGTAAGTTTGTAAAATAAACAATAATTACGCAATTTAACTTTGCTCACGATGCACAGAGGACAAATCTGAAAAACGTGAAAGATGAATTGGATCCATTTGCCTCGTTTTTGAGGCTCTATTCATAACGAATTTTAGAATGCCAAAATTGTAAAAAAATAAATAATAAAAAAATAATACAGCCTTACGATAATCTCTATTATTTGACGATATCATTTGACTTTAAGGTTTTGGCAACACTTAATTTTTTTGCTACAGGTTCATACCAAAATCCTGATGGACGTAAGAATTTCCTCAAATCCAGGGGTGTTAAGTACAGGTACAGGATTTATCAGTAGACAGTTGAAGAGTGGTTTCTTTTAATTTAGAAATTATTGACAAAATTGTTTTTTTTTATATGGCCTTGCAATTCGTACCGGTTTACAATCAAACGGAGCACATTTAGAGAATAATAAAAAAAAAAACAGAAATCCTGCACAAAGCTTTTCTTGACACTCGCTGTTTTTCCTATAAGCGCTCCAAGGGTGCTTCACTAGTTCTAGTTCTAACTGAGCACTTCCATGTACTATAAACGATGATACGGTGGATAAATGCTTCGAAAAAGCGCTCTTTTATTCGCATTTTAGCGCTTTTATATCTCGCTGGGATATGTTTGTTTATAATTCCTTGGATGGGAAGCACTAAGTTCAAAATATGGATAGGATTGGCCCATCTACATATAATATTAAAAGAAAACTGAAAAAAACGCACCAATTCAAACATGAGTTTACTTTTCATGGAGGAAATCTACGTGGAAAGTGCCATGGCTCCACAGTCACCCGAAACACCATAAATTATTACTTTGAGCGTAGCTGGAAGTTCATTTTTTTTTTAGAATCGACATGAAAATTTTTCTTCAGAAAGTTGTTCACCGATAAATGCACCAAAGGAGTTATTTTGATTGACTTGGATACCTACGTCGCTCAATTTTTTTATAAGCTTACGTAATCATTCATTATTTTCTTCGTTTTTTTTCAAATTGTTAAAGAAAATCTTCAGCTGAATTACATCGAAAATTTAGTGAAATATGTTAAATAATAATTTTCCTTATAACTTTTACAAGAATATTGTTCTTAATGCAGCAAAATCTTACTACAAACTCACATCATTGGGTTGAATTTTGCATACCGCACATGTATAAAAATCATGTAATTAATGAATTGCAAGAATCTCATTGTCATGCATGTTCTCCGAGGATTAAACTTTTTATAAAAAAAAAGAAAAAAGATAAGAAAAAAACAACACATATGTTCGTTTGAAAGTCCATGTTAATGAGGTCTGTCAATTTAAATAATTACCTGTTAGCATTAATAATATTTTTTTTCCTTACTTATACATTATGCAAACATACTTACATTGAATATACATGCTATGTACATATGTATATAATCAGGTGAATTGAAAGGAAGCTTATTAAATTTATTATCTAATCATAATATCTGTGGGTTGCTGCTTATTCATATCAGATCATCAGGGAGCGCATTCATTAACAAAATTACTGAAAACGATCATAAAGAGCTATCACATCACCCATTACCTTGAGGCCGTCATAAAATCGTAGTAATATCATGTAAGCACTCTTATCCATATACGTACATTCATATACATTCATACATATGTGGATATATGAAAATGAAAAGTACCCTATCAAGCCCCAGGGTATATTCTATGCTAGTTATACTAAGAGAGAGAAAGCTTAATATCTTTCTGGTATGACGTTTTCCAAAGTCCTTTAGAAGCGATTTGTGGTTGGAAACCCCTTTAATCTCTTTGCAACGACAACACACTATGAGCAAACTACGGGTAGTTAGATAAGACGACGGTTTATGATGTTTCTACTTTGAGAATGTAACTCTATGTGAAGTGGAATGAACTATACAAAGTTTTCTTCTAAACGTAAAAGTTTTTTTTCTTTTATTTTTTTGGTTTTTTGCGTTTATTTAAGAAAGAAATTTATTTTTGTTTCGATACTGATACTGAGATAATTGCAGTATAGCGTGAAAAGGAATTTAAAAATATTTTATTTGGAAATTTTATTAGAAAAAAATAATATTCGTATGAAATTGCGAAAAGTATACAGATTATTTACAGATTAGATAGTAATTAGAGAGATTATATGAGGGTAGGTAAAATGAAAAATTCTCAACCCAATGAAGAGATGGCTCTCGGAAAAGAAGTGTCCATCATTTACCAAGAAGTTAATTGTTGTTGACAAACTGAAATAAAAAAATTCAATAATATTCCTTAATAACAGTAAATGTTAACAATTGGCGATGGTATGTTTATAAACATACATAGCAAAAACCAGAATATGGTGGAATTATAACAGGACTGAGCTACTTAGTGCTAGTTTTTCCATCTAACGGTCCTGATGTTATGTCCCCTAAATTTTTGAAGATTACCATTCCAACTATGTATAATTGATCCACTGCTGCATGTCCATAATACCTGTATCTCTAAGTTATCCTATGTCCAGGAAGACTTCTAATAAAGGGACATATCTCCATCCTACTATAGGCCTATCAGCCTGCTTTGTTTTCTTTCCAAAGTGTTGGAAAATTGCTGTATTGATATTTGGTCATCAAATAATAGTGAAATCGCCATTTTGTCTCTCTTTGATTTTTCAAAGGCATTTGACAGAGTTTCACATAAGAAATTACTGAGCAAACTTTACAATAAAGATTATTAACTTCCTGTCTGATAGTTTACAGCGTGTATTACTGGGAGAGACATTTTTTTTTACATTTTGTTCCCTTAACCTGTGGAGTTCCACAGGATCCGTACTTGGACCTCTACTCTTTATCCTATATATCAACGTCTTGCCGGTTGTAAGTTGTGACGGTAATATTCATATTTATGCTGCTGACGTTCAAATTTATTTTAGTCGTCTTATAGGTTTGATGAAAGACTGTGTGGATTTGCACAAATTAAGAAGTGAGCATTTGCCTTGTTTTTGCGAAGTTGGATTCAAGCCGCAATAGAAAAATTAAATAGAATACAATAGAAAAGAATTTTTTATTTATGGCTATGTACTACAAGAATATAAATATCTTTTTTTAGTACGAAAAGAAGGTGGAATTAAAATTAAATCGGTCATTGCAAGTGACTAATAATATAAATTTAAAAAATAAACAAATTAAAAATTAAATATGGAAAATTGTGCTTCTAAACAACGTAAATGAAATGAGCGAATAATATTAAAACATAAAATAATAATTAAAATAAATAAATAAATAAATAAATAAAATAAAAGAATTAAAACATACAAATATATATCATAACAACTAAGAACTAGTGGGTCCATTGTGCCCCATAGGCCCCATGGGATAACCTTTTCAAGCCACCCCAGATTAATCCTGCTTCCCTTGGGGAACTCAAGATATCTCCAAGCCTCTTTACCTAGATCTATCCTGCTTCTCTTAGAAAACTCAGGTCACATCTAAATTCCTTGCTTTGAAGTTCCCCCAGACTTGAAAAGAAGTAGCTACCCAGTAGCCTACTTCTTTTATTCATCAGAGCGGGGCATTCGCAAAGCACGTGTTGGATGGATTCGATTTCCTCCGAGTCCTTACATCTCCTGCAGAAATCGTTCGCCGCTATCCCCAGTCTTCTAGCATTGTCACCTATGTCCCAGTGACCTGTAAGGACCCCTACTAGATTCATGGAGTTTGTTCTACTGCCATTAAGCAGCTCACTTGTCCTTTTCCTGTCATATGCAGGGCACAATTGTCTCACAATATGGCCGGTATCCCTGCGGCTCACCGGAGGTTTGCCTTTTGATAGGCGCCTCTGATAATTTCCTCTTTTATTGCTCCGATTGGAATCCTCTCAAAAGCTACCGCCGCGGAGCTATCTAATTCAGAGCCTTTTTTGGCCAACTCATCAGCCATCTCATTGCCTGAGATATCCTTATGGCCAGGTACCCAGCATAGGGTCACCTTCTGCCTTGTAGTCAATACCTCAAGGCTAGTCTTGCATAACTGCACCAATTTTTATTTTACCAGCGCAGCATCCAGCGCCTTGATGGCTGCCTGGCTATCAGTATATATGCATATGTGCCATGAAGGTGCTCTGCACATAGATGCCAATGTTACCGCCTGATAAATTGCTGCAAGTTCTGCCTGAAAAACACTGCATTTGTCAGGCAGTCTATAAGACTCGTGCCTCTGTAGATCTTTGAAGTATACTCCAGCCCCTGTGCCTGCACTTGTCCTGGAACCATCCGTTAAAATAGAAAGATCGGATGCTACGACCAACTCGTTCCCATCCCAGTCACTCCTGGTGCGCATCTTGCATTGACACCACCACCAAAAGTCATGATAGGTATTTGGTAGTCTGTTTCTTCCGTGCAATAACTACAGTCTATCTTCCAGAGTATATTGGAGTGTCCAACACTCCTCTCCATCCACCATCCCCCTGCGCTTAGCCTGACAGCACTAATTGCCGCTACACCTCTGTAATAGAGGTCCAGGGACAGTAAGTCAAGCATGACCTCCAGTGCTGCCGTGTGGGCGTGGTGAGCACACACCCAGTTATACCCATGCAGGCAGACCTCTGGATTTTTGGCAGCACCTCCATTTTACATTTCCTCGTCAGTGCCGTCCACCAGACCGTAGAGCCGTAGCAGAGGATGGTCCATGCTGGACTTCTTCACGCGTTCTTCTAAATTAACCTTCCAGCTTATTATCTCTTATTCTCAAGTACTTTGTTTCACTGGAGAGAGTAAGATCCTCCCCACCGAGAATTGGAAGTCTGAAATTTTGTACCCGCCTCCGTCTTGTAAAAAGGACCAGCTTCGTCTTCGAGGGGTTTACCCTCAATCCACTATTATTGGCCCAGTTATCCAGCTTAAGCAGCGCATACTCGAGCCTTTCACTAATAGTAGAGAGAAAATTGCCAGTTACCAGGATGCATATGTCATCCGCGTAGGCAACTGCCTTTAATCCCTCTCTCTAAATCGATGAGAATTTCGTCCATACCAGTAGCCAGAGGAGTGGTGATAGCACCCACCCTCCCCACTGTCCACTCCTCTAAGTCTGGGCCTGCATACAGTTGGTAGGTGCGTAGAAGACAATCCCAAAATGAATCACATGCAATGGCAGTACACATATATAGATAGAGCTTGAACACAACCGACATCCCCCTATTCCCCTGAACTCTGTCTATCTGACGTATGTGAATACAGTTAAGAGCCTTGGAGTTCTCCTTAATGTTTCAATGAGTTGCTCTGACCAAGTTAATAGTACTGGTGCTAAAATTTACATAGGATTACATCGTCTGTAGTCATTATCTTAATTATAATTATTTTTCAGACATATAAAATAATGTTTAAGTGAATCGAGGAGTTTATCAATATTTCGACACATATTCTGTATTTTTTTGAAGTAGTATGCTTCATTAAAAATAAAAAAATTCTACTTAAAAATGAAAGCATTAATCAAGAAAACTGTTGTTGTTTGAGTGAAATCTTACATCACCAACGTGCTAGGTACGTCATTATGTATCTCAAGGTGTTCCACAGGATTCCGTATTCGGCCCGCTCTTGATTAATTTATTTATCAATGTATTGCTTGTTAGATTGCATTTATACTGGTTTATACTCTTATCACTATCTCTAACAAACTTTTATGTGCTGTTCCATTCAATACCTAAAGTGAATTAGAACTTGAATTTAATTCCCATGATTAAGGACATTCTTGTAATAGCATATTTCTTGTAAGTAAGCTTTCAAGTGCGTGCTTCGTATTAGGTTAATTCATAGTTTACAAATCTTGGGCATTTTGTACAAGATAAAATACCTTGAATTGAGTGATAGCGTGCCGAGGGGCAATAACAAGGTTCAACTGACTTATGTATGTACGTTTAAAAGGGGGTTGCTATTACAATTCTCTCTTTTTTGTTTTTTATATAGTATATAAAATTGGTGCTTTGAAAACTATGAAAACTTTTATTGTTGTTTAAAAATGTATAGCAATCCCGTGTACGCATAGGTTAGTTTATAGGCGTGTTTTTTTCCAATTATTTCAATTTCCAATAGTACGAGCTTTAAATTTGTTTATAGGTACCGAAAACAATACTAACAACTACCAATTTAGATTTGAAAAGATCCTTCATTTGTAACAACCAACCAATTCAACGCCGGCTCACTATTTCAATTGTTGTTAGAATCACTTCACTTTCTGTACAAAAAATCACCCCAGAAGTTATCACTAACTGGAACGATATTCCTTTCATATCCTATCCTATTGTCTGCCCAAGATATCCCATTACTTTGTGAAGGAATTTTTTCAAGTACGACAACGGACGTTATCTGTATTTATGCAATCAAAATTGTAAGGCGGACATCTCTTTTTCAGATTCAGAACTTTTGGCAAAACGGAAAATATAAAAGCTTTGATTTTATCTCATTAATGACTGGAAACATTTCTTTGTGATAAAAAGATATAAAAAAAAAGAAAAAAAAACAGAAAGACGCGAATAAAGTGTTGAATTAAGAAAAAACAAAAACATAGAAACCTTTCCAAAGAAGCAACTGTTTCAGGTAAATTTAAAACATAAAAAAATGTTCCATCAAAAACTTCCAAGAGACCATAAAGCCGGAAAAATAAAAGTTTAAGACTGAAGGGGGAGGGAAGAACATTTTTTCGGTGAATGTTTTCATAACCTGGCACCCCACAAAAATTTATCCTTGAACACCATCAATCTGCCATGTCATTTTTGCTGTGAACAGAGGCTAACTAGAAAGATACCTATACAGTATAAAAGCACCGCACCTACATACATATAGTATGTAGGAGACATCAGGATTCTACAGCACACAAGAGATGCCCATATTGTATATGGGCTCTTGATGAAATCCTTACATCATGAAGGAACACCATATACAGATGCTGTCGATTTTAATTGCTTCGGACAAGCCAAGGCTATTTGTTCCGACGAAATCCTGTGTCTGAGGAGGAAAACCATTACGTACCTGAGGTGAAATTGGGTGATGAGCTCGGCAGATTTTCACGATACATAAGTTTGTAAGGAAGGAAAATTGCCTGAGTAATGGTTTTCGTAAAATGAGCTTCTACCACTGAAAATTTCACTTTGATAGCTTTTGTGGCTTTGACCGAAACGTGAGATGAACTTATGAAATAGTAATAATAACGAAAGTCGGCAGCTGGTGACATATTGTTGTATTCGTCCACATAAACGTCATGTAAGGAGTTTGATAGTTGTGCACAGGTATAATTAGCATGTACAGGAATGATATAATCGATGGATGCTATTTTAATGAGAAATTTTATTCAGATGAAATGGATTTTGTGGTAGACAGAGGTATAATATGAGCATTTCAATTGGAAGCTCTGTTTTTTTCTAGAAAATTTAGTTCAGTGCAGTCTTTTTTAATATTAAGCTTGGTTACTAAAAAATAAAAAAAAATGAAGACCGCCTGTTTTTCCGATCAGGTGCAGTAGGAAGGTTTTATCTGATATCTATACAAAAATCAATACTTAGAGCCTATCCGAATCCAAGTCTTCGTCTTATTATTACAGCTAGTGTCGTAACACAACAAGCTCAGCTATTAAAATAGTTAGATGAAAACGAAGCTAACCTGTCCGAATTCGTTTGCTTAGCTTGATATCGAATGCCAGCGAATAAACATAACCTCAAAATACGTTGTCTATTTAAATAAGTTAACTCGACTCGGCTTGAATTCGGACAGGCCCTTAATATTCAAACCTGGAATTATTTCTTCCTTTTGGCCTTCCTTTAGAGAGGATGGAGTAGTTATTATTTTGTCAAGAGAACTTAAATTATATGTGGATCAGTTAGGTTGGAAGTGTTATTGGTGTAATTACACCACGGCGCAGATGTAGAGAATTTGACGAGCATTTGTGGGGGAAGGGGGATATATGAAAACATGAAGCGGATCGTATATTAGTGATGACTATAGTGTCATTTGTTTGCAGTGCTATATGGTGAAAGGCGTTATAATGTGGTGCGGAATTATCCGTAGCTGAAATCGTGTTTATATATATATTTGCAACACATAGACGAAAAACAAAGGATGCTATGTAATATGCAGTGGTGACCGTACGATGATCCTTAAGGTAGATCCTCTGATTAAAAAAAAACGATAATATTCTTATCAACGTTCCGTTTTTATTGACTCAAGTGCTATGCGCAAAAATGCCACAAAAGAAAAAATGAAAATTGCAGAGTGAAAATTTTGTAGAGCAGAGGGCTGGTTCGAACACCAGCATTTTTTCCGATACACGGCGTAATGATTGCGTGTGCCGTGTGCGTTTTTGTACTGTATGGTTGCCATTACACACCAGTGCACCTTTCAGAAGAAGATCTTCTATCCTGGGAAGATTATGCAAGTGAATTCTAAGAAACATATCGTATTTATAAGCTTGGAATTTGCTGTGTTGTGGACAGATGAGTCCGAATGGAATAAATAACTTCCACAATTTATACGGGCAGGCTGAAAGTAACGCACACAACATATATTTCACAATATGGAATACCGTACAGCTATTATCACATTAAAGAATAAAAACGAGGGAATTACGCTTTTTCAATAAAACCATCTTTAATTGCTCTATACACAGATTTAAAAAAATATTACTGCAAGAAATTATGCTAAATGCATTTCGGACCTAGACGTCCATCTTCAGTAGTTTCCTATTAGACTTGTTAACGTTTGAGATTTTGTTATTAGCACCACGTTAATATATTTTCCTGTTAAGGACTCAACAGTCTACTATGAGTTTTTAGAGGATAATCTCCCCTCAACACTTGATGAAGTATTTTAAAGTATTGAAACATGATTGTGTTTTAGCAGGATGATGGAATTGCAGTAAGGTATTAGTTAACAGCTACAGGATTCGTACATGAATTGGACGAGGTTGTCCTTTTAATTGACCTTCAATATTACTTGATTTAACACCAATGGCATTTTATTTGTATGATTTTTTATAATCGAATTTTATAGCTTATATATTTTATATACAGGGTGATTCAGATCAAAATACCTTCCGGTATACCACCTTCCTTGAGGTAAGCGGATCAAAAAATTGTGGGTCCAGTCATAAAAGACCCCACGTAACGTACCTACCTGTGATTATTATTTTAATGCCATTTTATGATCTGGCTTGAACCTGCCAATAAACCTCCAGTACTAAAACTGATTCAGGTATTGGCATGCGGTTTTTTTTTTCCAGTGATAGAGGGTAGTAGGGGCATTAATAAGAAGCAATTAATTTGGGTTACATAGAAGAAAGTTTTTGAAATAAATAACGGTATTTATGAAATTTGTGTGTAAAAAAATCAAAGTTTTTGTAATATTTGAGAATAATTCAAGGATGCTTAATTAACAAATACAAAAGAATACACTTTTAGATATCTACTATCTTTGGCTATTTAATAAGCCAACAATAACCAAAATCTATAGTGTGGTTCAAAAGCAGTGTTGGGCGTAATCTGATTGCAGTGTAATTTAATTAATAATTCCATTACAGTTTAGTCAAATAACACAGTAATCTAATTAAATTGTATTCGATTACATATCAATCAGATTACTTATGAGAGAATATGTAATCTATCAAATGTGTAATCTGTTACAATATAATTAGATTATTTTGTAATCTAATTACATTGTAACAGATTACTTTGTAGATTACTTAAAAGTTATTAATAATATAATGAAATGAATTAAAAGAAAATAGTATTGTTCTTGTACGAAATTAGTTCTAGGGAGTTTTATGAAGAATTAGAATACAAATATCTTAAATATCTTAAATGTCTTAAATGTAATCACATTAA
The DNA here is from genome assembly GCA_963930735.1 of Dioctria linearis. Classification (NCBI taxonomy): domain Eukaryota; kingdom Metazoa; phylum Arthropoda; class Insecta; order Diptera; family Asilidae; genus Dioctria; species Dioctria linearis. Next base: position 25,704,557 of record OZ005744.1, on the reverse strand, counting down.
TTAGATTAACATGTAGTGGGATTAACTTGTAATCGATTAATGTGTAATCAGATTAATTTGTAATCACATTACACGTTAATCGATTACATTATGTAATTATGGAAATGGATTACATTAGTAATCTGTCACAAAGTAATCGGATTACAGATTACATGGTTAATTGTAATTGTTAATCATTAATCAGATTACATTTTGCCCAACACTGTTCAAAAGTTATACTCATTTATTCCCATCAGGGTTCACGTATATTGGCGAAATCTTCAACTGGGCACAACTCCTAAAGGAAGGTTTCTAGGGGGGGGGGGGGTATGTGGAACAATTTTTTAATCAGCTTTCATACCGGAAGGTATCTTGATCTGAATGACCCTGTATAATATTAACATATGAGTTCAAATTTTTGTAAAAAATTCTTATTAAATATAAATATTTTAAATACCTTATTTCTGTCTACGGCGCGTATATATAGTTCTTAAAGATAATAATAAATAACACATAAATAAGCAACATGGAAAATAAATTGCAGTAAAAGAAAAATACATTATTAATAAATTAAAATAGACTTTAGAACAGAAAAGACAATTACTGGCTAAGAGGACAAATATGTAACTAAGCGGTCGTTGAGAAAATGTTAAAAATGTTATGACTAATACTACGGTTTTAATTTGTTCAGTATGTATTTGTAGTCTTTATTTATTAGTTATGTGTCCTGCCTTAAGTTTATAATTTTGTTTTTGTTAAGGTATATGTGACATGCTTCTTTAAGTTCACGTTTTTTTCTATTATTTTCTATGTCGATTATTTTATTTAAAAATTCCCAAACGCAGATTTCAGACCCATTGCTGAACTCGGACTAACCTTACAAATCTTGCTACCATCATTTCAATTTTCAATATTACAATAAGATCGATTCAGATTTGATTATTGTTTAAGTTATACAATGAAGATTAATAATCGCTCTTAAGTAAGGTTATTAAAGCTGCGAGAACAACGAAGCTGCAATGCGTGAATTGCAAAATAATAGGTGCGAGTGTTCAGATTTAAATTTTTTGTGACTTATTGTTATACCTCACATTTTATCTGAACATTTGAATCTGAACATCAGCATGTATTATTTTGCAGAATGCTGTAAATAGTTCGTAATTAGAATCATAAAAATCACTTGGTGATTTTTATTTGTCGACCAGAAAAATAAAAATCACTTAATGATTTTTACTCTTTAGTATAAGAAGAATCCCAATGTGATTATTTTTTGTGATCAGGAAAAATAAAAATCAGCAATTTCTTTTTATTCGTGGTTAGAAAAATATTAATCATCTCATAATGATTCTTGATGACTTCAAAATATTACAAATGTATACAGAAAGAAGAAGTTTCAAGGTACAAAGTAAGTTTTTTTCTTAAAAAAGCAGCCTAAGACTTTTCATTTTTTTATTGAGGCCATTCCCTTTAACTCGTACACGAATTTGTCTGTCTATTTATTTATATATTTCTTTTTTACTATTTTCGACACTCTCGCAGACCCACTTTTCGTCATCACAGCGAGCTGAAATTTGGCACACAGGTTCATGTCACGTGACAATTACATCTATTAAAATTTGAACCGGAAATTTCCATGGAACCCTCCCCCCCTCTTTCCCGGAAAATCGTGAAAAATCATTTGAAAATTTGGTACAAATTTTATTAGTGATAAATCCGTTTCAGGAAAAATGCAGAGTTTTCCGACTTTTCCGGAAAATTTTCCGGTAAATAAGTTATCTGAATTATGCAGGATCAAGTTCCCTATCAACTGGCATCATTACTTTCTCTCCGACAATGGTGAAAACTTGCAGAGAAAATCGAGGAAAATTCATGTAAAACGCTTTTCCGGAGTTTTTCAGACCAAGGAAGCGTTTGAGCGTTTTGCAACCTAAGACAAAGTTGAAGAGCGAAATGAAAAGCGGAAAAACCATCGGACAAATTTTCATCGATATGATTAGTGATAAATCTGTTTCAGGAAAAATGCAGAATTTTCCAATTTTTCTGGAACATTTTCCGAAATTTTCCGGAATTTTCCGACTTTTCCGGAAAATTTTCCGACAAAAAAGTTTTATAAGCTATGCGGAATCATTTTTTTTCTGTCCTACTGGCATCAATACTTTTTCTTCAACAATCATGAAAACTTGCATGAAAAATCGAGGAAAATTCATGTAAATTTTTAAAAAAAATTCATAGTAATAGGAAAAGTCTGTGGAAAACATGGAAAATCGGGAAAATTCATGTTATATGGGATCAAGTTGGAATACAGCTAAAAAGCGCTGTTTAAAACATAGTTTGAATTTCAGAAATCCGTTGCAGTACTTCAACGATTTGATACTCGAAAAATTTTTGTTTTCGGATCGGCACCAAACATGACTTAAAAATTGTTTTAAAATATCTCCATGCAGCATGTATTAACAATTTAGTGAACGTGAAAAAGGCAGAAAATAAAATAAGTAAAAAACGAGTTTTCAAACAAAACTGAGGCCAAGCCGCTTGAAAAAGTAGAAAATAAACTTTTCTTCACACACAGAGGTGGACTCAAATTTTATTCGCTGACAATCACCGATATATTTCAGTATGATCAATCAGAGGTAATAAGTGAAGAAAAGAATATTCAAGAGAAATGTCCCAATCAAAAAATCTGAGTCCACCTCTGTGTGTGAAGAAAAGTTTATTTTCTACTTTTTCATGGGGCTTGGCCTCAGTTTTGTTTGAAAACTCGTTTTTTACTTATTTTTTATTTATTTTTTATTTATTTTTTTTATTATAAAAAACAGAATTTTTGGTTTTTGCTGGAATGAAATCTCTGTGAGAAGTGTGTAAATAAAAACAAATCGCTTTTGGAAAATTAGTCTTTAAAAAAAAACAAAATTGTTTCACGAAAAATAAGGTTCTCGTAGAAACTTCAAATAATGTTTTCTGGATATTAAGGATATTAAAAAAAAATATAAAAGAAATATTTTTATACACACTTTCTTGAATTTTTTCAATATACATTTAATATTTAATACCATTTTATAGTACCTACCTACCTAGACAACATTTATTTTTAAAACTAGGTAACAGAAAAAAAACGAGATATATGTACATAATAGGTCTATCTGTTTACTTTTGAGCACAAAGCTTTGAGTAAAAATCAAGTAAAAACTTTTATGCGGAAGAGGGGATAACTCAACAAAAGTTACCAGATACTTCTCGAGTAAATTTTGTTGAGCCTGCCATGTGTCAAATATTTGGCTGCTACGTTTCTGTCTGAAACAGAAAACAATTAATTTGAAATACGTTTTAAAAAATTCACCCTCTTTAATAATTTTTTAAAATCTCAACTCTTTAGATTATCATTTTACATTCATTCGATGACACAACAAACGGCTTAACCTCAAATTTAATACTTTTGACAGTCAGCTGATTGCATATCGAAGTTACACATCCTCTTGATCATGAGTAAAAGAGGGGACACGTATAAATTTACTCGATTTTTACGAGCTCAAAAGTAAACAGACGGTTTGTGTGTAAAATAGCGTAAAAGTTTTTACACCGAGTAAAAACTTTCGAGTTAACAGACAGATCTAATGTATATGGATGTGAACCATCGAATATATTATTTGGTTAAAGTCCACGTTATTACTCTCTGAAACCCCGATTCTGGAGAAAATTCTCTATCTAATCTGAATCTTGTTCCTTATAAGACCTCTATAATTTATGCTATTTGCCAACATCTTAAAGAATTCTTGAGTAGCTACTGTTCGCACTACTGTTAAACTCTTTCGTTACCCTTACAATAATGAAGACTTCCATGTTGATTTTCCCAAATATATGAGCATAGCTCCACACCATCGTATATCTTATAAAGCAAAATATAGAGATAGTACATACCACTCATCGGCGGAAATAAATAAGTCTAAACGTAGTTAAATTCAAATATATATTTCATACTATCAACAAAAGAACGCACCAAGAGTCTTCAACAGATACTCTTCCGATTTAATTTCATATCAACTGAATATAAAATTTCCTTTTTAATATAAAAATGGCAGCGTACCTATATAGTACATCTCCTTCCCCCTAAATATATATATATATGAACATCCTTTTTCCGAAAGATATGAAACCGTCCTCTGTAGGAAATGGCCCGCATAAAAAAGGAACAATCTCCTGAACAGTTCAGGAGATGTGGATGCGGGAATATATTTGTATGTACTATGTATATATATAAACGAAATATTAACCTGAGGTTTCAGTTGGGGCCTCACTAGTATACGTATACCCACCAAAAATTTCCAAATCTTTCTCATCACGGCAAATATTCACCAAACCCATTTCACCCAATTCAAACATGTCTCGCAACAGAATATTTACAAATGTAAATACGAAATACAAAAATATTACGAAATTGTGTAAAGTGGGATTCGGTCTCCACATAAATATTTAAGTAGCTGGGGCTCGATTTTTGAGGGTGCGCTTCTTCATATTTTTTCTTATTTTCGGTTATGTGAGGGAGGCGGAAATGTGTATTAATGTACCCCGCCTTGATAATTTCCATCGCCTGCCATATTATCGTCTTCGACAAGGATAGCAATCTTCTTTTAGCTAAGGACGAAAGTATTAGGCTGCTGTAAATATTGCTTCAATCAGGTGGATTATAGTGAAAATGCTGTTTACGCAGCCCATTAAAAATTCAAAAATGAAACATTTTTCGAGTGTCATTACCAATCATTCGCTTAATGTATTGACACTCCAGTTCAGCAGCACTTCAGTACACAGGCTTACGAACATATAAGCGTTTTTGTATTTTTTTTATATTGACAAGTGATGAACGTTTGCTAGCAAACATAATAATAGAAAAACGCGCAGGAATAAAAGCTTTCAAGTGTGATCCTCTTCGAGCATTTAGTTTGCCTCGGCGAATATAGATTAATTCTCTGAATGGAATGAATGAACCAAACGAGTCTTTCGTGACAACAAGTGCTGGAAGCAATTGAAATTTGAATTCATTACATTGAATAACCCAAGATGGATACCTGTGTGTTGATATTCATCCATCGAGGACTACTCTATATAGTGTGTGCATATACTTAAGGAAACTCCAGTTTAAATTCTGGAAACGCATGCTGCTGCTGCTGCTGCCTTAATTAAAGCAAAATACCTTCCAAAGGGTTAATATATGCATGAATTTAGGTCACATATCGTTATCACACACAAAGCCAAATTATTGTCAGTCGAAGTTTAATTCAAATTTTGCCAGGGTATGGTATCCTTCCCATTACTCCAACCTAAACTTCAGATCCAGATGATGGTGTGTATGTATGTATGCATGAATGTATGTTCATATATGTGTATATATGAAGGCCGACAAATATGTCCTCCCGGCCCACCTGCCTCATTTTAACAATTCGCGATATTAATTACCGTAAATTTGTCGTGTGCTATGATGGGTATACAATCTACACTAAAGTGCACATATATACATACATAGGTATATATATATTCGCCTATTTCGCTTGGCAAAAACATTGGACTGACACTATGGCGCCACCACCACTGTACGCCAAAGTTTGTAATAATTTTATCCCTGCGATCTACACCATCCATACATGGAAAATTCGCACACAACCGTTAAATTTTCTAATTAACTGTAATTAATGCAAATTTCAATTTATTTATGCGAATTGAAAATCAAATTCAATATACGCCAGCAGAAGACCTTTTCTTTCTTCTTCAACAACCTGGGCGACGAGCGATTCAATATGGATGGTAGAAGTTGACGAATTATTGAATGAATTTTCTTGAAGTGAAGAAGTTTGGATGTGTATAAGTTCGGGGAAGGAGTTTATGCATTTTGCATTAACTTGGAGATATTTATTACCTGTATTTTCAGTTTTGATTTAATATGAAGGATTAAAAGATTTTGATTGATGGAAATCTATTTTGTTCCTTCAACTCACTTGGATCAAGGATATTCAGAAGAATGAAATATTGACTTCAGAGTTGACATTGGTACCAATTAATTTTATTCGAACTTTAAGTAATATACCATATGAAATAAAGCGTATCAAAGAAGGAAGCAATTAGAATCGGAATTTACTGGACTTGCGGAAGGCATAATTTTTCATCGAATTAGCAATAATTACATTCGGTGATGTGGAATTGAACTTATTTTTTGAAACATTGAAAAAAAAAGAATTATACAGGCAAAGTAAAGTACTTAAGTACTATAACAGTACCAGTACCTGGACTTGTACTTGAAAATTTTTCAAGTACCAGTACCGGGACTTGTACTTGAAAAATTGTAAAGTACCAGTACCGAGACTTATACTTGATTTTTTTTTAATTACCTGTACCGGGACTTGTACTTAAAATATTTCAAGTCCAGGTACTGGTACTGTTTTGGTACTTGTACTTGGAATTTTACAGGTCTGCAGACAGATTTCCCCTATCATGGCGGTCAATGTCATGGAAGTGTTATTAGATATCACCATAACCAAACTTCCATATCAATCCAAAATTCTAGTGAAGTATGTTGACGATCTCTTCACTCTAGTGCCAGATCAGAACACATTCCGGCTACATTAAATATTTTTAACAGTATTCACAGGAAACTACAGTATACTATAAAAATTGAATCGGATGGTAGAATTCCATATATTGAGGTACTATAGCAATACGCAAAAACGATACTATCATTACAGGGTATCAGAAAACCTATCTCATCAAGTAGATTGCTAAACTACAACTCCTATCACCCGAGTTAGCAGATAATGAACACGGCGTTAAAATACTATAAAAGAAATAAGAAGAGACTTTACGTAAGATTAAATATCTAGTTATCAGCTATTATTCTAAGAACCTAAGTAATAATGTCACGGATACGATAACTGACACCGCACAATACGGTAGAGTCAAAATACTTATATCGAAGTGTCACATATATATTCCAGATCTGTCTGAAAAAGAAAGGTGGTTAATGTAAAAAATGACGGATTTGTCCTGCCTTTAAAACTGACAAAACTATCAGGCGGTGTTTCAGCCGGGTAAAAGGTAGGACAGATAAAACATACATTTTACAGACACTAATCTGTGGTTTGTTGTTCAAAACAAAGACCGGTAGCTTGAGCATCTATCCATTTAATCTTAAACAAAAAAACTTCAATCATGTTCATTTTAACTCTACCTTTTTTATCCCCAATACCCACGGGCATACACTAAAAATATATGTTGTTAATATTTCTTCGAAGTCATAAATTTCCAGAGGAATACCGATAAATATCTAGCTAAAATTTTGTTTTTATTACTTATACAGGATTGTCCAAATCTGATGATCTAAATTTAATGAATTGATAGAGGCCGTCGAGAATAAAAAAAAATGTGGCGACATGAGTGTATGGAATTGTATATTCGTACACCTCTCCTCCAAGTTCTAGCTATATATAATTTGGACAATTACTTATTTATATATCTTCTGAAAAATACATTCTGTGATGATTATTTAATATTTACTACAGCCAGAGACCGTTGCATTTCAGCATAAAGGAGACTTTCAAATTGCCCGCGGGTCTCAATGTGTATAAGTGTGCTGGGCGGGCCTGATGGTATTTCGCCCCTGGTACTCAATTGCTGCCCCTCTTCCTTAGCAAACCTCTACGCAAACTATTTTACATGTCCTAATCGACAGGAGTTTTTCCTTCCACATGGACACTTGCACATGTTCAGCCAATACCCAAAAAGGGAGAGGCTTGCGATCCCATAAATTATATACCAATTGCCCTTACCTCGATTCCTTCGAAGATTTTTCGAATCACTCATCAACACCCAATTGATGAAATATCTAAAAACTAATCGCCTTATTAGCGATCGTCAATACGGCTTTCGTGTTGGCTGCCCTACTGGAGACTTACTAACTTTCCTTTCCTAGCATTGGAATCAATGTCTCATTACATTAGATATCTCGAAGGCCTTCGATAGTATCTGACATCCTGCTATTTTAGCTAAACTTCAGGAATTAGATTTAGACCCTTTTTTCTTAAAATGGATTGAAAGTTTTCTCTCCCGCCGTTTAATTCAAGTTATATTAGACGGAGTTACTTCAGACCGTTTTGTAATTCATGCCGGTGTACCGCAGGGCTCTGTGCTCGCTACTATTCTCTTCCTCATTTGTATTAATGATCTGCTAATTCTCACTTTCAATCCTATTCATAGTTTCGCAGACGATAGCACCCTCGATTTCGGGTACTCGATCGAGTCTATAGTTGACACCCGTGGGGATGCTATAGTTGACAAGCGAAGCCACATGTTCAGTTCACTAAACCCTGACCTTACTTTGGGCAGAGCGAATCGGGTCTTGTTTAATACTTCCAAAACGCAATGTTGTCTGTTATCACTCAAACGTACTCCAACACCCGCTCAACTCATTTCCGCCGATGGAGAAGATATGTATTTTGAACTCGCCGGCTCTTGAAATCTTAGACATTGAAATACCCCCCCCCCCCCCCCCCCCAAGCAATTTTTATTATTATCTAGTTAGCTGCTATCATCCTATGAAATATTTATTATTTGACCTAATTGGGATATCCTGTATACAGGGTGTTTCCTCCGTGGTGGTGTGGTCCATAGAGCAGGAGGTGAATATACTCACATAGCCAAACAAAAATTGTATAGAAGGGGTGGGGGAATATTGACTGTTTCGGGTGATAAAGCAATTATGCTAGGTTTCACAAAACATCCTGTATCTTAAAAAATACGGTCGCCGTCAAGAGCTCGTTGTATGCAGGACTTCACGGCCTTTCCAGGCAGCCCCGTACACCTCCCCCGTCAAGAGTTATTGTGGTGTAAACTAAAAATTTCGGATTTTGTTACCTATTTTTTTTTAATTTGACATCTATTTTTTGTGCAAATAGATCGTTAGCATAACTCTTTTTTATAAAAACTATAATCTGTAGAGTCCCCTCTTCAATTTGACCTATCACACCCTATGTGCTATCTGTAGACCTTAAAGAGTTATTAGTTCCACTACGTGAATCCATTTTTGGCTTACAGTCACTTCACCTCTTTATTCAAAGGGAACTTGTGGGTAGTATGCTTCGATGAAAAATGATCAAATTTCTTCTGCGGTGAAACACCATAACATCCTCGAAAAGGTCCAATTTAACTACCTAGGTGCTCCAATGAATATTATGTCCAAAAGATTTATCTTCGAATGTGGTTACCAGTTAATCATTAAAGAGCGAAGCCGATATTATTTAGACAAATGACGCCATCTCCTGCAACGGGCCCATGTTTGATATACTGCTGGATCCTGAGAAGATGAAAAAACAGGCGCAGCTGTCATCAGTTCAGAAGTGGAGCTCTCCATTTGGTGTCACACCTTCCATTTTTTAGACGGAAGTCTGGAGCTCAGAAAAGCCTAAACAGGAGCTGCAAGAATTTCAACATCTATATTTGCTCAGACAGCAAAGTTGCACTCCTCGCTCTGTCCTCTCAAGACTTTGAGTCTGAGTCTAGTCTGAAGCTGCCACATGAAAATCCGGCTACTGTATAGGGCCAACCAAGTAAACATACTTTGGATTAATGGAGGGAAATGAAAATGTGAGCGATCTGGCTAAAGTCGGAGCCGACAGTCCGTATATTGGACCCTACCGAAAATTTGCCCTACAAAAAATCCACTTTGGTCGGGGAAGGGTAGGGCCGGGGGGAGCTAGAAAAGCAGCAAGACAGGCAACTAGAACGCTCGTTCTTTGCAAGCAAACCACAAAAGCAATAATCCAGCTCATAAAAAGGGTAGATTCTGCGTAACCACTCTAGGGCGGGACATATAGATCAACTCTTGTTGCTGTGTCTTCAGGGTCTTAGTGGCCTCGGTTCTACTCTATACCTAATATATGTATGTTTAACTGCAGCATATTGAAGAGGCTATTTCCGCCCACAGTTGAGCCATCATTTTCCGCGTCCTCTTACATAATCCATATGTACATAGTTCTGAAACACCTCGTATAAGCGTCCTAATTGCATACTTTGGTACATCTTATACGCTCCTATCCATACACACCCGTATATTGCTGGACTTCTCTTGCGGGAGAGCAAAGCGCTTTTCTATTAATTCTTAACAATGCAAAAAGTACCTCTTGACGTTGAGCTCCCCCTTCAAAGTAGTTGGGAGTTTATAAGTCCAAGACGCTGCTGTGTTGCTCGGAGGGTTTTTTTTTTTTTTTAAATAAAAGCATGTGGTTTTTTCCAACGAAATGAGAAGATTTCTGCTTAGCCACCACAGCAGCATTAATTTTAATGATCATGAAGCAATTTCATTATGTCCTTGCTGGTAACAACAAAAATCGCCGAGAATGCCTAAATATGTAATTCAAGTGTTAGAAATCACTGTTAAAGTTGTTAAAGGTGCTCAGCGGGTTTTTTCCCCTATGAAATAGGTTGGGCGCTAAAGGCTAACTACCAACAATATCTTGAAGGTAGAGGGGAAACAATTCAAGAATTGAGCACAAAACTTTATCCGTACTGGTTTCGTTATGTTGTATATTCGCAAGAAAAAAAAAAACAACAACAAAAAAAAGGAGGAAAACTTGAAACTTTTCTTGTTAAGGCATTGAAAGAAATTTGTGCTGCTGCTGTTGTTGTTATTTCTTTGTTTTTGCACCCGTTGTGCTTGTGTATTTAGAGGACTTGTTCTTCCCTGTATATTCGAAATCTTAATCTAGCCGCAGCCATGATGTCTTTTTCTTGTAGCTAGAGTCAACACAGAATTGAAGCTGGAGCAATGCACAAACTTCTAGGTTTCGACTTGCTTTTACTCAGCATCACATAAGTAGTATAGAATGCTGTAGATAGGACTTGCAAAAAAAAAATCGTTGACTCAATGTAGGATGGTGAAGGACGGAGGGGGGGGGGGGGCTGGTGCTGATGGTCGTCGTATATTGTGAACAATAGATAGACAACATATCTATTCGCTAAATAGAATTGTACCGATTCAACAACAACTAAGTATGTATATGACGTAATAGCCAGCCATCTACAAGGCCCCCTTGTAGGGCAGAGGGGGGGGGGCGTGGAAATGACAACTGCACAATGGTTTACTGTTTCATAATAGAATTTCCCATTTTCAGTTCAGATTTTATTCCGGGTTATTTTTCCACAATTTTTTCGGTTGTGGTATCCCCCACATCTCCTATTCCGTTTCATTTTTGTGTGTCCTTTATCTTCTTGTTTGCACAGTTTTAACGCTTCATAATGAAAAGTTATGACAGATTCCTGCGTGTTCCAGTTTGCTCCAGCTGCAGCGAAAACGATACTCTTTCACTCAGTGGTCTTTCCTATATGTACTATGTGGATATGTATACACATGCTGTACTTATATACTTTCTGGGTATGACTTTTCCTCGCACATTATATATTTACCCTATTTTTTCCCGGTTTTGTGTTCATGCAATTCTTCCATCGCGCTTTTTCTTTGTGGTTACGTTAATTACTACTGAATAGGGTAGGTACCCTTTTTTTCTACACATGCATTACCTGAGGGTTTCTGTTGATTCAACGTGGATTTTTTTTTTATACATTTTTCTTGTTATAGATTTAGAGGTCAGCGTCTATTGTCTATATTGGTTACAAAAATTTGTGATTCTTAATGAACATATACTGGATGTAGTAAAGCACAATTATATATTTATTTTGAGTATATGCGTAGGTTACGTTAAGTTAGATAAGACGGGTGCCACTCGAAGACTAGCTTGCATCAATTAAACTTCTACGGTCCATTGTTGCCCTTGACCTCATTGGATAACCTTTAAAACCGCCCTAGATCCATCCTGCTTTCCTTAGGAATCTCAAGATACATCAGAAGTTTGCTTTGCAGCTCCCTCAGACTTGAACAAAAGTAGCTACCTAAAAGCCTACCTCTTGTATTCATCAGAGTGGGACACTGGTAAAGTACGTGTTGGACGGATTCGATTTTCTCCGAGTCCTTGTAACTCCTGTAGAAATCGTTCGCGGCTACAACCAGCCTTCTATCATGGTCTCCTATGGCCCGGTGATCCGTAATAAGCCCTACAATATTCCTGGTATTTGCTGTACTGCCATTAAGGAGTTCCCTTGTCCCCTTCTTGTCATATGTAGGCCACAATTGCTTCGCAATAAGCTAGATTTCCCTGCAGATCCACCGGAGGCTTGCTTTTTTGTTAGGCGCCCCTGATGATCTCCTCCTTTAAAGCTCCGATTGGGATCCTCACATAAGCTGCCACTGCGGAGCAATTCATTTCATTAGCCTCATCAACTATCTCGTTGCTTAGGATATCCTTGTGGCCAGGTACCTCAAATAGGGGGTCACCTTGTGCCGTGTAGTCAAATCCTCCAGGGTGATCTTGCATAACTGTAAAAATTTTGATTTTACCTATACAGCATCCAGCTTCAGATAGGTTCTGTTATCATTTACGTGGTTGTCATAAGACCTTTACTTTAATTAGGCTTATAATGGGATTTTGGTTAGATCTATTTAATATATGTATATACATCTACACCAATAACTACAATAACAACTGGGTCAACTCCATTGATAGCAGAAGCTACAAATTCAAGAGTTGCAAGGTCAACAACTTCTGCAAAATCACCAACCTCGAGAATGTCATGGTAGGCTACTTCAGAGTTGAAACAACATCAGTAATCCATCCATCCTGAGCGATCTCCAAATCTTCCTCCTCCATATGATGGCCTCCCTATTTTGCTTAAAACATTTTAAACATGTTATTATTCATGGACGTCAATCTAGACTCCACAAAGTCTTCCAGATCGAGCAGTGGTAATTTCAACTGCTATTTCTTCATGATCTTGTGTAAAGACCTACCTTTAGACCCTAAATTCTGACCTAAATGTATTTCGATGAAAATATTTTTACGATGCTGCACAAACTAATTGCGCCTTTAATATGTCGAGGAACATAGAATGGACACGCTAGCTCTTCACTGGACGCTTTCGTTCAGCTCATTTCAATTTATACCATGATATCTCGATAGGACCTATCTTGTGAAATGTGTGATGTAAAATAGCTAGCTCAGCCGAGTCTTTCAGACTCAGCTAGCTCGGACTGCTGAGCTAGCTCAATCTGGTGAGCTAGAACAAAAGTTATCTAACCTGGTTGTACAAATCGAAAGACTAGCTTATTAAGAAAAAAAGCTAAAGTTATAGTGCCACAGCTTTCGCAATTTTCGTCCTTATTTACTTCACTTACCTTTTATCTAGTTCACGAGATAGAGCTAGCTGAACATTAGTTAGAAAAAGGCCAATTGATGGAAATATATAAAAAACAAAAAAACTCACAGCTTTAATATTAAAAAAAAAATAGATTTAATATTTTCTTTCAAATTTAAATTAGCTCACTTTTGAGCTAGCTTAGCAATCTGAGTTTTCTGAACAATTTTATTTATCTCAGAAAACTTTCCAGTTTGAGCTAGCGCACTTATAAACTAGCTCAGTAGATCATCAAGAAAATGAGCTGAGCTAATAGATCAATCTCCGAGCTTGATGTACACAAGTACCTATGGTTTAAGCATTTATCCGTCCTTTACCTTTCTGAACTCAGCGTTTCATTTTCCTATGAATTCGGTGTGATGTTTTCAATATAAATCGCTGATGGAGTTGATAACGGAGCTAGAATCTGTACTGATAAGCTAGAGGGAGGTTCTGTATATATGAAGGCGGATATAACGTGAAAGCACATTCCTACTATTCCTATCCCATATTGTTGCGACAGCACTACCCGGAGAATTTAAGTTGGAAGAGAGAAGCAAGGGTTAATGTTAAGAAAAGGAATAATCATCTAAAGTTAATCTGTAGCAGAAATACCGGTCCACATTTAGCGACAACCACTCTCATAGCCAAGTAGCTGGAGCTGATCATGGTATCTATCACTGACAATGTCTTTTCCCCTGAAATTCAGGTGAATGTTTCAGCGCGCATTGCCGTCTGTGCGCTCTGCATCCCATTACCAGTCTACGAGTAGAAACAGGGTTACAATCGTTAATGAGAAGATGGGAAGCTTTTCCAAACAATATGGTTTGCTGATATCTCCACGACTACAACGCTCCCCTCCACAGATATATGTCGGGCCTCCACGGTTGTAAACAGCTGTGCCTGGCTCCTACTCCCATCAGATAGCTCCGTTTTAAACCCTCCAAGACCTTAATCCTGTCCACAACATCCCTCTGCATAGAATCATAACAGGATAATTAAAAACGAACGAAGTAAACTAAAGCAAAAATACTGAGCGCATGCAACGAAAAGGTTGTTTCATAAAGAAGCCTTATATACCATCTTAACGGCGATAGGGTCCTTTACATCAAAATAGAGCGCATTGTAGCCTCTGCTGTCACGGACAACAATACAAACACAGAAGAACTAAGTATATAGCGACTACTGCCAATGTTGGGAAATATATTCACGGCAGAGCTTATTGATGCCTGAGAGGCGGTCAGGTGGGCCATCTATCAGGAATGCACAATGACGATCTTCTCAGATAGTCTCTCTGCCCTATAGGCAATAAAAAAAACACTAAAATGTAGAACTTCTTGGCAGTAAACATTAGACAGACGATACAGGACATACTGGATCTGTCTTGCTTAGTATGCCCACCGCACATTGGAATTTCGAACAACGAAAGAGCAGACTGTTTGGAAGAGGACATCGATAGTGGCAAGAGAATTTTGCAGAGCCACGAAGGTGTCCAATGGTGAGCTACATTGGAGTGAGAACCGCTCCTTTTAGTACCCAAATGCCTGTCACGCCCGAGTCAGTTGATGATCTCCATGGCTAGGGACAGCCGGGGACACTTGCTCTCAACATCGCAGTCACGGCCAAAAATCCACCTCTACCCTCACCTTCTCGGCTCGCTTTTAACCAGGTTGTAGCATTGCAAATATACATATTAGTTCTATTCACTCATTTCGACTTGCCAATAGCCACTTTGTAGGTCGAGGGTAGAGAACCAAGTAGATCTAGAGAAGGAGACTAAGGTATCATCCATTCTAGGAAGAGGATAAGAATCTTTCTTGGTGATATCGTTTAGCCGCCGATAGTCTACACAAAACCTAGTGCTGCCATCCTTCTTCTTAACAAGAACTACAGGGGACGCCCAGGGACTGTTGGATGGCCTGATAATGTTATAGCTCTCCATTTCCTGTACCAATTGCTCGACCTTGGCCCTTTTTGCCAATGGAACCCTTCGAGGTGGAATCCTGAAAGGTTTCGCTTCGCCAACATCAATGCGATGTTTTGTGATTCCTGTTCGGCCTCCGTCGCTAGGGCCCGTTGAGAAAATATCGCGAAATTCATCTAGAAGGGAGGTCAGCTGTTGCTTGTCTTCGCTAGACAGTCCCTCGGGCACTCCGTTGAGAATGACACCAAGAGGGTCTAGCTCTGCATCGCTCGTAGAAGCGACCGCGTTTGCAATAACGACCGGCTCTAGATATCCGATGAAGCTATCGCGAGGAATAAAAATATCGGAAGCCGATAGATTAATAAATCGAATCGGGATGTTTCGTGTCTTTGACTCTACTAAGACGCGTGCAGCGTGTATACCGTATGGCAAATCTGGATTAGGCTCCAATAGTAAAATCGCTCCATTTTCCACGCTTTGCTTGCGATTTATAGGAACAATGGTCTCGCTATGGGCAGCTAGCAATATGCTTTCTGGGAGATTTATTTTTATTTCAGGGTAATCAGGTTTGTGAAGATTTACAGTCCCTTTTCCTATTTGAAGGACGTTCTTTTTGAAGTCTAGCCTGCAGTTGTTACGGTCTAGGAAATCTACACCTAATAAGCAAAGGGGTTCAATAAAAGCGACTAGCATCATGTGCTAGGTACGATAACTGCCTAAGTGCAGCTCGACCCTCAATCTACCTAAGACATCTATACTGTTTCCCATTACGCTTCTAATCACGGCCTGCGATTTCTCAAGCTTTGTCAGTGACGAGCGGCTTAGAAGGGTGGGGTGCACAATAGAGACTGTAGCGCCGGTGTCTACGATGAAATTGCACGGCTTCTCGTTTAGTAATCCTCGTACTGTGAGACTATTTTTAGAAGAACCTATTGCTTGAATCGTCACTTCAACTTGATTTTCCATAGCTTCTGGCCGTTCAATACTAGAGGGCTCATTATTTAAAATTTCAACAATCGTTTGGGATGATGAGGTTGTAGACAGGAATTCCATGGAGTCGTCAATGTTGTTTCTACGATTTGGGGCAGGAGAAATGTTCATCGACTGGTGCCCCTGTGGGTCGATGTTGACGGGCTTCCCGGAACGACAGAAACTGCAGGTGGAATCTCGACACGGGAAGCTGTAGTAAACGAATCGTATAGCCTGGGGGGTTCGTCAATGCCGTACTTGTGCTCCCACCGAAAGAGCCGAGAACCTCTTGTTCTCTAGCTGTTACAACGTTTTTCGTCGGTTTTCTACGTCTTCCATAATTGCGTTTATTAGCTGAGCCTTGCGCGACATGAACTCTGACATTCCTTCCCACATTAATCCCTGTGGCTAGTTCTTGTGCTGCGTTCACAGCTTCATGCAGTGATTTTGGTCCCCGAACTATGACCAAAGTCCACCCATTTGACCGCTACCTATGCTTTTTTCTGCTAGTTATTACATTACGCGCTTTGTATTTGGCGGCTTTTTTCGTAAATCTCAATACATTGGAAAATACATTAGAAAAGTGTTCTGCTCTTATTGTAGTAGGGTTGAGTCTCTGTACTCATCCAAAACTGAAAACAGCAACACGGTTGAATTTATCTATGAAGGGGTGAAAATTCGAAGGGTTAACCTTAATACAGTTCAATAATGAAAGTTATTTTTAAATAGTTCAGGAATCAATAAAGAAACTTTAAATACAAAAAATTCTTCATATACTAGATTACATTCAGAAAAATTAGATTAGGTATGTTAAAAGAATTGATAAAAAACGTGCGCCTCTATACCCCTTGTAAGCATTGGCATAATTTTCCTAGAATACATGAAAAAACTTCTTATTTATGTCACCACAATATGTATTCCTACATAAATACACGTATGATAGGATTCCATCATGCCAGAACAATGACATAACAGAACAGCAACTAGCTCCAATGGAAAATAGTACACAGGTAGGTAGGAATCATATAGGTATGTACGAAAAAAAAAACAACAAACAAAAAAAAATAAATTGGAACGTAAAAGAAAATATGCTTCAACATTTCCCCGTGTTTTCTGTTTATTACTTGTCTAGCCTGAGGGTTGATCGCGATAACGAACAAGAATATTCTCTCTATTCCTGGAAGCTGGAGAAAAAAGAGGGAACAAGAAAAATCTCAATACACATTTCCATATAAAACGGGTTCATGTCGGTCACAAATTCACACGATCACGTAGGGGTACATGTAGCAATTTGTATACAAATTTGGCACTGTCTGAAAATTTCTGTTGGCCTTGCATATGGTAATAACTTTGGAACATTATTCATCACAGGGTGAAATAAAAAGAAATATGTGGGAAAAATCTACAAAACTAGCTTCATGTAGGTATATCGGACGCTCAAGAAAATGCAATTTTTTTTCTGTTTTTTTTTTACCTTTGATAACCACCTTAATTTGAAAAGTTCAAATAATGTAAACCAAATGTCATTATGGCTTCTTATAAATTTTTAAATTCAGTAGATAAAGACTCCTCCTTTCTTATAAAGGAATAATAAGCGAATCTAATGTCGTTTTCTTTGGACCCTCAGTTCCGCTGACCCTGATCCACCCTAAGTGCTGTAAAAGTGTTCATTTGAACTCAAAAAATACGTCACAGGTCCGATTTGGATCCGACTTAGTTCACCTTAGGTTTGAATTTGAATATATTCTCGGGTTTAATTCAGATTCACCTGCACACATAAAAGGTATTTGTCCCTCTTTTAAAATATATTCTGACAAATTTGGTAAAGCGTGCATAATGAAATTAATCTTTGTACGATTTAATTTAGACGATTTTTAAATATAAATTTTATTTCATTGTCAGTCATTCAGTGTTGCACTTGAAAATTATCAATTGATTCTGACGTTTATAGACAAACACACAAATTCGGATCAACTCTAAAAACTTTCGTGTGAACGGAGTCAAATCCATTGAATAAATAACTAATAAGAAAGCGGGGTATCGTGTGAATATAGCGGATGTGTGTAAGCAATTCAATGACAGTCGGGCCTCACTAAATGAGTGAGATTTTGACGTTTCCGAAAGTAATTATTTCAGAGTTCCGGGAGTTCAGTGAAACTTAGTGAAATTTAACGAGTTTAATAGATATTATATACTTGATTGAAATTGCGTTAATTTTACCCATGATTATTAGTCATCTGGTCTATGTTCTGAATTCATGTCTGACTTGTTCTACATTTCCGCGTGTATGGAAGGTAGCCACTGTTCTCGCACTTCTCAAGACGTCGTCTCCTAAAGAGTTGAGCGATTTCCGCCCCCTTAAGTATCCTTTGTTTCTTTTCCAAAGTTCTGGAAAGATTGATGCATACTGAAATGCTCGAACATTTGGGTGCAAACAAACTACTAACGGATTGGCAGTCCTGATTTCGCTCCCAGCATAGCTGTGAAACTGCCCTGATAAAGGTAACTAATGATCTGCGATTAGCTCTAGATAATAATCATGTAGGCGTCCTTGTGTTGCTCGATTTTTCAAAGGCATTTAAGAGCGTAAATCATCAAATTCTGCTGTCTAAGTTATCTGCTCGCTTTGGTTTTTCGTCTTCAGCTACCGAATTGCTATATAGCTTTTTATGGGACAGATGTCAGCAAGTTAAAGTGAATAATGTTATCTCTAGCCTTCTACCCGTCCTGTCTGGAGTTCCACAAGGCCTCTGGACCTCTATTATTCAGTACTTTTATAAATGACCTTCATAATATTGTTGAAAACGTGAAAATTCACTTGTATGCTGATGATGTGCATCTTTATCTCAGTAAACCAATTGGACTGATGGAGGATTGCCTAGCACGCATAAATGATGACTAGAATATACCATTGGTCAATGAGAATTCAACTCTCGTTGAATCCTGGGAAGTCCAAATACATAGTCTTGCATAACAACGCTATTTCCAACATTGATGACTTTCCTGCGGGGTTATACTAAATGGTTCCACTGTCTCTAAAGTGCAGCGGGTCAAAAATCTGGGAGTAATAATCAAGATCTACTATGAGTTGTTGTGACTACATCAACCTCATGCTGAGGAAAATATATGGAAGCCTTCGTCAGCTGATATTTTATCGAGAGATATGCTTACGAGACTAGTCAAAGCACTTCTTCTTGCTCATTTTAATTTTGGTAGCTCGATAGCTCATGCTCTCATAGGCTCAACGTCGCTTTTGACGACTGTATACGTTTTATTTTCGGACTTCGACGCTTTGATCATGTCCAACACCTGAGATCCCATCTGGTGGGATGCTCTCTAGATAACCATTGTACGTTGAGGATGCTGGTCTTTCTGTATACTCTGATGTACTCTGGGACCCCACGTTATCTCTATGATCAATTACAGTTTTTAAATACTTCTCGAAATCACCACCTACTCATTCCACGTTTCCATAGATCCATTCTAGAGCGCTCTTATTTCGTTCACGCTGCTCGCTCATGGAATGAGCTACCTGTAGCCATTCAAGGTGCCGATTCCCTCGATAAGTTCAAATCACTGTTAAAATCCCGTTTCTCTGGTGAATATTAAATTGAATTAAATAAATAAATAATTGAATGTCATTCAGTTTTCGGCTATGTTCATCACGACATCTGCGACTTTGCAATGAACTGGACTTTTTAAAGTTTTTATTTATATTGCAATTTTTGCTTATGTTTTTGTTCTGTTTTTGTTTCTTTTGGATTTTAATTTAATTTAATTTTTCATTTAAGTTTGGTTTCTTTTTGTTGAGTATGTATTTTTATTTTTATTTATTTTTAATTAATTCCTTTGCAAGTAAGCTCGCGATTTGTATTTTGAACTTTTTTGAACTTTTTTATCCTTATGTGCTTGGCTTTCACATTTTTTTGTTCATTTTTTTTTAATTTTCTAGTCTAGGTTATTTTTTGTTAGTTGTTAGTTTGTTTACTTGTTTTATGTAGCTTAGTTTATTTAGGATATAGATTTTTTAATAATGCCATCTCTTTTGCTCGCTTTTATTTTGTTTCATACCTATATACTTACTTTGTCCTTTTTATTAATGTACTTATATATAAGATATAATATCTTGTGTACATTCAATAAATGTTAATTCTATTCTATTCTAATTGCGTTGTGTCGGAAGCTTGGAGTGTATAGTTTTAAAGAGTTCAGTGTTTTGTGAAATAAAAGCTGTTAAGATATTAAATTAACGTGATGAATTGTGCGGAAAAAGTGGGGAGTTTTTGCATTTTGCCGATTTGGAACATCAAAATAAAGATTTTGAACTAAATAAGTGCTACACTGTTGAAAATTATGACCTTTCGGCTAAAAAGTTGCTATTTGTATACTCAACTTGGATTAATTTCGTTCTGTTTCAGCAGTAGTAGAGCAAAAGTGATGCAACTTCCAAAGAGGATTCATGATGTTGAGTACAATAAATGTGTAAATTTTATAATAACTGTTATAATGGTCCGTAAAATATAAAAGTCAGATCATATTGGTACCGAAAAACTCAGAAAAGATATGTACCACCTTGATTAAAATGTTTCACGAATGACCACCGTATGGCGCTGTTAGTCACCCGATTTTATTTCATTTTTTTGTTAGGTTGCCACATATATCATTGACATTCACGCCGAATTTCAGTATCATAGCTTGAGTTACGCCGTATTGACTACAACTACCTCTGTGCGTGTTTTCGATTTTTTACGATTTTAAAAATGGAATCAATCTTGCATCAACGTGCTTACATTAAATTTTGCGTTAAAAACGGATTTAACGGTACGAAGAACTTGGAAATGTTAGAGAAGTATTTGGGCAACGATACTTTATCGAAAACATACGTTTCTTTGTTGCACGAACGCTTCAGAATTGGTCGTGAGTCTGTTGAGGAAGACGAACGCAGCGGCAGGTCATCAGCATCAAAAACCGACGAAAATATCGATACGATCAAAGAAATGTTGACAGAAAACCGCAAATTAACTATAAAAGAACTGGCAGAGAGCTTGAATATTGCTTATGGTTCCGTTAAGAAATTTTGGTTAATGATTTGGGCGCTGCAAAGCTGGTGCGAAAAGACCTGAATGTCATGCAAAAACAGGACCTCATCAAACTCATCATTACTGGAGACGAGACGTGGGTTTATGAGTATAACACGCAATACAGACATCAAGCAAGTGAATGACGTACACCGCATGAGCCAAGACCGAAGAAACTACCTACGTCGTTTTGAATTCTTGCCCGAAGTTCAAACAGTCAAGAAGGACTGTTATTTGGGGCGTTATGAGACGTTTGCGTTAGGCAATTCGCCAAAATGGAGCGGATTTATGGGCAAACAACTCATAGATTTTGCACTACGATAACGCACCGTCGCACAATGCCATCCGTATCCGTGACGTTTTGACCAAGAACAGAACGAATTCCATCCAGCAGCCACCGATTCACCTGATTTGGCTCCTTGCGACTTTTTCCTTTTCGGTCAACTCAGGAACCGCTCTGGGAAACGCGTTTTAGCAGGCGATAAGACAGCTCTGAGATGGTCATACCGAAAACCGAATATAAAAAATGTTTCGAGGATTGGATCAAGCGCTGGCATAAGTACGTGGCAGTTGATAGAGAGTACTTTTATGGGGACAAAATCAACTTTGATGAATAATTAATTTTCTAAATAAATACCTGAAACTTTTTGATGTACATATTATGAGATATGGGACTTTATAATATAAAAGACAGTTATCATGAGAGTATAACCTTCCTGTTCTCTTAATAAAGCACATCAGGTCTAGGTGAGGTAAATTTTTCAACTCATCCACAGATAGGAGGGTAGACCCAAGCGTATCCAGTCTGGTCCGGGAAAAGGCCGGAGACAAGTACACAGGAAGTGGTCAGTTATCTCAGGCTCTCCTTTCAGGCAGGACAGACAGTCAGGGCTGTCAATAACTCTCATCCTTGTTAGATGAGCGTGAAGCAATCTGAGGCTGGTAATGATGCCAACCACAGTTCTGCATTGTTTTCTTCCGAACGCCAAGAAAAAATCAGTGAAATTGCTACTAGGGCCATCAAGAAAAAGTTTGGTACACCTCCAAGTACTCAGGTTCGGTCATGTCTGTTTATGTTTTATGTGAACATTCGCTTTGATGAGACACTCGATAACGTAGGTGGTAACGCCTATAGCGGGTTCCGGTCCAAGGAAGGGAGAACCAGAGCCAGACCTGTCTAGAAGGTGAGCCCTTTCATTCACGATTCACATATTCAAAAATACAAAAAAGGTTGTTTGCATACCCTAGATGAAATCTAAGTTTGTCATACCGTTTGTAACGCACAGAAATAATGCTAGTAGAGTAAAATGAGTTGGACACTTACGCATAATATTAAAAGATATTTTTATTTTTGTATGTCCGTCTGATTTTTTCTCCGTCCACGCTATAACTCGAGTACGCGTGTACTTAGAGTGTTGAAATTTTGTGCATGGGATTTAAAAACAAAAAAAGTAAAATTAAGTTCGACAATGGGGCAAATCGGGTTGCCATACAAAACTTTGGATTTCACCTTATTTACGTTTTGTTTTCATCTAATTAAGTCCTGAATCAATTATAACTTTCCTCTTCTTTTTAATCAATGTATTCACATACACAGTGCAGGTAGATATCTACATGTCTATATCGTTTTTAAAACTGACATACCATATGAAAAATTGTTAGGGCAAAGTCGATGATTACCAAATAAAAAGTGTGTATGAAATATACATTTATAATTGAATGAATTCCAGGAATATTCAATTCTGGAATTTTTTTCGGAGCCTACTTCACTTCATGACAGCTAAAATGGATTCTGTTAATTAAATTTTTTTATATATAGGTACTATTAGAAGCAGTACCTAAAGTGAATTCCACTTTTAAAGCAGCATTTGTAAGCTTATTTGAATTGTCATGAAAAGTACTTAAATTCGCTTGTTTTTTAGCTTTTTAAATTTCACGAAAAAATCATCACATCAACATATACTTCAGCAACACACTGGCCCGAGCACAAACCAAGCAAAAAATTAATTTCACCTCCGCATACATACCTACCTACATAATAATGTACGCAAAAAAATTTCAGGTTCAGAATAAACTGAAAATAAATTCAGTGAATTCTGTTCCAGTCTGAAAGCTACCGAGAAAAGGTAATTTCGTACGGAACACACCAAAGAATTAAATGGCCCAAAAAATTTCCCAACGGAGCTTTTAATCTCTTCTGGGGATAGGTATAATAGCATTGAGGATGGTATTTTGCACGTGTATAAGATAAAGCCATGTGCGAATATATATAAATAAAACGGGAAGGAAATCATTGTCCAAATTATTGCACATCTGACTGAGATTAAAGGTGCCGCACCAGCTGATACTCTGATGATACAGGGGATAAGAGCAAGTTACGAGCAACCCACATCCAAATCTCATTATAATACAGCCTTAATTAAATGTCAACATATGCAAATAGTTTTCAATTTCAATTTAAATACCGCGTGGTGTAAACAGAACTTATCTATCTTCTATGGAATCTGCAACAACTCCCCCACAGATGAGCATGGAATGCAGTGTTCATCCTTGATGCTAGCTCTAGCTATAGTTTCTATGTATGATACTAAGTTGAGACAAACTGTCTAGGATCTGATGCAGGCCTCTTGAATGTGGGAAAGATGAATCCTTTCCCTGCAGAGGTATGTGCAGATGAGCTTAAATAACAGTGCGGGACTGCAGCATATGTACACCTAACATCATGTATTATATATATAAATATGGTTTAAAAGGAAAGGCATCCTTGATGTCAGGAGAATAGATATCGGGTTCTGACCTGTCATTACGGGTTAGTATTGGGGTTCACTGCTCCACTGAGAAGGTGATGGTAACCTAAACTAAATTTATGACGAAACAACTGGCACATATTTATATGATAATGCTCAGATTTGCATTCCATGGAGATGGCAATTGTGATCCAAGCCAAGGGATGTTGTTCTATATTTATATGTACTACATATATACGACGTTGAAGGGATTATATTGTACAAAAGGATGGTAAGATCTTCCGTGACTATGGAAAATTTTGTCAAGGAGGCATTAATTGAAAGTGAAATAAATGTATACATGTAATGCATTTATGGCATATATAATGAGAAAGTTGTGAAATGAATTTTTTAGAAAACATGAATATTTTAGAAATAGTAAATGGGTGGTGGTTGAGAGGTTAAAGCAGCATTTTAATTCTCTTTGTGGTATTGTTTCGAGATGATTTGCAAAGGTATCAAATTACGTTTTCTAAGTTGTTAAAAATCAAGTCTGCTTGACCGTTGCATATGTTCTCATTCCAATAGCTGCACAAGGCACGATGTCTAAAATAGTCACATAACCAGAAGGCGAGCTAAGGCTTGTAGAGGGGATAAAATTCCAGAATTATGTGTAGCAGTAGCGTGGTCCGTAGAAGAAGACTAGAAATTTGACTTAAATGAAGTACTTGAGGATAAGCATGGCTAAAAGGATGAAGCTTGACTGTCATTTGATTGAATTCAAGAAACGGATGCTATGCTTGGGAATGAGGGTATTTCTTGTGCAACATATTGGGCATCGGTTTGATATGAGGGTGTCATGACTGCATCAGGGAGAACAAAGACTCTCTCGTGACAGAGGTGATGTTACTGATGTCTTAACCTGTGTGCCACACGTATTCGAGAGAGGCCCCACAAGTTTGGCAGGAACAGCCTCTCTTTATTTGTATTGCGATAAAGAGGAACATAGGTTTTAAGATCAAAGGAGATTTTCTTTGAGAGAATACCCAGTCGGCAAACGCTGAGGTTATGGATCTGAGTAATAAAGAGAGAAGAAGTCATTCCAATAATTGTTTGTTTTTGACAGGATATCGCTCGTTCAATGCAATTTTGCATATGATGGGTTTATGTGAAAGTGACAAACATTTAGGTTGAGACAGTTGTCAGGACTGAGTGCATGTTTTGTGTGAATGCCCAATGTATAATGAATTTAGGAATTTGAGTACATTGGAATAGAACGAGTTTGTGGAGGATATGATAATAATAATAATAATATATTTTCCTGGTAAACGATACTACAAGATTGACAATCTTTTAAATTAGTATCTATTGAACAGACGGGCAAATAAAAATTCAAAGACTAACATTAACATCAAAACCAAAATAAAAATAAAAATAATATGAAATAAAAAATTAGAACTAGAATCAAAATTAACATTAAAAATAAAATTGAAATCAAAATTAAAATAAAAACTTAAAATTAAGATAAAAATTAAAATCAATAAATCAAAATTAAAAACAAAATGAAAAATTAACAAATCAAATCATGATTAAAATTAAAAGAAAAAATTCAGATCAAAATGAAAATTAATAAATTTAAAATCTAAATCACAATTCAATAAAAAAAGGGGAGAGAAAAATAAAAACAATAACATAACAAATGCGTGTGTGTCGCAGACAAAAACGAAAGTTACTCTAGAAAATCAACAAGGAGCCGTCTGAATGTTCTGAATGAATTTGCCCGCTGAACGTGACCAGGCAGCTCGTTCCAAGAATGAACTGCCTGAACAATCTAAGAAGCTTCAAAGACTGATGTTAGGAATCGAGGTATTAAAAACTTACGCCCTCTGGCAGAGTTAAGAGGCCGGACCAAGTAAGCCAGATATGCAGGTTTGGTTGTAGTAATAAGGTTGTATATAAAAAATAAAACCCTCCGCTTCAGATACACTTCCAGCAGAGCAAACCTAAGATGAGACACATGGTCAAACCTTCGTAATCTAAAAATAAACCTGACGCAGTCATTGAACGCGACATTTAATTTTCTAGTGCAGCTTGAATCCAATTTCGTAAAAACAAGGCAATCATAAGTAAAGTGTTGAAGGACTAAAATCTTGATTAGATGGCAACGCAATTGGGGCGACAGAAAGCTAGCCGATAGCCATAAGCGACGAAGAGTTGCGTAAATTTTGGAAAGGGAGGCTTGGATATGGTCGCAACATTTCATATTCGAACTAAGTGTAACGCCCAAATTACGGACTTTGTTCATGTACGGAATCACAGCTCCATCCACAGTGACAGCTGGTAGATCCGAACAGTCAGTCCATCGAAGTAGTTGAAAAGGCAATGCACTGAGACTTATTAGGATTTATTTTAAGATTATGTGCAAATGCCCACTTACTAATTTCGAGTAACTAAATCGCTGTTGATTCTATCCACATAGTCTTCCATCAAGCCTATGGGGCGACTAAGATAAATTTGAACGTCATCGGCATAAATATGAATATTAACGTCACGAGTTACAAGCCGCAAGTCGTTGATATATGGGATAAAGAGTAGAGGACCAAGAATGGATCCCTGCGGAACTCCACTGGTTAAGGGAGGAAATTGCGAAAAATTTTGCTCACTCAGGCACACACGCTGTAATCTATTGGACAAGAAGTTATTAATTAAAAGAGTTGCCCCATATGAAAAATGAATATGGCTCTGAGGTTTACTCAGTAATTTATTATGTGAGACGCTGTCAAATGCCTTTGAAAAATGAAGGAGAGTCAAAATAGCGATTTCTCTGTTCTCGAGCGATGACCGAATGTCAGTTGTAACCTTCAAGCCGGCACTTTCACAACTGAGCCCAGGGCGAAAACCAGACTGCCATTCGCTTATGAGGTTATTCCTTAATATGAACCATTGAACTTGTCAATACAGCAACTTTTCCAGCACTTTGGAAAGAAAACAGAGTAGGCTGATAGGCCTATAGTCTTCAGGACGGATACACGTCCCTCTTTTTGGAATGGGAACTACATTAGAAGTCTTCCAGGAGATAAAAAAAAACAGACTTAGAGATACAGGTATTAAATACATGCAGCAGAGGGCCAATAATAGTTGGAGCTATTATTTTCAAAAAGTTGGGGGACATACCATCAGGACCGATAGCATTTGATTTGATGGCAAAAATAGCATTAAGTAGCTCACTCCTATCCACACCATGAAAACTGAAATCTGTCGTGTTATCATCGGATATGTCCAACATTGGCGTATATTGATCGGAATCTGCCAATTGCTGATTACCAACAAAGTACCTATTCAACACGTTGGGACAGAGAGTGGGTTTTATAGTCTCACTACCGCATACACCAGCGCTTCGCAGATTACGCCAAAGCAAAGTTACTAAGGTACTGAACCCTAGTGAATGACATCGGTGCATGAAAAAATACGCTTGCGATGTTTTAAAATGGAGAAGGAGAATATATGCCAGGCAGAAGACGAGTTTTATGATATTTTGATGTGAGTGGGTCACCCGGTCCCGGTTTGCATGAAACTCAACCTACGAAACCTGACCGCAGATTTTTCGGTAGAACGGGATAGCTCCTGCGTCTACTGCACATGACCTTGCACCATCCCCACGTTGGTGAAGCCCTTCCGGGTAAAATGTCATGGCTGTGGTTTTACTCCCCAAATGCGGACAACGTATAATATTCTAGATGAGTGTGGGATGATTCAATGATGAGTCATGAGAAAAAAAGAAAGTGAATGATCGTTGACAGGGCTACTAGGGCGATAAGCTTGGTAAGGAGTTGAGCTCAAACAACCGGAAGTCGAAACCCATAGAACGACAGAAATATTAGGTAGCTCTCGTTTCCATTAGTTAAAACATTAAGCAGAAGCATGTGCACTTCTATTTCTGGAGGGCGATTATAGACGTAATAAAATCAATCCAAGTGTGAAGAACACCGTGCAGTTAAGCCATACGTGGCAGGTGCTCATGTAAAATTTCTCTCCTAGAAGAAAACTGTCCTCCACCGGAAAAAGTCCTACTGCTAATGGCCCAATTGAACTGTGATCAAAAAGCTAAATAGTGAGCACCATGGCTCTCAATTGCAAATTTAGTAATTTTCTTTCCAGTCGAGACCTCCCTACAATTTATCTTAGACTGGAATTATAGGTGTAAACAATACCAAAAAAAAAACAATCTTCTCCGAATGCTAATATTTGTTAGAACACGATATCATCCTGATGCAGTCCTTAATCTTTGGAAGAAAATTAAGCTAGAGGCTCCCCTTTATTGGTGCAGGGGTTCGACACTGGTTCATTTTGCCTATATTCAAAATATATTTCGGATTTTAATAATAAAAATAAAAATTGTATTTTAAGGTCACTGATTTCGGTTGAGGCAAAGTAAGTCCTCATCAAAATCAGAGGTAATTGCATAATATAGATATCAGGTGTTTGAGTGACTCCGGAGATAATTTCCTTCAGAAGGATACTGCTCTTTCATGGGAAAATATAACTACTAGAAGAACCTTTGGATTTCACAAATTTGATTTTTTTTCTGTCCGAGATTTTCCTTCCTTATAACCGTAGTCTCTTTGATAAGTTGTGGGCGCTATCATTATCCTTTCAAGTGGACCCTCCTCATTGCTACTCCAATTACATGATTTCTTAAAGTTAATCAAACCTTTGGGGAACCTTCTCCTGACTAAATAAGTATGCCAGCAATGCTTCAGCCCTTTTTTTATCGCTTTCTATATCAACCAGGGCATATTATTACATATGAGAAATTTTATAGCCTTCGAACTCCCCTTATTCATGTATACATGAAACATTTTATGTCATTATTAGTGTTCTATTTAAGCGAATGCTATTAAACATAAAAAGAGTTGTGCTCTACTTCAATGCCTATTAAAAGAAAATCTTTGATGGCGTTGAAAACTTCACATAAAATATCTCCGGAAAAAGATTCTAAAAATTCATAATGAAGCAATGCCGCACAATAAAAGGCAAATTGCTCCTTTGTTTTGTAGATGGAAACGAAATGTTTTAACGTTTCATGTCAAAAGCTTCTCAAAGAGTGAAATGTGTGAACATGAGAATAAATCGTTTTTTGTACTTAGAAACAAAATGAAGTCATTGTACACACATACATACATATATTAAGTGTATGCTTTCGTTTATAATGGATGATAATAATGATGTTACAGTATAAAGAATTAAATCTGAATGTTTAAATTTTAGTGAATTTTTCTATCCATCTATGTGTCAGAACGGAAGTTTCAGATCGTTCTGAAAAGCAACATTTGGGATTGATTCTCAAACTCTTTTCACTGTTTTCATATTGTCATTTCGTGCACTCTATCAACCCCAGTTCATATAAACAGTTATTGACTTGAAGCACGGAGGCCATGGCGACGCATTCTGCTGAGATACAAAAAAAAAAAGAGACCTCTCACCAAAACTTTCCTTTCCTCTTACTGAAGAACATTAGCACTTGGTGAGGCAAGCGTCTAGCTCATCCATAGACAGATAGAAGGACAGACCCAAGCATATCCATCATCCAGTGCCGGGTAAATCCCGGACAGAAAGTGTTCGGTGGTATAAGAACCTCTTTTCAACCATGATGGAGACCGCAAGGACAAGAAATGGTCAGATTATCTAAAATCAGACCAACCGACATTCAAATGTGTTCTTGCGAAAAAATAAACCAGGAAACCGAAATCAGTAATAAGTAGATTGAAGTGACGAGTGATCAAAGAGACGTTCGGATCGGACTAAAACCTTACATGCGAAAAAAGGCCAACTCCTCACAGAGGATATCAAACACGTGCGAAGATGTTGTGTACTTCTACGCCGTTCTATCCGGTGGAAATTCGTCTTCAGGGATTTGAGGTCATTAACAATTGAACCAACGTACAATCGCCAATACGACAGGATTTTGTCAACAGAAGCTCTTGGGTGATTTATTATCAACGAACACCACCAAAATCCAAGGTATGTCATGGTAGGTTTGGGGCGGAATTTGCGTTACTATGGCAAGATACATTTGACACATTTGTACTTTCCCGGGTCCAACATCACTTCGGCCACCAAAAATTGGCGTTTCACCTGGACTTCACTTCAACTCATATGGCGAGAATGACGCAACAGTAGCGCGGCAATCATTTTCGGGACTTGTTCATATCTGAGAAATAACCATCGTAGGTATTTACCTGAACTTAATACGAAGGACTACAACATATGGTGAATGTTGGAGGACAAGACCTGTACTAAACGTCAAAAAAGTTTGTAGTTTTTATGACCGATATGCGACAAAATGTCAGTGAAAAAGTGAGACTCATGGTCGAAAATTTTATGAACCATTGAAATTAAGGGCAGCCACTTCGAATCCAGTTGAATGTTTTGTTCCTAAGATTGTTTTATAAGTGTTTGCTTTTGTGTTAATAAGGAGTTCATATATAAAAATACTTGTCAACTTAATTTTGCTGCATCCTGTAGACCGACCCAAACTTTTGTTGCTGTTTGTTTCAGTATTTGAATGTCTGCGACAATACGGATTTATTTACCATTGATGGATTTCCAGAGAGTAAAGTGTTTGGCAATATTGAAAAGAAATTGTGTAAATGGAAAATTTTTTAATGTTTATTTTGTTTATTTTATTACTGTAAAAATGTAAAAAGAATTAAATAAACATCACTTTAATATGTTGCATATTATACTCGTAATATAAAAGGACAAGCGACATCTATTGGAAATGGATAGTTTACATGTAATGACTAATTAAGTACGGATATAACTTTCGAAGAAGCGTAGATCATGCAATAGATAGAGACAAGCGACATCTATAAGTACGGACATAAAGAAATTTAGGTTCGGAGAATCGATGTTTCTAGATTGGAATCTTCGGAAAGGTTCTAGACAATTTGCAGAGTATTAATACAGCACTTTTCAGCGCAAGGGGCTAGCCTTGTCTTAAACTAACAGTGAACGTAGTAAACTATTTGGATGGCGATAATTTAAAGTGCAGTATACTAGTGATAAGTAAAGTAGACTAGATTTGTTGTGAATTTTATAAAAGTAAAGAGTAGAGAATAAGGCCACGCTCTTAACAATATATTATATTTGTTTTGTCTATCCACTATGATAGACCTTACAAATAGATAAATGTGAGTATTTCATAACGTTGCAATAATGATACAATACTTACTACGTTTATTCCTAACGTCAACCAATCTGTTGTTTGAAATGTACGAAACACATAAGCATTTTAATCCTTTGGGGATTCGATAAATAATTAAATTAAAACAATATAATAATGAGTGGGCGTCATTTGTGAAGAACATGGGTGCTAAAGTGGCAGAAACACCAAATCCACGTTGAGATAAACGTGTCGGTCACTAGTAGGCACACCAAATTCAGTAACGAAAAGTCTTTCCTCGCAGAATAATCAAATCCCGTAAATAGAGAACTCTTCAATATTAATAATATTTAAAAAAAATATATTTAAAAATTCAATATTGTCAGTAGAAACACCAATCTAACAGAATGAAACTATCGTCAGATACAACAAATCCGATAGCAGCAAAGATTTTCTGTTCGCAATGACCCCCCCACACTTCATCAGAAGAGAAACACTAAAATTTGACTAACCCTGTCAAAATACCAAACTCTCAACAATATTAAAAATTCCTCAAAACAACAAAACAAATATTGCTCAGTGAAGTAACTCACCTAAATACTTGCAGGTTTGCGAGTACCACTTTTAAAAATAGGTATTCACTTCTTTTATATATTTTTTGTTTTTTTTTTTTTATAAAATCACCAACGCTTGCCAATCGCGAATCCTTTTGTGTTTATTTATTATGTGCCTCCTACATTACATTTTATCTAAATAACAGGAAATTGCGAATTTTGGTAAAATCGAAAAAAAAACCAAGGAGCAAATAAAACTTCTAAGTTTGTAAAGTTTGTAAAGCTTTGGGGATTTGTCCTAGTTTTGCTATGCTATGTTCCAATTGCTACGTCCTCAATAGCATGGAGTGACTTCGCTATACTTGCTGGGCTAGCAGTGTTGTTCGACGACGCGAGCTGAGTTCTTGAAGGCCGATTCTGTGGTGAAGATTCACTCTGGCTACTTGATGCAGGAAAAAAAATCCGCTAACGGATTCACCAAATCGAATCGGTCCAATCGGTGTCTACCTAATCAGCATAATTACACTATTGCTCAGCTCGGGGCCTGAAATATTAAGAAACAAGCAAAATCTTCCTTATGATGGGTCGGCGAATGTAAATTAGCTCTGTGGCTGAATGCACCCTGTAGGTCCTGACAGTCAAGCCATCCTTATGATGACTCCCGTAAAGGGAACCGCTGCAAGCTGTTCCAGTGTTGGTGTGCCCCTCGTAAATCCGGACTATCCTTACGACAGTCTGCACTGGTACTAAGTTGGGAGGAAGGTTGAGTCTCGCCACCAAGTCAACTTTATGTCAACTTGACGTTGAGCGCGAAGTTGCAAACACGTTGGTTCTGACTGCTGCCCTTGATTCTCTAGCACCGGATTGCCATTTAATTCGTTGCAGGTCTATCACAACGATGTCTATGAAAATTAAAAGTTTATTGGGAACTCAAACATCGGTTCATGTGCTGAAAGATTCCTCGGAAGTTTTTTTTTATATCCTGTTTGTGCTCTCTTTACAGGTGCAGCTCTTTTTGAATGTAATACTTTTTTGAATTTTTGCATTATTACTAACATTTTTTTCTTGCTCTAGATATTCCTATCGAGAGTGCTAACATCAGCGAGCATATACTAACAAGAGAAATCTCTTAAACAGCCGTTTTGTCCATCAGAGTAGGCGTCATTTAAAAAAAAAAATAAATAAAATAAAAAAGAATTCAAATTTTGATAGAAAGAATTGCTTGCAGCATTGTGCATGTGTGCTACAAAGAGAAATGTTTACATTTTTGAGTAATCAAGCACACGTTTCCTGATAGAACAAAAGTACTGAAAATGTACTTCTGGAGGCCTGAATGAAAGCCTTCCAGCTCCAGTGAAAAAGGATAGGCAGTCGGGAAAAAATTCAAGGGTAAACACTAACACATATAACCACTGGCGCTTTTTAAATGATTTATTTGCGTATGTAAGAGCAGGACAGGTTGCGCTACCAAACCTGAAAAACACGCACTTTCAAGAGGGAAGCATCAGTTTTTCATTACTTTTATGCTGTAGTTTTGGGGGATGTATTCAGTACTTCTAAACCAATGAAAATAATCGCAATATTCAGGCATGTTTAAGTAGTTTTGAACTTATGAAGAGAAGCACACCATTCAGGCATAATTCAGGAGATACGCTTTTTTCTAAAAAAAAACAAAATTTCTTTTCTTTTACTTTACTACTTAAATTTAGTAAGTTAAGAGCCCGTTTTACAGCAATACCTCTCCAGTTATAGTATTTTCACTTCCTCAATGGCTTGTCAATTGACTTTGGTGATCCTCTAAAACGATAGATTGTCTGTAATTGTAAAACTTTTTTTATTATAGGTAATTAAAAATCTGTTTCTCAATTCTTACCAATTTATTGTTGATATGTGAAATGTGTGTCAGTCAGACGCACTTCCAATGGATTTAACTGGAAACGAATTCTGAATTTCTTCATGCAATGTACTTTAAAACTACTTTACAAGCCCTGAAGAGATGTAAACCAATTAGAATGAGACAAATCTATCAATATGCTCTATCTCTCTATGAATACTAAACTAAATTGCTGCTGTGAGTACTGAATTAACCCTGAAAAGATGCTAAAGCAATGAGCGAGAGGAAATATATATTTTCGTTTTGTTTCATTTCATGAACAGAACTTTCCATAGTCAAGTATAAATAAGTATAAGTAGAGACAGAGGCGAACAAAATAGGAAATTTTTCGTGTTTTTTAGAATGAAACAAGTAATTTCATATACTTTTGTCTTTTGCATGAATGGGGGAAAAGAACTTGGCTATACACTATTGTAGTGCAACCAAGAGAACGAGCTAAAAACAAAAATCGAGAGAACGTAGGATTAATAGCCGAACGACAAAATCTAATTGAATCCGTCAAAATCCTATCAAACTATTCATAATAATGTACATCAGGTCACACTACCTCCCATTTTAAAGAAAAAGATAAATTTCGCTTTGGCCCACATGCTGAAAGGAGATGTAAAGTTCCTCTCAAATAAAATTCTCATTTTTCCTGAAAATATCAGAGAATCCAGCATGACTTCTCCCACTTATTCTCTTCATAGCAAAACGAATGTAAACAGAAAAACGTGCTGTTCAAATATCATTAGATTACACCAACAAACATTAGAATTCCTGCGAAAAACATTGGGACAACTCCGCCCATTCTCTCTTATTTACGAAAAACATTGGGAAAACTCCACTCATTCTCTCTTATTTACGAAAATAAATCATTTGCCATTCCATTTCGTGGCATGTAATCTTCGCTTTCACATTTTTTGTCTTACTCGTAAAATGTTCAAAGAGGGTTTGTTTTTTTTTTATTTTTTTCTCTTCTTTCCTTCCTTTTCTCGCCGTGTACATTTAAATGGAAAACAATCGGAACACTCTTCTGTGTCTTTAATTTTTTTTTAGTTATTCTTTGCCGTAGTGCTTCAGTGCATTTGCTGAAGACGAAGATAGATAACAGAATAGAATAAAAGAATACTAACACTAGCGAATAAGGGTGTATTGATCAGTTGTTCAAGAGATTTCTCTTGTTAGCATACGCTCGCCGGTTGACATTAGACTCATTACAAAATTGTTTTTAATTTTAATTTTCAAATTCTGCGCATATCTATGGAAATTTCCTTTTTTAATCAGCAATGTATTTCAAATTCTTTTTTAGATAATTTG
Source organism: Dioctria linearis (assembly GCA_963930735.1). NCBI lineage: Eukaryota > Metazoa > Arthropoda > Insecta > Diptera > Asilidae > Dioctria > Dioctria linearis. The sequence goes on along the minus strand of OZ005744.1, from coordinate 25,669,709 downwards.
TTTATAGCGACCACAGGGGTTTTTGGGAACTATCGGTTGTACAATCCGGAATGAAAGTAAACTCAAATCTCAAAGCAATCTTACTATAAAATTTTTAAAGGGGTTCAAACTTAAATTAGGGAGATTCTCTAAACTCTCTCACCAACAATCCAGTCTATATCAGCGGTGAAAAATAAGATATGTCATATAATTTTGATCGATCGATAGTTTTTACCATGCCACGGTATGTACGGGATAAGATATCCTTGAAAAATTCCATATTCCTCCACGTAACTATAGTTAGAGATACAATTCTCAAATATTTAAGCGATTAAAAAAAAAAAAACAAAAAAGATAAGCCAAGGGGAAAATACATTATAAGCGTGCATCACATATTTCATATAAATTTTCTCAGGTTTTCCTTAATGTTTTCAATGTTTATAGCTGCTAGTTATAATAGCATAGAATACCTAGCTAGAATGCCACGGCATTGTTAGCCAACGAACTGAAATTAAAATTCAGTTTATTCGCTTCCACGCTGTGTTGTTGTTGTTTTTGTTTTTAGTTGTGTTTTTTTATGAGTATACAGGGAACAAAAAAAATACCCCCCCCCCCCCATCCTCGCCTCTCGATTCTGGTCGCATATTATAGCCCAGTCGTTATGATTAATGTTAGCCCAGTTTAATAAATTAAAACAATGGTAGTGGAAGGAGGCAATTTTCATGTTAAACGTGATTAATGCTAGTTGCGCCTGTTTATGGATAGTCATGCGATTCTCTTGTATGCATATAACCTTTTATGACTGGAACCAAGTAGGACACTAGCATAGATAATAGGACTAAGTAACTACTGTGTATAAACTATGTATAAACATAATACTTGTTGCCCTAACACTTTTCACCTGAAGAGGTCGAACAAATTTTTAATGAATTTTTGTAGTAGACAATAATTGCTATATGTATTCAGAGCGGTAATAACAGAAAAAAAAATAGAATTAGATTACATCTTGTAACTTTCGTTAACGAAACTATCGAAGTCTTGATATACATACATATGTTGATGAACAACGATATTTTGACTGTGTAACATTGTTGGAAATTATGCTTAACAGGACAATGACCGATGATGGACATTAGAATAGATCTTAGATCGAAATTATATAAGACTTTAGAAACTAGTTGTATAGATATATCTCCTCTCAACATAGCTCAGAGGTGCCATGTTATGGTAGCAGTGAGTGAGTACTTTGTACGTTAAGTCCAGTCTGTCAGTATGAGCTGACAGCTCACTCCGTGAACAGCGTTGCAAGTGCAGGACAGCACGCTAGCACTTCGGCTATTGCGGGAGAGTTAGAGGGGTATGTAACACAATCCTGCCGCTTTCATGATACCGTTAACAAAAACAATTCGTCCTTACAACAAACTAAGCACCACATCTGGTCCTAAAGGGATCCTTACACCACTTATCTTTACTTACGATGAGGGCACAGATGGAATGTCCTCCTTGCCATTGCCCCATCCACCCAATGAATGACATTAAGGCAATATTTTGTAATGTCCCTTTGATGACCTGAAAGTAGCGAAGGAGCGGACCTATTCATACATCATGATTAGTGAGAGGGGCTCTGCGAGATGGAGGAGAAGAACAAGCTTTATAATAACTTTACGTTATTAAAGAAATTTTATTTAAACAGGTTTCGCTACTCATAGGTAGACTCACGTATCATTATACTAATTAGTATGGCTAGACGAGCAGAAAATGTACTAGTTCGCACCGGATTTTAACAATGGCTCTTCTTAATTCAACTACATGAAGTGCGAAGGTATCAATTCCCACAAGATTCTAATACTTGTATGCATTTATCTCATTAACGAATGTAACATGTAAAAGTTGAACTAAATAATGTATGTAGGCAAGGCCTGAGAGAGGATATGGGGGGCCCCAGCCAACCAGAAAAATGGGCCCCCCTCCATCTGAAAATCATAAAAATATGTCAACCAAATAAATAAAACATAAAAAAGATTTTTTTTTAAACTTTTATGAATTTTATTCATAAATCTTTAAACCTTATTTGAAGTAAAAATTTTCAAAATATGTTAGTGCTAAATTTGAATATGTAAGTAGGTACTGTAACTGCCTTAACAACTGGACTGTGGAGTGAAAGGAAATAAATTACTTTAAAAATGCCTTTTGAGCTTTTCTTCTGAAAATTCCTTTTTAATCGTTGAAAAGTCAATTGTCCGCGCAATGTCAGAACTTATATGAAGCACTGATAATCCGTTTAACATTTCATTGAGACATTATTGATCTCTTAAAATTCTTCACTCTTTTTAAAACGCTAAAGCTCCTTTCTGCGGAAGCAATGGAAGCTGGTAGGCTCTAAAATATTTTAAGTGGTACAAACAAATTTGGAAACAATTCAAAATTAATGGAATTAATTCTGAATTAAAGTTGGTTGTGTAAATCTGCTTCATAAAAATCAATTCGTCGCAAATTTTATATGAAATTTCTTTTCAATATTTCTGTTGTAAAAAACTTAATTAATTATTTTTTATGTAATTACATTTGTCAGATTAATATTTGGGCTGACTGTAAAAAGGAAAATATTTGATTTGACGTTTTAAGTCTAGTACTATGGTCCGGGCTAAACTAAATTTTTGCGGGTCTCCAATATCGGGTCATTCTTTAGCAGCTAAAATATGACAGCGGAGACTCTGGGAAAAGATATATTGAAAACAAGAAGAAGAAGAATTTTGCCATTATTTTACGGAATACAACGCGTCAATATTTCTAAAAATTATTATTATTATTAAAATTATTTGGAAATATTAAAAATATAAAAATAATATGCATGCTGCATACAAAAAAAAAGAAAATTAACAATGATATTGAAATTTCGGCCACGACAAGAAATCCAATTCATTCGAACTTACAGCAAAGACGTACAAAAATCCGGTCAATAAATTTATCAAATTTCAGAACTCTGACAATAAATATTTTTAGCGTGCTAAAGAACGGCCCGGGCCGATAAATTCAAGTTAAATTTTTTGGAGACTTACTGGTGGTGCCATCTCTAATCAAAACCCAAAAGACAAATTTAGCGCGTTGACCTTACTACCGCTCTCGCTAAAATTCAGGATAAATTTTCGCCAATATTTTTCAGCTTGCTGAATTTTCATACGGCGTGGACCTTAGTACTAAGCTTTAAGGGAAAAAAGCTTTAATCGCAGACACACACTTCTGTATACATTTTACAGAAAATTTTGGAATGTAATAAAAAGAAATTTATTTTGTGTCAAGGCTAGAGTTTCAGTTGAAGAATAGCTCCAGGTGGACATCATCCATCCATCAGCATTGCGAGGAAAAATAAACATAGGTGGCATAAAATTACCTGCAGCATTTATACAAGTTTCAACAGTGGCCAGTGTTCCTCTTTCTCCCGATAAAAGTGAACCGACCTCTTTCCTCTCACGTGAGAGCAGAACTCCTGAGGACTTGCTAGAGACAGTCATAGTCCCCGTTTCGTCAACGTTATAAATGTCGTTTTCAGAAATTTTGTGTTTCTCGTAGACAGTTTAAAGCAGATCATCAAAAGCTTGAACTGCCATTCGGTTTAATCCCTTTGCACGAGTCAATGAAGTCGGTTCGGTATTCCTGGGATAGATTTCTTTATGCCTATTTAAGAATTTATACAGTCAGTCCTTCCCAGTTCTTTTCTTTCTTTATTGAATTTTGTTGATTAATCCCATTTCTCTCTGCTAACAGAAAAGCTAGTTCCCGTAAATGAGTCAAGGTGAAGTCGAACAGTATTTCCTCCATCAGTAGCACGTACTCCTTCAGATAATTTCCTTACTGACTCTAATGTAAAAACGGGTCATAACGCCCTAAGTTTTTTTAGCATCTTCGCTTGGAGATTAGGCACTTTAGCGAGCGAAATATTTAAATCATTAACTCTTTATGAGAATGCTAATTCCATAATTTTGAATTATAATTATTAAGCAATCAAAATACATTTCTTATTTAAGAATTATTATTTTGCTTAAACTTGTTCATTAATACTTTATTGAAATGCGTTGTTATAAATGAAATGTGCCTAGTCTGTAAGATAAATTCTATCGAGACTAATATGAATAAATACTTGCAAGAATTGCAAATATAAAAAGTCACAAAAAATATCTTCATATATTTTTTAAACACATGACAATTTTGCAATGGATCGATAATTAATTAACGGACGTTTCTTATGTTTACTCATTATAATCTTTCTTGGAGTGATCCCATTGTTCTACTGCTATACTCATAGAAGCTTAATTTACTTTCCTTAAACACTAATGACAGGTGACTAAAACATTCGAGAATAATTTTCATCGCAGTTCCTTAAGTAGAATTTCAAAGGAGGACTATTTTCGAAACACATTATTATGTCCTTTAAAGATGAATACCAATATACACATATTTTGCTATATAAAACAAAAACATATAATATATTTCAATACAATATTAAAAATTAAAAAGCAGTAAAAATGCAATAAAAAATCACATTTCAACACACCCCTTCTTTCAACAACAAATTGTCTCCCTTCACTATACTTAGCCGAATAACAGGGCACAGCACAAAAATATTTGATAGACAGATGCATGAAAAATTTCATCCACTTACCCCGCCCAAGTGTGATTTTGTTATTTCATAAAACAAATCGTAAAACATTTTATAGCATTCTTTATCAGAGATTTTCATTTTTCTGTCTCCAAAGTGAGCAACGACCGAAAGAATGGAGAAAATCTTTTGTGAAAAGCCTCTGGGTGGAAAATCTCAAGTGGAACAAGGAAAGTGAAAAGAAACCGCGCGGCTTAGTATATTTTATAGGCCACTCATCTCTTTATACTTTTGTACCACCACATCCAAATTCATCCATGGCCGACATAAGGGGACAATAAAAGTGAATCTGACAGTAGTAGGCGGGATATCTCTTAATATGATTGGACCACAAAGAATTTTCCACAAAAAGTCTTTCTTGGCTTATGCTTCCGTCTTAAGTCATCCTGGCACTTGCTGATATACTTCGGTAGAGCTACATACTATATATATGGTATGGCCCTCTTGGAACGCACTTTTCTCCTTTTATTTGTTTCTTTCAAGCACGTACAAAACCCCTAGTACAATTCATATGTATAAAAGCACATCAGAATCTATTATTCTCTTATGCAATTTTTATAATGTGAACGCATGCCTAAGGGGACTAGCTATAGTAAATATTGCATGAAGCATATCCCAAACACCATACACAACGCCTTCTCTAATTTCAAGAAACGAAAATTGAAGTGGATACAAAAAGGTTTCGTGCCTATATTTACAGAAAGATTACAGTACACACGTCCAATAGGTTTTTGGGGATGGGGGGGTTTGGTTTTAACATGGTTCCCATTGATATGTACTTTTGTATAGGACTGTTCAAAAGTCAAATTTATATCCTTTTGAAATATTTCCGTCCGGTTTGGCCGGGAGTGGTGGGACAACTACTATACACTGGGTACCTACTATATGTACATCATGTGAAATACAGTTATCCAGAAGAGCAGCTAGCAAAAACGAAACAAACAAAATTAACCTCCATCGAATCCAAGTGTTGCCACTAGGCTGTGTATAGGGGATGCTTCTCGGAAATTGCAAAAAGCTACAGCATCTGTTCTGCTTGATTAAAGCTTATAGAGCTTGTCATCATTCATACAGTGGAATAAAGATGAGCACATACCCGCGATAAATACATATTTATGCCTCTGACAGTGTCGGCAGTGTTCCCTTGTTCTATCAAGAGAACTGGAGACAAGAGAGCTGGGGTTTAGGCTTAGCATCTATAAAATACGGAATATACGGATCCAAAACTTTGTTACCATCACCATATCACCACCACCACCACCACCACCATCGCCTCCACCATCGCCTCCACCACCACCACCAACAACCAGTCAGTAGTCCTCCTCGTGATGGGTTAGATCTGTGCTCTTTTGCTTTACCGCGCCCTATGACGGATGTAGAAATTGTTTCAAGGGGTGAAATTTTCCGCATCTCCGTCAGAGGAAAATGAAAATTTATTATTGCACTGTGCGATGTTTTGTTTATTATACGATTTGACATTTTGGCTGATGTGACATTTGATATATGTATTGTGCCGTGATAAGAGGGACACCACTCTAGAGTATGAAATAATTATCATTGTGATGACGACAACTACGATGATGGGCTACCTTCTTCGATGGAAAGATGGGAGACACTCTAACAGTCCATTTCTTATGATGGTGTGATGATTATTATGATGGCAATGATTATGATTTCTGCTAGGGTCTGGAGATTATTGTTAAAATCACTAATTTAGGTGTAGGTAATGAAACTAAATAGATTTGGAAGCGATATCTATATTTCTACACTAACTACGTTCATAGGCGGTAAAATTTATTTTTCAGTTCAGATCAGGTCAGTTATTTTAAACCAGAAAAACGAAGGCGAACATTTTCAGGATATAACCCTTGACTTAGGAAAAAAGAAAAACGGTTGAGGCTGTACTTCATATTTGTAAATGGTTTTTCATAACTTTTGTTATGTTGTTTCATATGTTGCCATGTCTTTCGCTTATAAGTCCACATCTTGAAAGCAGTAGAAAATAAATATATAAAATAACTGTAGGTTTGTTATTCTGAAGAAACAACTTGCCCTAGATTACCGGAACAATCAGTCCGATTCAATTCCATTCATATGATCACTATGAATGTCTGTTACTTCCTTCTATGTTCGGATATCGAGAAGGATTTGCTTCCATCTGCGACAAATCTAGATATGATCAATGTGGTTCTTCATCCCACATGTATTTATGGATAATCTTGTTAGGGAACAATGCTCCAGCAATTATCATATTTCCATTGTTGTTTCTGTTGCTTGCTCCATGTTTCTCTGAAGCATAATTTTTCAAGTTGTTGTTTGATGATAGTAGTTTTGCCTTGAAGTGATCCTGTCATCAGTATATCTGCGAATGATAGTCATAGTTGTTGAGAAGTGGGAATAGAGTTCATTTTATCTTTCGTGATTGCGTGATTAGCGATAATAGGGGCGCCATCTTTCGCTTATTAGAAAAATGGCAGTTTGTAGATCTTGGTTGTTGTCATAGCTTTTTTTTTTGGTTGATGGCTCTGCTCATTGTTAAAGAAAAGAATTTAAATCAATAAAGAAGCGCCACAACAAGAGATCGGTGTTCATACTTAAGCTGAGATATTTTCTAAATATATATGTCCGCCCCAGAACTTGGATGGTAGGGCGCCAATGCATATTTAGCAAGTTCGTTGTATTGTGATTGATTCGCATGCATTCCTTAATTCTTATAAAAAGCCCCGCAAATGTTTTTGCGCTTTTTTAGATAACATATTTTGATTCTGCTAGATCAGAGGGATGAGGGAATTTTTTATAGGTAGAGTAGTAGGTAATGCCATATGAGAAAGGAAAATCTATGAAAGTTGAAAAGAAATATAAGTGGGAGAACAACCGCAGGATTTTGTTTCAAACTCATAACCACTATGGCGGTAGTAGGCGCGCTTACCCAACGGTGCTACCTAGGCCATAATACGTTAGGTTAGGTAAGAAGTGTGCCACTAGAGGACTAGCTTGCATTACTTAGACAGTGGATTCATAATGCCCCTTGACTTCATGGGAAAACCTTTAAGACTGCCCTAGATCTATCCAGCTTCCGTTAGGAATCTCAGGATACATCTTTACTTTGCAGCTCCCCCAGACTTGAAGAATAGTAGCTACCCAGTAGCCTACATCTTTTATTCATCAGAGGGGGGCACTCATAAAGTACGTCTTGAACAAATTCGATTTACTCAGAATTCTTACAGATCCTGCAGAAATCGCCGCTATACCCTTTTAGCATGGTCTCTTATGACCCAGCGACCCGTAATGACCCGTATTATATTCCAAGTATTTGTTCTACTAACCGCGTATCCAGACCTGCAGCCTGTGGAACCATTGTTCGCCGCCAATAGTACCTACATGTAAAATCTAAAGAACAATTTTCAGATCTATCTAAGAAAGCTGAATGCTTGTGCCCCTGTCCGAAAGAGTGAACCAGCAGAATCAATGAACCAATTCATTTGAACCGTTGTCGGTGAATCGTATTAATTCAAATTCTTAAGAACAATTTGCAAGTATATTTCTAAGAAAAATTTAATGCTTCCTTACGAACGTACAAATTGTGAACAAAGTTGATTGCATGGAACTAGGGTTCTACTGGAGGAACCGTAAAACCAAATTTGTTAAGTCAAGGCTTAAATACAATTGCGACTGGAAACGGCAAACGATGAAAAAATGCCGCTGTCAAAATTCTAAAAACACAGCGTCTTATGCGAATGCCTAAATTTCGACAGGTGACGGTCAGCGGTGGATGAAGTTGCCGTTGGGATTGATCAATTTCTAATTTTGCCTTCGTGTCGCTGCAGTACTATCAACAAAATCAAACGAATGAAATTGTTGTGGCATTTATTTTAAAAGAAGGAATTTTGATGAAAAATTGATTGAGGATGTGCCCCCCCCCCTGTATATGCGCCTGTGCTCCACTGCCATTAAGTAGATTTCTTGTCCTCTTCCTGTCATATGCAGGCCGCAATTGCCTCGCAATATAGCAGATTACTCTGCTGATCCGCCGGAGGCTTGCTCTTTGATAGATTCCCCTGATGATCTTCTTGTTTAATGGTCCGATTGGGATCCTTAAATATGCGACCGCTGCGAAAGCTTCCATTTCAGAGCCCTTTTTAGTCAACTCATCAGCCATCTCTTTGCCTGGGATATGCTTGTAGCCAGGGACCCAGAATAGGGTCACCTTGTGGCGTGCAGTCAATTCGTCAAGGCTGGTCTTGCATAACTGCACCAGCTTGCTGCCTGTCATACCTTGGCTAGAGCCACATACATATATTCTTAATAATTATATATAAAGAAAACAAATTATTTGGTTTTGATAGAAATTTAAATAAAAGTTCGTTGCGTTTAAGAGCTAAGATTTTCATGAGTCTCGTCCTTTTGAAAGTCCTTGCTGCCGATAATATTGAATGTGCCCTTCTTGGCTCTTGATAACATGAATTTCCAATCAATCCTTTCCCCTTAATTTACGAAATCGTACATTAATTTCATTCCTGAATAGTTTTTCTCTTCCAACCAACATAGGATATCGATTGCCGTTTTATATGGGTTTTCCAAGTACGTTTCCAAAACAAAAGCCAGTACACTCTTACTTTTATGCACTTCACCACTCCCATATAAATAGCTATAACTTCGTGTTGTGTTATCTGGAAATATTGACCTTCTGAGTGAAATGAGGTTGCGTTTTGCTTTCTTCATACAGGTATGCGTTTATGCACATATATTTATGTACACAAAAACTATAACTATGTATACAAACATTTGTTGAAAGTGTTCAGTGAGCATAAAAACACAAGTGAATCTGATATGTGAAACCGATAATCTCTGTGGAGGATTTTATTTTATTTTTATTTTCGTTTTTTTGTAGTAAGTAAGTAAGCTTCAAACTTCAGGCTTTATGTGCCTTTCCTGAACAAGACAAGTGAAGGATGTAAGGTGATTTCCTGAATATGGTTGCTGTGCTTTTCGTAAATTGGAGGTAAACAACTGTTTGCTATAATAAGAAGCACTGGGGCTTCTTTATATGTACACTTTTGTATAGGGAACCTGTTCGTTGATAGGTTAAAGGCCATTTTTTTCTACCATTTGTACTATGTACCAAGTAATCCGATACTGACTGGCAGAGATTGAAGAATCTATGTATTTTATTGGCTTATGGTATTGACTTCCAGATCTTCGTATTTGCCAAACGTGTTTTGTTTAATCGAATATCCAGAAAGACTCATTAAAATACTGGAAATATTTAGTAGCCACCTGCTATTGATAACTGAATGCTCTCCATGAACAAAACAAAATAAACTAATGCACTGTAACAAATGTGCACAATTGTTGCCACAAAGCTTAGGTATTTTTTCCTAAAATGTAGGGAATATTCCCTAAAATGTAATGTAATTTCATCTATAAGAAGCTCATGGCTCTTTATTAGATAATTGCGGATTTGTTTAGTACACACAAAAAATAATATACAAGCAAATATGTCGAGAAAATGCCGAACAGAGAACCTGCCAGTCGAAGTTCGAAGTTAAAGAAACATTTTGGAGAATAGTAATTCGATCTTTCAGCTGAGCTGACATTGGAAGTTTCTAGTTCCTCGAAGTTGACAACACCTATCAACAAAAACAACAACTACTAAGTACTACCGCAACTGTACTCACCTCTGGAATAATGGTGTGGTGCAGTGCTCTAGACAGAGCGACTCACCTGAAAATTCTTACCAAAATACAGAAAGCTACCTGTTTAGGTATTACAGGAGCTCTTCGAACAACACCCATGGCAGCAATGGAGATTACATATGCTCCGGCTCCTGATCCTTGAAATTCATTCACGATATAATATTTGCAGGTGCAAAATGCGAAACTATAAGAGAGTCAGGTAGTTGAATAATAGTAGAATTTGTTCACAATAGAATATTAAAGATCTTTCTCGAGGACTGCATACGAAGAGCAACGGATTGTACTATCCCAGGGCTGGACTCAAGTGGGAATTCGTAGTAAAGATGAGTGGGATGATAATAGCACAGCAAGTGACTTTTGTATATATATGTATGTCTTTACAGATGGTTCGAGAATAGATGTGAGAGTGGCAACCAGGGTATACTCAATATCCCTTCAGCTTTAAATACAAGAACTGTATCGCCTACGGAACTACTACAGTATCTTCTATGTGGTATACCAAAAAATAAGGCAACTAATGCTCTGGCGAGGAGGGGCTCATCTATGAATATATGCTTAGCGGAAGAATCTATAGATACAACCCTAGAATCAGTGATCTAGGTTTATAGGCCTGTAATAATAGGCTAATCGGAGATTGGGAGAACTAATCATATGCGCTTCAAGAGAGCTATAGCCCAAGATATGTTCCACGAGGCCAGAAGATCTGTTAAGGAGGAATTATAATGATGTGCGGAATGATGCTAATTGGATAAAATTAGTAGGCAACGGTTGGGGGACATTGGGCATTAAAATGAACCATTGATGGTCTAAGTATGACTGATCCCGGGCGTTCTGAATAGCTGCCACTCTAACCTAACCTAACCTAACCCAGGGCTTGTCGAAATAAATAAATTAATATAAGAATCAAGATATTCATTTTGAAAGTCGAAAGGCTCTAAAAGAATTTACTGTGCGGAAAAGTTGCTCCAACTACGTTAGGTACGAAAATTTCCACTTAGACCAAGTATGGAAGGTGACGAAGAAACGAGTTTTTCTTTAGAAATATAAAGTCACCTTTAAGTGTGGAATAAGGTGGGGAAATACGGAAAGATTAGTTCAGAGCATGCGGAATCCTTTCTATAAAGTACTGATAAAGTTTTAGTTTTTTTTTAATCCATCTCCTTTCGTACAAGTCAAAAATGCCAACAGTTTCTTGCAAATATTTCGGCCTAGATATTTCTTTCGTGGTATTCAACAATTGTTTTTTTTGGTGAACCGACAAAATAATGCATTTTAATGTTGCGATTATTTAAGCCGATATTAAATTTAGCTATTTGATTTTGTTGCACAAAGCTTTTTTGAATGAATTGTAGTTAAACGGGGAGTCGTTTGCGGACTATCAAGCTTTCGAATTATCGCGACACTATGTCTGGATAAATAACATGTTTTACGAATTTTCCGGTAAAGCTACTTTATGTCCCATTTTAGTATTCACTTACATAATTATTTACGATTTATGATTGAGCTTTTGTGTAATACTAATCTTCGGTACATTATGACATAAATAATCGCGCTTGTGTTGAATCGCACCATTTCGGTCTCTTTTTCATATACATTTTTAGGGACGCTTTTCTTAGGAGTATTGGATCTTATAGTACGTAGGCCCATGGCTTAGAGCAATAAGAAAACAATTATCTAATATGGACTGAAAGTAATAAAATTGGTAGTCTCCGAAGGGTGATCAAAAAGTTCCTGGACTGATTTTTTTTAAAAATTTACAAGTTATTAGACTCAGTTGATTTTGACGTTATACATTTCATCCATAGCCGTTCCATTGCTGGAAGGACCATACGAACTCGACTTTTTTAATGCTGTTCAGCTCTTCAAGCGATTTTTCTTTAATTTCGTAAGTTGACTCAAATCTGTGCTCTTTCAAGGGTCGTTTGACTCATATCTCTGCCCTTTCAGGGGCTATTGAATTTTAGAAACAAGAAAAAGTCCACAGCGCCCAGGTTTGGTGAGTACGGGGGCTGGGAACATTTTTTGTGTAATAATCACGAATGAACCGGACTTTCCTATTTCATCAAGAATTTGGATTTGCATCCTTATTTGTATCCTCCTCGAAGCTATAATGAAGAAACACAAAAGTCCTTTTACAGGCTTTAAAAAATAATGGTTTTTCAGATAAAGTCCGTATAAAATGTTCTAGAAAAAATCTCTACTTACGATGAACACTGCAATCGAAAAAGATCCTTGAGGTCTGGAGCAATGAAATTTCAAAGGTAGATTCATAGAAAGATCCTTAATTATCCTCTTATTTCAAATTAGCTTTGTAAAGGACTTGTCTTTCTACTGACTATATGGATAAATTATTTTTTTACCCGAAATGCACTTTTTTCCTTTTACACTGTTAGTATTGATCTATATTCTGTTATAGATAAGCATAATTATGATCTTTACGATAGCTGAAGATTCGCTTAAGATTTTTAATAGACTGGAAGGTGACAAATTTTGACAACAGTAAATGAATAATGCGTTTATTTAATAGGTTGGGAGAAACTTTCGGGCCACCATACATAAAGTAGAATTGTTTTTTTTTTATATAGAACGTATAAATTGAGAAGAATCGCTAAGGTTGTCGCGTGAATTATACAGTGAACGAAATTTCCATAATAATAGTCGGGATAGAAATGTGTGTATCGTGGTTCTCCATTATCAAGAGGACTTTGTTTTCCTCAGACGGTTTTACAAAGGAAATGAAGTGTTTGAGATACCTCAAGAAAAAATCCTCATTCGACCATCCACTAGGATTTGCTCCCCCAATAGTTCCCGGTGGAGCTCCATGTAGCATATGATCCTCAAAATTTACTCTCGGGAATATGAGCATCAGTGGGACTTGGTTTCCCATTGCGTTTACTGCAGCAATCATTGTAACATTTAACCCTCTTTCTCCAGATGTAATCCTACAAACCTGCTTTTCGCCCTTTGGTGCTATAATTCTGGGTGGAACATGAACCGTAGAAGTACCGGTTTCATCTAAGTCATATTTTCTATCCGGCGCAAAAGAATATTGTAACATAAACTCTTAATGAAGAAATAACTAATGACTCATTAGTCTATAATGATTCATTATAAACTGCGGACACACAGCCATTTCTTTAATTAAGTTGTGCTGTCAAACTGGTTCTGATGAACTTATCACATTAAAGAAGCAATATGAATCGAATTAACGCGATAAACTTTGTTTTCATTTATTTTATTTTCAATTTAACAATTTCCAAATGAGAAACAAATTTTATTTAAAAAAATATTAATAATATAAATTGTGATTTGCATTTCTTTGCATTTCTTCTTCTTATTTTTCAATTCGGCAGATGCACAGCGGAGCTCCAGATGTACATTAAATGCCAAATCTAGCACATTTTTCCTCATTATAGCTATAATGAAGGAGGAAAACACTTCATTAGAGTACTTCATTATCATCTGATTTTCGAGCTATAATGACGTATTTTAATGAATGGTTTGTACAAATGATTCATTAATTCGTGCTGTGTGTCTAAGGTATAAGATGTTTATAAAAAGCAAAAAAGCCTCAACATTGCTTTTATTGAAGCTAGTCGCTCGTGACAAACTTGTCGCTTCTGGTTTGCGGAGAGATATTGATTTGTGTCGCTTAAAGAAACCATTTAACCAATTTATACCAGCCGCACTATTCTGATGCCATGTTTCTGGTAAAACCTTATGTTTCTGTGGCCAAACTGAAATACTAACTTCATTAGCTCGAGTCTAGTTAATCCATAATGTAATTTTGAGGCAGTTGTAATATAATCTATGAGAGAATTTTCTTCTTCTATTGTAAATATTTGCCTGTGTGCGATATTGCTTTCATAAATGAGTTGCGAGTCCCGGAAGCTTTATGCTTATTAACATGTCGTATCAATGTTGTCTTCGAAATGTTGTGTAAATTTGCACAGCTAGAAATACTCATTTTATGGTAGATAACATCCGGTAATGCTGTCTGTAAGAGTTCCTTGTTGAATTTCGGCCGTTTCACTCCAGATTTACGTCTCGCCATTTTCCTGGTATAAATAAAATTTATATGGAAAGTGTAATAATAATTAAAGTTTTGTACCTTGGACCGATCCGTGGTACAATTGAAATTTTGTCCAGGGTACAATTTTGCAGTTGACAGAGTAAAAAAAAAAATCTTGATCAACTGTAAAATTTAAGTTGAAATTGTGATAGCAAAGGATTTTCTAAATATCACTTTATAGAAAAAAAAATTGACACACAAGAAAACTACTTACTATTAGCAGGAATGCTTCAACAGAACACTTGCAATAAGATTTGCTTTGCACTGTGAAAAACACTTGTCACTACGGTAAACACGCAACTGAATCTATTCACTTCCAAGGACTAAATGAATGTGCTCGTCTTCTGTGTTCTTCGAAGAACTTTTTGGTCTGCTGGAAACGGTTACATTCAAACTGATAGTTGGACCTAGGTACAATATCTTCCCCTACACAATTCACCGACGAAGAAAAAATTAAAATTCAGGTTTATAAAGTTTATCAAATCAAGAAATATCATCTCATCATGTGGTCAAAAATTTTATAAATCTGGTCGAATCTTATGGCAAAAATTATTTCAGCGGTGGAAATAAAAATCTAAATCTGATAAGGAAAAATCGCTTATTTTACGCCTAGCTTCTTCCGGAAATTTTACTGCTGCGGAAATAAAATCTGATTTGAGCTTACCGGTCACAAAAATGTTCGTTGCGTATAGCAAATGGACAAAAATGGCAACGAAGCCTCTACTCACTAAAAATCATGTACAGTCCTCCATTGGAATTTGCGAAAACTCACATGGTATGGAATGAAGAATGGAAAACGCGATATTTTCCGATGAGAAAAAATTTAACTTAGATGCACCGGATGGCCTGAAGAATTATTGGCATGATTTGCAAATAAAATCTGATGTTGTCATAAGCCAGAATTTTGATGGCGGAACAGTGATGGTTTGGGTTGGGCGGAATTTATTCACTTTGGAAAGATCCCAATTTGTTTCATAACAAGAGAAATGAAGTCAACAGATTACATAAACCTCTTAGAAAAAAATACTTTTGGGTGCATAAAGTTTATGGAAATTGTAAATAATACAGCAATACCACAGAATTTACAACAGCAATTAAGGCTGCCTATTACGTACAATTGAAAAGGACAAGCGACATCTATAAGTACGGACTTAAACAACTTTAGGTTCGGAGAATCGACATTTCTGGAAAGTTATCTTCGGGAAGGTTCTGGATAATTTGTAGAGATAAATACAGCGCTTGTCACCGCCAGGACCTAGTCTTGTCTCAGATAGTGAAGGAAACGTAGTAAACAGACTTTCGTGTTCTAATTGTATAGCGATAATTTGTAGTACAGTACTAGCAATAATTAAAGTTCAGTAGATTGATAATTGTTTGTGAATTTTATAAAAGTTAATAGTAGAATGTAATAAAGAGAACTTATGAATTATATTTAAAATATAGGTCACGTTCGTAACAATATTTATTTTGTTTGTATGGATTTCTTGGGTGGATTCTATAGATTCTTTATGTTTTAGCATAGTTAATTCATATTTTTTTCTTGGTAAGCTTTAAAATGGAAGGCGATAAGAACACATCACGATTATTAAATTGTATTATATAAAAGTTGCCTGAAGACTCCTGATATTGTTAAGTCCATCGGATATTTAAAAATGAAAGTCAAGAGAGCATTGGGTGGTTGCAAGGAGTTGACTACTGAGCAGATCGTTCTCGGAATGGTCGTCGGGCTACCGACGTCTAGCCGGAGAATTTGAGCCAAACTAAGTTCGATGCCGAATCAACTAGAATTCGGAAAGGTTGGGAAAATGGAGAAAGAAACTAGGAATGAATGAGGAAGGCATTCGCGATCGTTCACGTGTAGAAACAAAGTTACAAGATTCACCGTGGGTACATCCTCAACGATACAATAAAAGCAAAACGGTTGATAAAAGTGCGTCGAATGAATTGACTGGTGGCGTAAAATAGTGGTGAATTAGAATACTTTTACTGTTAAGAATGTGCACAATTTCCAGAATCACTGCCAAAAGTGGGATGGGTACCTAGATGTACCTACCTTTCCAGCATCGATGGATGTAATTTTTGCGACTGGAAGGATGCCACTATTGTTTATTGAAAGAAAGGTCAAAATCAACGCTGACGTTTACTAATAGATCTTTATTCGTGTGATATTTAGCAGTCGTCAGCGATACAACATTTTGAAGGAAACAAATTTATCCTTCAGGTAGACTCCGGTGCATCCAGCACGAACAAAGATCCACGTATGAGAAGAATTGTTACCTGGCTTTTGGGGTAAATATCTTTGACCGCCGAACTCGCTGGATTTAAATGCAATAAACTTATTCGGTGTGGTCCATCCCGGAGAGTAAAATCTCCCGAACCTGGTATATTGGTGGATGAATGTGCGATCAGAGTGGGCAATTTTCGTAAGCGACTAGACAATTGTACAAGGAAGGAATTTTGAATTTTTGTTGTAACAATTGTTTTATTACGTTATGATGTAAATAAATGGTTTTGTTTAGTGTTTTCCGTGTATGGTTGCTTAATTTACCTGGCCGTACAAAGTGCAGTAGATACAATAAAAAAATACACATAATTTTGAACGCATCCTGTATATATATATCTCCAGATTTTTGCAGACAATCATTATGATGATAACTAGCAAAAAATTAAACACCATGAAATTTCTTTCACCCGCATTCAATGGGTAACATAATCTCAAACTTATCGACAATTATAAGCATGTTAAAAGCATTTATAATGGGAAAAAAAGTCAATCAATAACATCCGCTGGGAAGATATACCCCTTATGAAAGCAAAAGCACCAATATCTATTTCTTAGCTTTGATCTAGGATCTATGCGTGTGTGTATGTAGTAGTAGTAGTAGTAGGTGTAGTAATAACAGTAGGTGTAAAAACGCCGCGGTGGAAGGCTTCAATTATAGGAAAACACACCTGAGGCGGGTAAGTTGACTTTTAGTTATGAAAATTCGCACCTGACTATGGTGGGAATTTCTGGATTTCTGGTGTGGAAATAGAAGACTCATACATACCCCCGCCCGCCACTACCAATATATCATACCGTACCGTACCGCACTCCACATTTGATATTATGCTCTAAGGTAGTTTTCAGTTAAATTAACGGTGACGGGGGGGGGGGGGGGCATACACATATATGTAGTGTTTAGGGTTGCGGGTAGCGCGGTGATGAAATCTATTATAAGTCATAAACTATTCATGAAATTACCTCGCGTGTGCTTTCTTATACCAGATCCGGTTTCTTGTCTACAAATACACACACACACACACACCCACCCACATTATGTAGTTTTGCTATCATTATTTTTGCATTTGTGCTAACATCAACACGGCTTCACATTATTGTGGCAAAAGACTAAGTAAAATAAAAAATGAAAATAAAAAGAAAAACTACTTTACAGGGAAAAGTTTTTCGTAAAACCACCCTGCGTTCGTTCAGTCAGTCTGAACCTTTCGGCGGGCGCCCATAGGGAACATAGTTTTTAACCTGACTTCTTGCCCGCACATATTACTACAAAGTACGGGTATAGTAGTTTTCTTTTTGGGATCGCAACCGGGTTATGTACACACCGGGCAAGCTTTGATATACATATATGTTCACAACTGACATACCCCTTTCTCAGGGATATAGCCTGTAAATATGAAAATTATTATGCTAACCTATAATACACCTTCGCCTCATCTTGACGGGCTGTTATAATACTACTCGCATAGACACACATCTATAGATATGTGCAGTCAACCAGGAATATATCTATATATGTATGTACAAGGTCCATACATCTTTCCCAGTTATTGACTTCATACATTATGTTCGCACAGTTGGCTCCGAGGTGAATAATAAATTGGTTCGATGCATGACGGTATATACGGTATGTACAGAGGTGAACAGTAGGTCGGCGGGGGTTAAATGTGTTATTCCTAAAGAAAAATAAGGTAGGTGGTTCACGGTGTGTAGTGATGAGGGAAAAGGTAGAGGGAGGGGAGCACCAAATAGGTATATAAAATAACTCCGGTACTTTACCGGTTTGACTGAGGTGAGCAATGGGAAGCCCATTACTCTCGGCATTCAAGGTAATTTATCGCATAAAATTTTAATGAAAA
This sequence comes from Dioctria linearis, assembly GCA_963930735.1. Classification (NCBI taxonomy): domain Eukaryota; kingdom Metazoa; phylum Arthropoda; class Insecta; order Diptera; family Asilidae; genus Dioctria; species Dioctria linearis. The sequence goes on along the minus strand of OZ005744.1, from coordinate 25,651,165 downwards.
ATTACTGATAATTGCAGCAGTCCCTATCAGGACATGCGATCTCGTGACGTGATATCCATTCATCATGTTGTTCATTGCGAAATTTGATTTGTTTACTACAGGTGTTATGACTATTTTTCGTTGGTGAAAAAAAGATTCACGCGCACACACACTAACATCATTTTTGTAGACCGATTACCTTAAGTAGGAGAGACCGGGGAAAATGTCTCCAGAATTTATTGTTTAAGACAAATACGTGGCAGATTTAATCTTTGGAGGCCCACCTCGCATTTTGATATGTTACACATTTTAAACATATATACACAGTTTTTTTTTTTGTATATCTAACGTCTTGTCTTTAAATTTCGAAAAGTATATTACCTAAATTTTGTGCGGTCTTGAGACACACTCTAATATTGTGTTTTCTCAAATTGTTAGCCGTGGTTACTGAAATTTTGCCCAAGTATGGTAATCTAGCGAAAATATCAACAACGATTTTAGTTAAGAACCGCGTTCTTCACATTCTAAACAGGAAATGTTTGTAAATAGGTTAGTAACATCAAATGAGACTAGCCTGACATTTTTTTGAATCTCTATCTCTTTAATATTTGAAATCTTTGATGGTGTATCTAAAACGTGGAGTGATGGTTCTAAAAATATTATTTAATCTTATATCATGGAGAGTGTATACCTACTTGAGACTAGTGGTCTAATGGGAATAGGTATAGCGTTCATGGTCTTCAATCGGAATATCTGAAAATTAGTTAACAAGTTTTTACTATTAAAGACCTACTGAATGTAATTATAAAAAAAATCATTGATAGTGGACAAGGACAAACTCCATTCAATGATAATAGTCCAATAAAAAAATTCAGTAATTTGCCTTACAAGTTTTATCTACTCTTAATATGGCAAAACTCATCTTATAAATTCAACTTGTTATTCTTTCATTGGTGGGTATTGTTTACCCTACTCTCCCTCCATATCACACAACGACGAGAGGTTAAATAAAAGTTAGTATCACCGAGAATAAGGAGTCAAGGTAGAAACGACAAGCAAAAAATCAGCCACCCTCTTTACCTTAAAACATTACAAAAATCATCCAATGAAAGCATAAAACATAAATGTAAAATCTGTTTTTCCTGACAGAAATGACAATCAAAAAATGAATGCCATTTTGAATCGGTTACATATAGTCCAATTTCAATCGCCCAACCTGCCTCAAGACATTAAAATAATTTCTACCATCATCGAATGAAAATAGAACGGATCTGCAAAAAAATCAAAATGTCTTCCCTGACAGAAATTACAACCAAATAAGGAATGCCATTTTCTTTCATTTGTATACAAGTCCAAATGCAATCCCCACCGTGCCTAAAGACATTAGAAGAATTTCTACAATCATTTAATGTTTTTGCTTTTTTATTGCATTTAAATTAGTTTTCTTGCTATAAAGCAAAATTCAGTACGAATAGTCCCAAGTACGTACCTATGCGAGATGATTTCACTTACCAGGATGCTAACTTGTGGCACAAAAACTTTCATAAACTAGTCATCGCAAGGAATTTGCATGTGAATTAGTTATTTCAACCCATTTTTAAGTAAAATTCACAGGTATGAAAATGTTCAACATTCAAATTGACTTTAAATACACAGTTTATATTGAATACATTCGCCTTACATACCTATTCATATCCAAATACCTGACGACGACTAGTTTATGAAAGTTTTTATGCCACAAGTTAGCATCCTGGTAAGTGAAATCATCAGAAATATAAAAAAATCAAAATGTCTTCCTTTCTCTACATCGAATTTTCTGTTCTTCCATTGACCATTATTTCTATCTTTATTATGAGATTTGTTTTTTACTTTTTCTATAAAGATTACTCTCTTGTTTTGGTGCTAGATATTGTTGAGAGAAATGTTTTCCCATTCCTGGGTAAAAATACTCACCACACACGATAACAACACCACAGTATAGAAATAGCAAACTCAATTCTATTTCATCTTTGAATAGCATTCGCATTGGTCCAGATGTTTTTTGTATGCAATTTGTTTCCTCTAAGTGATGATGTACGACGTTTCGACATTCATATAAAAAAAGTTATTATATGCGTGCCAATAGATGGCAGCAGAAGTATCGAAATAAAGACAAATTTCATTTTTAATCTTGTAACTGCGTGGAATTAATGTGAGAGGTATTTTGACGTATTTCAAGTAAAAAAAAAGCGTGAAGAATAAATAATATATTCTTCCATAAATAGAAAAAAAAATTGTTGAAAAAACTTACTGCAATTACTGAGTTAAAACTTGCTATAAAATTTACTAAGAATAATCAATTATGCATTATTTCTTTTTTATACTGGGTTTCATTTATGAACGCAAAGCTTATTACTACTTTTTTATATCCTTATCTAATGAAAGTCAAATGAGAGTGACAAACTTAGTATATCCTATAGATTTCACCCCGGGTATAAAAAAAATACTGCAAAAGCTACGCCCCATCCTCAGTTAAATCTTTGTGCAAACTATTCTACTTGCCTTATTCGACAGAAATTTTTCCAACTGCTTGAAAACTAGCCCACGTTTAGCCAATTCCCAAAAAAGGAGAGGGTAGCGATTCCTCAAAATATATACCAATTGCAATCATTTAAATTCTTATTAGGTTTTTTGAATCTGTAATTAACTCCAAATTAATGAAGTATCTAAAAACCAATCAACTGATCAACGCTCGCCAATATGGCTTCCGTACTAGTCGCTCATCTGGAGACTTGTTTAATTTTCTCACGGAAAGTTAGAACCGTAGCCTTTTTTGGTTAGTCCAAAATCGTTCCCTAGACATGTATTTCAAAGGCATTTGATAGAGCTGACATGGTGCTCTTTTAGCCAAACTTAAAGTACTTTTTTTCTTCCCTCCTCTTATGTATTATGGATTGAAACTTTTCTATTTGCTCGCTTAATTCATGTTGTATTAGACGGCATTATATCTGAATATCACTATGTAAATGTTGGTGTGCCCTAGGGTTCTATTATTTCTCCGTTTCTCATTCTAATTCTCATTAATAATCTGCTTTCCCTTACTTTCAATCCCATTCACAGTTTTGACGTGATTTTTGCCAGCTGCCAACCAATCATTTTGAGGTATAACTGGTGCGGCAATTTTTGAAACAGTTAGGTTGCTTTAAATCATACTTTTACCAGATCATAAAAATTTCATAGTCGTTTGTCCTCGGAAGGCTCCTAATCGTGCGGTTTTTGTCCGTACTGATCCATTTGTTCCATGAAAGCTCCGGCTGAAAATTGAACTAAAACTACTGGCAGCATTGTCTATATCGATAAAAATACCAGAAATATTATGACTAATGCGGACAGATGCGAAGCACTTTCCACGTTGTTCCGTAGTACATATCTACAATTGTGGTCTCACCAGATCTCAGTTTCCTTTCCTACCGAATGGAAACAAGCTTCAGTTGTTCCTATTCCCCGTCTCAGTCCAGCGACTATCGTCCCATTAGTCTACTTAATTTTCTGGTCAAGGGATTGGAAAAGATCTTATATCAGCAAACTATGGGATATGTAGAGGTTAACAAAATATTGTCAGTTTGGCAGTCTGGTTTTCGACCGGGGCACAGCTGTGAGATAGCTCTCTTAAAAGTTGCTACAGCTATTTACGATGCTCTTGATAGTGATCAATATTGACAATATTGGTTTTGCTTGACTATATAGTAAAGCATTAGACTCTGTTTATCATATAAAACTAATTGGTAATATAAAACTGCTCGGAAATAGGCTTAACTTCTCATCCACAGCTGGTAAGCTGATTTTCATAACCAATCGCAGTCAAATGGTAAAGGTGGAATAAACTCTGTCTAAAGCGGCGTATCTATCTTCAGGTGTCCCTCAAGCGTCAATCCTTGGTCCACTTTTTATTTAGCTATTGAAGTGCTATTAAAAATTGCTCTATTCATTTATATCCTGATGATGTACAGATGTATCTTAGTAGATCTATAGGACTAATGGAGGATTGTGTCTATGGGATCAATGAGGATATGCAGGAATTATATAAGTGGTCTTCAATTAATGAGCTTTCACTGAACGCATCCAAATCAGACTGCTTAGGAATTTATAGGCGTGCTCTAGAGAAATCCCAGCTTCCTCCTGTGGTCTAACAACACAGTCCTGGAATATGTTTACTAAGTCAAAAATTTGGAAATCAAATTTAATTCCAAGTTCAGCTGCTGCACCTACATTCCAGATTTAATGAGAACTGTATATGGTGCTCTGGGACAATTGTGGATTAGCTCAAGCTCCATGTCAGTGGATTTTAAACTGAAGTTGGCTAAGTCAGTAATTGTGCCACATTTTACATATGGTAGTTTAATATTCGGCAATCTTGATTCTGTTTGTCAAAGGAAATTGAAAGTTGCGTTCAATGGTGTTACTCGATACATTTACAAGCTCGCTCGTAGTGCTCACATATCAGCGTATGTATCATAGATTCTGGGCACATCCCTTGAGACATATCTAGCTAGACTTCAACTTATTTTCTTACAAAAATTAATAATTCATAAAAGCCCAGCTTACTTACCATATATGAGAAACTGCTGTTCTTGCATTCCACCAGATAACTTCATCTTCTTATCCCATGACATTGTGTCACAGTATGGTAAACGTTCTTATACTTTGACCAGACTGCTCTCGTAAGTGGAATTCTCTTCCAAGTAATATTCAATGTGAAGGTTCCAGCAAAGTTTTTTCAAAAATGATCAATAATTTAATTTTTGTTTTCAAGGTAAATGGTGCACAGATATATTAAATAAATTAAGTAATTCGGCTATTCTCTCTTTGTTTTAGTATTTAGTTTCTATATTGTTAAGTTTATAGTTTTATTATTATTCTAATTTTTTTTCTTTTTTTCTCTCCTCTTCTCCTCCTATGTATGCCAATAGTATTAGTACTGTAATAAGACTTTGTAATCTTGGGTACATCACCAAATAAATTATTATTTATTTATTAATTCTTATTTCATATCATATGTATGTACCCAAATATATATATATATATATATATATATATAGATATATATATGTATGTATAGGTACTTTGAGCATTAAGCCGGCAACTAAGAAGAGCACAAATATTTTTGAAAACAATTTGGAAAATTGGTTGATCTTGACACAATAACTGGCCTCCATAATAGTTTATTACTTGGTATAAATTCTAACATGTTTTCTAAGTAACTAAAACAACATTTCGTAATACTTAATTAATGTTTTATGGTTCCGTACATTGAAAAGGAAAACAAAAAAAATTTAATCATTTTAAGATCGCTTCCGTCCGTCTGAGATGTTTTTCTCGAAATCGACGTCACGTAGGAATTTGAAATTTGGCAGAATGTTTGTGATGCGCACATATTTCGACAGTCAAAAATTATTAAATATTTTTTTTATGGGGTTGGGTCCATAAACATTTTTTTTTTGTATCGTGTGGGTAACTTTTGAAAGGCCTACTTTCAAGGTTCGAGAAGACATCGTTCCCCCCTTGATTTTCTAGGTTTCTTAAGCTACGATTTTCATGTTATGAGGGGTCAGTAGGTATTGAGTCACAGACAACAGGAAAATTGTAGCTTTTTTCATCAGTCTCATAGTTGCTGCAAAAAAAAATGTTTTTTATCTTAACTTATAAAAACTCTTACTACTAACAAGACCAATTCTTATAAGATCACTCTTGTGTCCGGCTGTTTGAATATTATTGAAATTTGACAATACAGTAGCGTTTAAAACATAGAAGATATAGAGCTAATGTTTAAATAATTTAGAAATAAATATAAAATAAATATTTTCAAGTACGAACGAAAATTTAACGTCTCCCTAGAGTTGGACTTAACACTTTACTACACTCGCCTGGTTCGTATAAAATTTCTTCAATCAGTTTGCTTGGTATGGACGGAACCTTGATTGCGCCAGCCCGACTCGCTCTTGACCAGTTTTTAAATTTACTTTTCAAAAACCTGCATTTCAAAATTCCTCCCTGCATTAGCTAAAATTTTTGAATGTTTTTTTTTCACTAAAATTATTTTGAGAATAAAACAGTATCTACCAAAAATTTCATAATCATATTGATAATCGATTCGATGTGGAATAATTAAATCAACGTGAAAATTAATCGAATCGTTTCCATATAAACGATTGTGGAATGTATTGTATCAAAATCTATCGTGATATATTTCTGTCTTCAAGCCTTGATCGGGAGGATGTTCATCAATACAACGAAAATGATTGAGATTCGAGTCGCACTCGATGCACAAGGTGTACAATTAAGTACTAATACATATAACAAATCGTTCAGTTCGATAAGATAAAAAGAGATGATGTGATAAATTATTTTTAACGATCAAGTTTTTCCTTTGTTCTTTTCTTTGTGTAAGCTTAGATTGTCAAATTATTTTCTGGCAAAAAAGAGATAGTAGAAGATTTATCTTTCATGCATGCATGTATGCAATGCAGTTTTAACGAACAACGGCCGTATGTAGACAATATATTGTGGTTTGTTGGGTGAACCGGTTGATGACATTATTTAAGTTTTAATTACTTTTGTTATTTTATAAAATATATATATTAATTCCAAGTTTTTCAATTGCTTTAATTCATTTTTCTTTTTTTAAACTTGCTTAGATGTGATAAATGCTTTCAAATCATATAATACCGTAAAATTACGTAGCTTTTTTAAATGACGCAAGCAAAAGTTGAAATAATGGCGGCGCGAGTGAAAATTGTAATTATGGCGGCGCGAGTGAAAATTGTAATTATGACGGCGCGAGTGAAATTGGGCAGGGCGGCATGCGGATACATGCAAAATTTCGGAAATAATAATTTAGTTTATAAAAGTGAAGTATATGTGATAAATTATTGAAAATGTTTTTTTTTTGTTTTTGTTTGGACATTAATGTAAATGTAAAACGTAGGTGTGGAACGCAATGAAGTGAATATATTTTCTGGTGAGTTTTTTTTTAAATTTTGTCTGTTTAATTATTTTCTAAAACGTACCGCTATTAATAAAACTTGACCCTTCTTTCGAGATATTAATAAATTTATGAGCTACATACATATGTGTGAATAAAGGGATCTTCTTGAATAAAATTTTTTTATATGGACCTTAGCTTGACCTGACCGTTAAGAATTTCTTAAAATCGAAATTTTCAATGTTGAAAATCTGAAAAACTCATTTGAGTAAGAAAAATAATTTCGTTATAATAATGATTTCACTAGTCTCCGGGAACCTAATATTTTTTCCTTTAGTTTTAAGTAGAGTAAAAGTTTCCGCGTCTTGGTTGTATGGTTTTTGCGCCATTAATGTCGTTTTGCTTTAAAACTCAGTTCTGATCCGGATTCACCCGAAGTGCTGTCAAAGTGTTCCTTTAAATCAAAAATTACGACACAGTTTCGATCTGGATCCGACCTAGGTCACCTTAGATTGGAACTGATCTTTCTCGAGTTTAGTCCAGATTCACGCTATATTTCTCGCTCTTAAAATATCTTATTCTTACAAAATTTGATAAAGCATTCATAGCGAAATTGAATTTGGTATAAATATGGATGATTTTTATTAAATTTAAATTTTATTTCATGTTCACTTTAGAGATGTATCTTTCTGAGGAATTTCCACAACCGGATCTGCATCCGGTTCATCTAATTCGGACTTAGTTCAAGGGACCCGCTCCATCGTTCCTTTGAAAAGAATAATATGTTGCGAGTTCAGCTCAGCTGATTTTTTATTATAAAATTAAAAACAAATAATTAAAATATAAGCCATAGGTATAAAATTTACGATTTCTTTTATCAGTAAGTATGTACCTAGGGTACTTGATAAAGCTTTGGACAACAGCCTTTCACATGGGATTGAAGCTGCGGGTATAGTACAAAGCCGCTATTTTACCAATTGATAAAGGTGATTCGCACTTTTGCGCCTCATTATGAACATAAGCTAAAATAAGTAAGGCTGGATTAATATTTTGTGTTGGGCATAAATTTACTAGTGTGAAAGCACATTATAGGTATAAATAGCTAGCCGAATTCATGAAGGAGCAGTCGATTTATTCTAGGATTGCATATTGGTCGACTTTTCTACACGTTACCATTTATTCATCACTGAAGTTTTTAATTTTCTCTGCATTTTCCACCTTGGTTGTTATCCTTAACCTTTTGAGCAAAGAGGGGTAATTTTAGCTTCACTCATGTACCAACATTAAAAAATTTGCACAAATTATTGCCACAAAGTTTATATATTTTTCGATAAGGTTAGGGAATATTCCCCAAAATGTAGATTTTCCCCTGAGTTTTGGGGAATATTCCCTAAATTTGAGGGAAAAATACCTAAGCCTTATGGCAACAATGTGTGAATTTTTTACAGTGTAGGTACATAAGTTTTATATGATACCTGCATTCGGGAATATTATATGAGCTAGGGGTATACGAGGAAAATTAAACAATCAGACTTGAAAATATATAATCAGAAAATGGGAGTTGATCAGGAAGTGTCTCAAATATGTTATGTCACCACAAAAAAAAAATATGTTGACTATTTTCTCCAGTTATGAACCCGCTCCGACTGTTCCGGATATCAATCGATCGAAATCTCCGTGGACCCGTTCCGGTCGTTCGTTATATAGGTATAGACCCATTCAGAATGGACCTGTTCATTCTGGGCCGACACATGTCTAAGGTCGCAGTCATTTAGTGTTGCACTTCAAAATTATCAATTCATTAAAAATCGGATCAACTCTAAAAATGTTTGTTGGAACGGGCTCGAATCCAGTTTCAAACTAAAGTTCAAAGGAAAATGACAAAAGAAAATCGTCATACCTACCGTGAGTCATAGGTATAATCAAAACATAAAAAAAAATCATTTCTATTTCATCAGTTTACGTCAGTTTATGTCGGACCAATACCCGGCCATATTTTGGGACTATCTGATCCGAAAAAAAACTTTTTCAAATAGAAAAAATATTACAAAAAAAAAATATATTTTGCTGGTTCCGTAGTATATTTCAAGTTTGGTACATTTGAAATGAAACTATTTTCAGGCTATAGAGATCTACTCTTCATCTCTGTCATTTTTTCACGTCTCGTATAAGGATCGTCATCTTTGGCAAAGAAAACATTTTGAATTTTCTTTTTCTTTATGTTCCTTTCTTTTAAGCCGCTCTTCTGTTAGTTTTTGAACATTTTAGTTTTTTCGCTTTTTCATCTTTCTTCTTAATGTGAATCTCTCTCCACTTTTTTTCATTCAAATTGGAAGTATGAGATGCTTATGGAGGCTAATTGAATTTATGGACTTGGATCCACATTTTGGTCATCATGTTGCTTAGAGTAATCCTAAGATATAAGTGTCGAACTGAGGATAGATTGCTTTGTACTTGATTTGTCGGGGTAACGCAAGGCCGATCTTTCTGGATTACTGAGGAGGTTACTGTTACTGATGGTAAGTATAGGTGAAATATAGTGGACTTGATCGATTCGATGAGATTCTAGTTATTATGGGCCTTGTGCAACAAAAACTCACCCAATAACTGATCAAACAAATACCCAGTGACTATAAGGCTGGATCTTACATAAATGTCCATCATGAGCACAAAAATTCAATAAAAAAGTTTGCTCATTACTCATTAATTCAAAAAGTCCGTCGTTGTCTGACTCCTTTTTCAAATGAGAGCTAAAAATAAAGGAAAGAATTTCATTTCCCTAAAGGAATGAACTTTCCTATAAACTTCCTTCTCCAAAATACAATTCTCCTACTAAGTAATGCATTCCCCCCACTGAACGGAACCTGAAAAAGACATCATTTAAGAATGAATTGATATAAATTATGCACTCAATAAATGAATTTCTTAGAAATAGGCCAAAAAACGCGAAATATAATAAAATAACCTCGCAATCACATGAAGTATTTTTTAATATTTTCTTTTATTAAAGTTCTTAGAACAACATTTAAAATATCAAAGTACAATTAGTTACCTACCATTTATGAATCGCCACGGTACTTGCCATTCCAAAAAAAGCATTCTCCAACACAACCGTCCAACTTGTGTCCAATTAGTCTATTGTAGAGAATAGAAGAATTTTTAAGAACTTTTATTTTTAACGATTCTAAATTAAATCATAAATACAAGATGAAAAAGCAACCGCCTCGTCCGGGGTTTGAAACCGGGACCTTCCACTTGCCTGGCGACTGCTCTTATCACTGAGCTAACGAGACAGATGATTTTCCCTCTTGCATTTATCAATTTGTAATTAGCCTACTAAACTACGTTTTGCTTTCAACCGTGTTTGTTTTTATTTTTTATTTTGCTTTCTATTCGTTTGCAATAGTCAGGTGTGGAACTTTGTCCTGTTGGCTCTGCTAAATAAATAAAAAAATTGTATGAGATATGCATCTAGCTTGGTACCGTGATAGATTTTCTACTTACAAATACGTCCCCAATGATCTCCAAAAATATTTAAAAGAGAAGTAAAAAGATAGAATCGGTCTAAGATCAAAATTCTACGATACTCTTCTAGATGAATGCACGTCTGTATGCAATTGTGTATGGTTCCACTGTGCAAGTGTGATTGTTGAAGTGGTTTTAGGCATTTATTTGCAGAACGTTCCGTCAGTCAGTAAAAATGATTATAACCGATTTCATAGGATTTTATATTCTGAAGAACAGAACTTTTCAGTACAACAAAAACAGTCTAGGACTGTTCATTTTCACAGTATACGTAAAAACAAACAAAATTTGTGTATGGGAACACAAGAAGGGCATGCCCGATTTAGTTCATTTTAGAAATTTTGTTTACAATTTTTATAAAAACGCCATGTACAAGATTTCAGTTTTCTACGTCCGTCGACGAGTTACGGGCAGTGTCAAAATATATAGTGAAAAACAAAATTTTTGTATAGCAAGTCGTCATCATGTAAACTAGGTAAATCATTTCGGGCTAGTAATACCTTGCCGAACACAGACAGCCGTAGCTAGGTAGGCTTTGTTTTTCTTTATAACGTTGTTAAAAAAAATATTATGTTTTTATTCAATGTTTGTGACAGTCTTCATGAGAGACGAAAAATAAATATATTTTCTTTTCAAGACTACCGGGAACAAACATCAATGAATTTTCTTTATTTTGATTTTAATGCTTTAGGCTCCCTAGGTCTCTTAGTTATACAGAACTGACCAATATAGAGCTGGATCTGCACGACGTAGATAATTCCTTGTGGAACAAATATTCAACAAAGACCACCGTTGCTACGGAACTCTGGGGACACGAACAATCTCGCCTTTCTGACTGCCTCAGTATGATCATCAAGAAATCTTATTCATTTTTGTACAGCCCTCATCAAGGCAGTTGTACTTTGTGCGTGGTCACGCCGCTCCAGGACTAACCCAGGCATACATTTAATGCTTGTACGGTCATAGGGACTGTAAGGGTCTCTCTTTGTATTTGGGTCATACTTTCGAAGTTGTACCTCATGCTGAGGACGCCTGTGACAAGTTGGGAATCTGACTACGCTGGACTAGTAGCCGACAAGGTTTCTCACAACACCAGGTCGTATTGTCTTTGGGACAGTAAGACTACGCCTTAGTCATCTGAATTCACCAAGAAAGCTCTTGACCGAAATAGTTTGCTCTAGGACAACTTCTTGCTACTGTCCTGGGGACCGTTATACGTGTACATTGACAACAAGAGACGCCCATTCGTTCTCCTCGTTAACTGTCATAGGGACTGTCAACAAAACCCTAATTTATTTATCCGTACAGGTCGATTACTCAACTACATTATATGCAGTAATGCCAACTACATAGCTGGAGGAACTCCACATCGAAGATTATTCGGACAGTCTAGTGCCTTGCTGCTGACTACATACCATAGTGAAGAGTCATCAACCAGCTTGCCCCACTAGTACCAATTAGTGAGAATGAATCGCGACTCACATACAACAATAGATAATCAGTAACTAAATTGATTACCTAAAGCCCTTTGAGAAACGAAAAATTTTTAAATGTAGATTTGAAGGGGAAGAACAAAACTGTGGATTAGGACCTGTAAAGAATGCATTGGAATACTCCAGTCTACTTATTTACCGCACAGTCTGTATGAACTTTTCGGAAAACTGTACAGCTTCATGTGGAAATGTGAGAGTTACGAATTTTAAATTTTGTTCTTTCGTCTAAGCCGTGCAGGAAAGAAGAACCATGTTGTCGATAAAGCAAAAAATTTACGGAATTAGACAAGTCAGGCTTATAAAATTGCTATTAATAGTTTATGAAAGTTTTTTTTTTAGTTTTACTATTAGCAGTAGACCCCCTTTTAATAGTACGTTGACAATATTAGTGAACTCCTTTTAAATTTTCATTAACATCAAAGCTATATAATATAAGGTAGAAAAAATAAAAATACATTCCTAATTCAAACACAGAGTCCTGCCAACAATAATTACGATGAAAGCGTTCTTCTTACAAAAATGTGTGTATACACCATTTGCTACTTATCAAATTTCATGATTAACGATCTTCAAATATTCTTTCATTGGATATAATCCAAAAAGCCTCCTCCTATTGGTATTAACTATATCTACTCTCCCTCTAACTTCTGCACCACTGAAAGATCGTGTAAAGCTTACCAAACAACACGCGAAAACTGAAATGAAGCGTTTTAAGTTTGATTGATGATGAGCCCATCTCGAAATCAATTAATTGATTTTGGATAGAATTGATGAACACATCAAATCTAATAAATCACCTTCACCTTCAGTGTTGACGTTAACATAAAACTTTGTTGAGGACATGAGATAAGATGTTAGAAGAAGCTTTTATACGGCAGAGGCTTTTTCTGTTCTCCACCAGTTGCCACATTGAATGCGAATGAGAACGCCCGATATAAAAGTCAAATTAATTTTCGAGTTTAAATTATAAGCAAGCAACAAACTTGGTCCTTCCAGTAAAATATAGTTCGCTACAGGATGGCATGTTGCCTTCCTCTTTGTCCCTAGAAGTATAAAAGCCACTTAAAGTGGAAAATTTTTATGGAGTTGAAGGGGAATCATTTCATTGCACTGCCAATTTGCTTCATTACGACGTCTTTCTTTATACTGTCTGCGACTCGAAATGTCAGAAGACAATTGCTATTGTCGCAGTGCAAGGATAATAACGTTAAAGAAAATTTAGATGAAAGACAATGGCAGCACCATTTGAGAAGCTTATAGTTGACAGGAGCAAAAGAGTTTTTCTGCTTTTTTCATGCGGTTTGATTGTGTACTGGATATACTTATAGCTTGAAATTTTCCAAGAAATAAAATTTTTTTCCGCGGACAATTGCGGGGCAGTTTGTGCTCTCTATGGGTAATACCCTTTCGTATTTTAGAGGAATTCTGTCTCCTCAATTACCGGCTCAATTTTCTATCTTGAAAGTGGCAAAAGCTAATGAGGGTCTCAGACGGTTATAGTGTTTTTATAGTTGAAATAGTATATGTAAAATTGTTGTGGAGGGGAATGTGGACTGAGATTGTAATTTGTAGAAATTGTTTAATAAATTTTGTGTGATTTTAAATAAAGGGGGAATTAAGAGATATTTCCAAGAAATTTAATCTATTTGATGATCAATTAAGTGCAAAGTCTCTGATACATTATATTATGTATAACTAGTTGAATATTTTAACAATCATAAAAATCAGGCGGAAAACTCCTCTAATAAATATTGTTAATAGCAGTGGACCAAAACGAGTTCCCTGTGATACCTCACTAATGAAATCGAGAGATATTGATGAGACACTTTTATTCGACTTTTATTTTCTTAAGTTTTTCGGATAAGTCTCGTATTAAATAAATTAATTTATTAAGTGTTAAATCAAGTATTCCCCTGAACGTTTCGCTTCAAGGTCATCGGGTAACTGCATGAAGTTTTTTACTGCCGATTTAAGCTACGCAAATTGTACCGATGCATCTGCTATTTTTGTGGTGGTAGCATTTGTTGTTATTGTTGCTGTTGTGCTGTTAGGAACAGACATAACTAACAACGTCACTACGTAAAGCTAGTTTAGTTCGAAGTAACCGTGGAGAGTTCTTGAGGATGGGATCACATGTTCGTGAAAGCTGGAAACTGTTTTCGTGATTGAAATTAAGTTGACGTTTTATTTCAACCGCCTCACGAATGGACGAAGAGTATAGATATAAATATGTAGGTACGCTAGTCGGACTTTTATTTTTTCAAAGTGAATCCAACTTCATCGTGAAACTCCACCACTAGGCTCTAAATAACAGTATAAGCATATCATTCCACGGAAGTGTAAACAACCAATTGTTTCATAGTGTAAAATCAGTCGAATTTTGTACCATAAAACGAGTATTTGCGGGGATTCTTACTAAAAAATCTGTAGCTAAAGCACATAAAATTCTTCTAGAGACTTACGGCAACCATATGCTTTGTCGGAAACATCATGCAGAGATTGGTTTGAACGCTTCAAAAATAATGATTTTGAGGTTAAGGATACAGAACGCTCTGGTGCTTCGAAAAAGTTTGCAGACGAAAAATTGGAAGCATTACTCGATGAGAACCCATGTCAGATGCAAAATGAACTTGTAGAATCATTAGCACTTGATCACATAACAGTTGTCAAAGTTTTAAAGGCAGTATGAATGATTCAAAGGAAGGAAATTGGGTGCTGGACCAATTGAAGCTGAGAGATGTCGAACAGAGTTTTTTCATGTGCTAACAGCTCTGCTCTGTATTTGGTAGGATCAGCTGAGTGTAGTGTATTATGAACTGCTCAAACTAAATGAAACTATCACGGGAGAATTTTATCGATTGCAGTTGATGCGTTTGAGCATAAATGGCACAACAACTAGATGTCGCATGCAGTACCAAAAAAAGTATTCACAATTTTAATGGCTGGGTGGTCCATCCTGGAATGGACCCCAACATTTGAAATAATATATACCTCGACTGATTCATATTTTTTCATATCTGAAGTATTGAGGAAGTCGATAAAATGTATACAAAACTGCTATTATAAAAACATTTGCTTTCGGTACGCTCTTAAACATGTTGTGGTCCATTACAGAATGCACTACCCATTTCACAATCTGTATATTCTGCTCTAGTATGCCATGCGACATCTAGTTCTTGTACTATATATACCGTTTGAGCCAAGCATTGAAGGAAGAACGGCCGCAATACGAGGAGAGGCACGAGAGAGTGATTTTGCTGCTTGACAGAGCTTCAGCAACATGTTGCAAGACCGGTCAAAGCCAATTTGGAAACGCTCAAGTGGAAAGTCCTATCCCTCCCGCTGTATTCAGCAGACATTAGCTGAGTTCCATTCGGCTGTGTAAAGCACTCGCGAGAACTTTCCGAATGGAACGCAAGTTTGTGTTGTCAAGAGTAAAACATAACCTCCAATTTCAGCAATTTCTGTTATGTTTCTGTTATATCAAGTTTCTTATGACAATAGTTAGGATTACTAGCTATATATTACCAAAGAACATATAGCTTAACAAGAAGCTTCATCTGGCCTCTAAAAAAAATGCACAAGTTGTATGGTTACTTAGTGTTGCAGTCGGGAGGTAACAGACGGGAAGAAGCAAAGAGACTAAGAGAATATTGCTCTGTTCTCTCTGTTCTCCACCACTCCAGACCCCACAGCTGTACACACGCTGACGCCAGCAGCCATGCACAGTTTAATGTTTTACTATGCTGCCTAGCTGAGAAAGCGAGGCGGTTTTTCTATTAATTTAGGTACTCGATCATTTTTCAAAAGAACTTTTGCACAGCATATTTTGGCTACCTACATTTATGAAAATGTTTAGCCCAAGCACACGTATCAATGCAACTGACAGTGATTGTGACTAGACTGCTTGTCACCCACCAATTCCTATCCCATCCGCTCATCTTACTATTCTCCCACTGTTCGGCTGCCATGCAGCGTAAATGAATATTCTCTGAAACCGGTTTCTTAGAGAAGAGGTAAAAGAAGCAAAGAGAGCACGCAATGTAATACATCGGCGTGATGGGGAGTGCAGGCTCTGGTGCTGTGCTAATGTTTTGACGATGACAACCCGCCAGCCGCCACTCACCACTGATTACTGGCAGCTGGCCGTCATTGAAAGCAGAGTTTTCGTAAAATTTGTGAAATCGGGTCGTAATATCACCGCCTGTGAGTGGCGGATGTTAACAGGCAGAGAGTTTTCATACAATTTGTGAGAGCGGGTCGTAATGTAACGACCCGCCATATAAAACTATTCAATATACGAGATGCGTATTCTTTCTGTTAGATTTTCTTTGATATTACTCAAATTAATTTCATTAAAGGCTACTGAAAATGAAATTATGAAAAACTGGACCAATATCCGAGCTACTTTTCTCGAGCACTACCAAAAAACTTAGGGATAAAAATTCGTCTCTGTTCGATATTTATTATATTAAAAGTTCTTACCGTATTTATTTTCGTAACGATAATTTATAAATATGAATAATTCTTCTATTCTCAATGAGTTGCATAATTTTCTTTGTTTCTTTATAAATATTTTCTCTCAAATTTCATCTATCTGACATTTCAATAACCCACATAGCATCGAAATCCACTTAGCGGAAAATTCTTGTGAAACTACTCAGCTCATCTACTCGCGTACAAGAGCATGAGTAGTTGCGTGTAGGTTGGTAGAAGTACCTGGGAGGAGGTACTTTACCCAGCCTAATGGAACACACCTATTATTCTTTTCGATTACCACTTGTTCAGATCGATGACGCATGTCCCGGTTGAGTAGCAGTTACATTGATTTGAAGATGCGTAAAATTGGGTCGATTCCTGGATAGCCTCCAAAAGACATGTCGTTTTTCCGACATGAAATTCATATGCTGCCAGAAAGATGGGTGAAAGTAGTTGCTGGCGATGTGCAATACTTTCATGACATGTTCTGTACTAAAACTTTAAAATAAAGCACTCATTTTCACGAAAAAACAGTGAGAACTTTTTCAAGTCTCCAATAAGGTGATATCAATTTTTTTCCAGAAGCTACATACATACTCCTACAAACCAAATTCGAAGTTTTTTTTTCAAATTATTTACTGACCTACTACGAGTAAGAATGTACGTAAATACATTGCACCCACATAATAAAATCCAAAATCTTCCAAAATTTCATAAAATTATATACACAAAAAATTTCATAAATTCAAAACAATTTGCTCCATGCTTAAAACCACAATTTAACTGTAGAAAGAAAAGCATCTAATCAGTATCCAAATCATGCAGCGTCTTCCCCGAAAAATCGATACATAACTTCTCCGCCAGACAACACAATTCAGCTTAACAAATTCTCAAATTAAAATTTACCCACGAAATTTGCTAGATTGCCATAAATCACCGTCTAATCAATTACTTCGTCCTATCGACTGAGCTGATTTCATTTGTAATGGAGGCGAAATCAACGCTAATCTTTTATCAACAGAAGTTCACAGTTCGTTCGGTATGCTGTTGAAGCCGTTACGTCATGACCAATAATCGGACTAATTTCAATTTTCGAATCAAATAAAAGAAAAGGTACGGTAGTAAGGCGGGGTGTGGTGGTTGTGCGGACGTAAGAAAGGTTCTCGCCTCAGTTAATTGAATTATGAAAATTTTGGGGCGATCATCCAAGTTGAAATTTTATTAATCATTGCCTTAAGCCTGAGTTTGGTTTCCTTATTAAGAAGCACACTGCAAGGTGTTGTGGCTCATTTTAAATGAAATTTGATGATCTGTTAGCTCTCTACAAATTTGTAACTTTCAATTAAATTTTATATAAAATGATTTCAATCTTTATTGAAGATATATTATGTAAAGTGAGGAAATTTTTATTAGCTCCGTTCTATCCATGAATGAATATTCTACCCACATTCATAGTATATACCTGTGCAACAAATAGCGCTTTTCCAGTAGCAATTTCACCACCTTCGGTACAATGAAGTTTGTGTATTCTGCGTGTATATAATCGATGCGACGTGCTGGAAACTGCTATTTCCTCCACCACTTCCGGCACAACGACATTGCCTGGGATAATAAATTTATTGCAATTATTCGCTATAATTTATAGATAACTGCTCCTTTTATCTTAGATAAATAAATTATTTATTACACCTCTATAGATATACCGCTCTGGGTTCTTGGGGGGAGTTTTTAGACACTATTTCTTCTTTATTGTCACCAAATTAACAATTAGCTGAGTAATTTCAGTGGGTGGTTGCATTAAGTTTTTGACTTGTTTGATAGTTTTAATTTAATTTAAATAGAGTAACCACCATTGAATTTTTTTAAGGGTTTAGTAACTATTGGTAGACACTTTAATGGTAGTGCTTTAAAAAAAATGATTAAAATTGTTTACGCATTCCACAGAAACGCGCTCTTGCCAAGCATTCACACAAGTTATACTATCAATCATCTTCTTGCAGACTAAAAATTGATATTAAGTCTATGGCGAGAATGCGAAAGCTTTAAGTCGGATGGATGTAGAAAGTCTTAGCAGATAATCGGCTGATTGTAAATTGAGGAAGCACTTGTCACTATTGATCTAACTAAGGAACTGGAGGAAGTTAATAATTTATTTTTTTATTTTTTATGTATGTATGAGCTTTGATTATGTAAACGTTATAAAAGTTATTATAAAATTTTGAGAGAGAGCCTGAAAAGATTATAGAGAACAATTAACAAGTATACAAAAGGAGACAAAAAGAGCAAAAAGTGCAAAAAGTAATAATACAAAAATCTTTACAATATTACAGTTTTACTTTTATAAAGGGGTCTTAGCTTGTGCGGAAAATGGCCGTTCCAAAACTTCTTTCAATTAAAGTAAAAATGTTGACAACAAAATTTGAAATTTTGGGGGTACCCGAACCGAAACCGAATGAGAATAAAGAGATAAACATGCCGAACGTACGAAAGTTTAGTGCGCAACCGATAGGGTCCCGCGAGGCCAGCCTGCAGGCGCTTCCACAGTTGCAAAATGACCCCATCATTATCAACTCAGTTCACGACATCTGATGTGATGCTTATACTTCCCGTAGTGTTTGTGGCAATTCCAAAGCAAAGAGAAGCTCCGTGGACAAGTTACTACAAATGCTACGGTCTATTATCACTAGTGAAGAGTGAACACTCCATCCTGCATATGTGTAATTTGTTGCCACGTACAGTTAAATGCTTCTTCATCTCCTCCCAGGTACTCGAGGCGTAACCGCTTCTTTATTCTGCCAACGAAATGGCGCTTTAGTGATTTGGTATGTGCTGTTGTGCTAGTGCTCTGATTAACAGTATCAGCCCGCATTTAGTACAAGTGAATTGTTGACTAAAGCTAGCGTAAAGCGAAGCTGATCAAATTATTCACTCGATTACATGTCCTCAGCCCCAACAGAAATGATGTCTGCGTAATGCCGAAAAACGGATGGTCCAGCTGACACAATTGTTTCACAAAATCTTTTAAATTCTGCAGAGCCGGACAGGCGTAGAATCTGTGAAACAGAAACCCATCACCTCCACAAACCGTGCACATTCTCTGAACTAGGAGATCAACTGCGCCTTTGTAATTAGAGGGATAGCTGTAGACTATTCTACTCGTTATCCCACCCATTGCACCCATATCCACCCCGAGGTGTACATTCCATCTACGCAGGCCAACGTACCCCCGTGGGTTAACATCAGCAGACATATTGCGAAGCAACCGTATTGTCAGTGCACCAAAGGAGGTGTGTGGTGGCTTATTCCACACGAAAGCATCTTCCAGCTTAGCAGCAGGCCCACTACTACGAAGCCGGAGAAATCTTTGCCGAGCAGAACCAGTCACGTTACGCAGGACTTATGTAGAGGATTGAATCCGGGTAACATCAATGATGTCCCAAAAAACAGAATAAGGAGGCAATCCCGAAATGATTCCCTGAGCATTATGAGCAAGTTAATCTGTTAATTCGGGATTAAAATATACCGGAATTTTTCTAAATTCTCCGTACCTAAAGGAATCCCATTCTAGATGAAATTTCGGGATGATTCTGCCCCAGGTCTGAATTGTAGAGATCATATCCTGAGACCAGTCAATAGGATAAGACGCGCAGACATAGAGAAGGTAGTAAAACTCTCCTGTGCCACGAACCCCAGTGCGTTAACCCACAGCTGAGAAATTAAAACTCCAGAAGACTCACTGGAATGCTCGCACTTGGAGACATCGAAGTTTCACATCCAGATTGGTGATACGTAGACCACCGTCCTTGACTGGTGTACAGAGCATGCTTTCTGCAACCCATCTTCTTCTCCCCAAAAGGCGTCTGTCACCTTGGCTTGGAGTAGTTTGATAAATCTCTTTTCCACAGTTTCTGCTTTTAAAACATATACGATGGCCGAGGTAACCAGGTAATTTACTACGACTGCTCGACTTTTCAATGAAAGATGAAACAATCGACTTTGCCAAGAATTGACTGCACCGGAGAGCGAGATTTGCCCTCGCGTCCGATATATACTCCTAAATACTTCACTAAATGCCAAGTGGAGCATCTGTGCGATCACACCACCTATACCACACCAAAGATCTTGACTCTTGCTCATGTTTATCTTCGCACCTGAACATCGCTCACACTGCACGAGGAGGAGGACAGTATGTGCGACTGGAAACGCCTCATCACCTGTTACAAATATAGAATGCCAGAAAAAGAGGTCTTATATTAGTAGATGGAAGATGAACCGCATATCTCTGCAACACTCGATTACTTTTCGTAGTACAGAATCTCGACTGCTATTAGAGCCGCTAATGCTTCCGCCACGTTGACATAGGGTCGATTTGTCTAACCTATCACCTACTAGCCCGCAACCCACGTCCATGTTGCAATTCCTCAGGACGCACAGCCCTCAGACGGTATAGGTTCGATTTAATCTGGACGCTCAATAAGACTGACATAGGGACAGTTTGGGAAATCCAACTTATTCGACGGGGTTGAACTTCTGCAATCGCTGTAAACTGGTTCTCCAAGATAACATAGGCAACCAGTCTCCAGAATCATAGTTGTCTACCTAGACAGAAATGCCATATTCCTTCTGTTGAGGACACTCGACTTATAGCGCGGCTATCAAGAATTGACCTTAACTACCAAAACTCCAATGAAGTAGTCCAAAATGTGACGCAACGTGCTTAGAGCGTGCATGAAATTTGTTGGTGAACACTCTAGAGATACTTGGTGACAGTATTGTTGCTTAAGTATAACAGCAGTTAATGTTTGAGCAAAAGGACAACGAATACAGTTGAATGATTTTAGCTGTGTTCCCTAAGGGAATGAATTGGTTTTATTATTTGTTTTCTTTCTACTTGCCTACTGCATTGTAAAAAAAAACAATTTTGGAGTCCACATCGGCTGCAAATATATATTTTGTGTCAAACCCTGAGTATAAGCAAAAACTTCATAAATCGCAAAACAATTTTTCGTAAATGACACGGTTAATTATGTAATTCATTTCGAAATTTTTAAAATATATATGTATATAAACACAAAAGCCTTACATGAAAAGCAACCCATGTATATTGTTGTATTGGTTTTGAAATTGTTCCTCATTTCCATTACTTAGCTCATGCTATTCGTAGCATATAATCAATTTAAAGAACCCTTCGCTAATGCTTTCCTGTGAAAAAATAGTAATTCTAGTTGTTTACACGCAAACTTAATTACCTATGTATATTATATACCTACCTTGCATATATTGTATGTATATGCAAAAAAGAAAAAATACTCCTCTTGCACCTTTCAGTTCATTTAGTGTGCAAAATCTCCCATTCCCTTGTACCTACAAAGCAAAAGAAAAACAATCCTAGTCTGCAAATGTTAAACCGTTCCACCGAGATTGAAATTTCTTTGCTGCAAAGATTTGCAGAAATATAAAGAAAGTTGTTCGGAGATTTCTTACGTGACCAGAATATACAAACATTATAGAAGTTTCATACGGTCGCAGCTTAGCTAGGTAAACACTTAACTGACCTCGAGTAAATAGACGTGGTAAAAGTTCATTAGTTCATGACCGTAAGTCGTTATCCAAGAAAAAACAATACCCGGAGGGCGGTGGATATCGCAGGTGGATAAGAATAAAATTGACTTAAGTACTCGGTGAGAAAATCAATTTACGTCATTATGTAATTGTGAAAATTGTGCAGAGAATTTAATTGTGGGAAATCTTGGGTGGACATGTGGGTAAGAGAAGATGCATAAACTTCTGGTTATTCGGTTTAGTTGAATTTTAAAATTTTTAAAAATTGCGGTAAATTGAAATTTCCCTCTAGTTTTATTGGGGACCGAAACGAACTCCGTGGGGTCTATTTTGAAAATGTTTTTTAACATTACATACAGATAAAGAGTGCTGAGAGCCTTATAATAACCCCCTCCCCTCCTGCCCTTAAATCAAGCAATCATTTACAGATAGTATTTTTATTTTATTATTATGCTCCACATAATTAAGGCCAGTGGTCTTCTAACATATGTAGGGAAAGATGTAAAAATATTGTAGTTGAACACCTCTTTCTCTTCGAAACATAAAACATGTAAATTATTTCAGCCTCTGACAGTCCGAGCTTCTCAGTTACCGAGAAGTTAGCACTAGACACAGATAGACTAGCACTACGTGAAGATTGGGCGAAACGAGCCTTTTTATGTAAATAAGTTTGTCTGTAGTTAAGAAATGTAGTTAAGAAATAGCAAATCTTTAAACAGTAGATATAATAATAGGGGACATCCAAGGATAGTCCTAGAAAGGTCTGAAATATTGTCAAAACGCCTTAAGCTATAAATATACTGAACAACGGAGTTATATGCAATATTCAATTTACGTAGGGAAACAGAATCAGATTTGGATAAAATTTCATTGGCAAAATTAAAAAGTGATACTATTAGGGACTTAGACAGCAGCATCATCCTAGTAGAAAGTGAAGTGTAGGTGACCGAAACAGAGAGCTTACGTAGAGATCCATAAACCTTAGAGATAACTGATTGGTCCAAAAAAGTGTATTGCTGATAATGATTCATGCTCACACTCTTGAGTACAACACGAAACAGTGACGACGTATCCAATCTGCACCTATAACTAAAATTGCATATGATTTTATGGGATTCAAACGAATCTTATTCGGTATACACCACTCATGTATTTGAGCAAAGATCATTATTAAGGCGATCAACATCATCTTCAATTAAGCTAACTGGCCTTGATATGTAAATTTGTAAGTCATCAGCATATATAGATGATATTGAGCATTGAAAATAACAATCGGCAGATGATTTATAAATAGCGAAAATAATAGTGGACGCAGTATCGAGCCTTGAGGTAGCCCACTAGTGTCTTGCTGAAACTGACCAAAAAGATTGAGCTGAATGAAATTGGATGCCGAACTTGATAAACTAAAATCAGTTACTAGTTTGTTGATAAGCAGAGGGTGATGTATAGAAGCAAATGCTTTTGAAAATAAAGGATAACAGTTATCATGGCACACCGGAAACCAGAATGAAACTTATTCAAATAGCTATGGCATTCACAATAGTCCACAATTTGCAAACCAAGGAGTTTTTCGAGAACCTTAGACAAGAACTGTAGTATCGCAATAGGTCGGTATTCATGTGGCGTTCGATTGGTATGGGAATAAGCTTAGTCAACTTGCATTAAAGAGGATTTATGTCACCAATACCTAACGAATTTGACTTTATTGAGAAAACTGCATTAAATACTTCCTCCTGCGTGACGCAAGCAAAGGAAAATGTATTATTTGTAGCTTCCGTCGGGCTATATGGAATCACATAAGATCATGGAAGATCCGTCCACAGAGTTGTTTTCTGCTGGGTGCCTCGCCACAGTGATATTCCAGGAAATGATGCTAGAAAGGGTTCGGATATGAATATATTCTTAGCGGAGAAATCCATAGGTAGGCCTCAAAAATCACTGAAGAGGATTCTCGATATTTGGCCTGTAAGCGTGCAAATCCCAGAAAGGGAGAACTAATACATGTGTGATGTTAAGACAGCTATGACTACGATATGTCTAATAGGAAGATCGAAATTCTGCTAAGTAGGAGCCATAATGATGTGTGCACTTTTGCTGCAATTATGACGGGACATTATCTTTTTAGTGAACATGTAAAGCGATGCAAGCTCCACACAATCACTTCTGTAAAAGCTGTATGGAAGACCAGAGCTGTGTGAACGTCCTATCCTTTCCAAGCGTAGAAAAAATACGCTTATTAAGTACTTTTGTTTTGAGCGAATTGGGAAAATTAGATGATAAGTATTGGGGACCTTTTGGGTTTCATCATTTCTTATGGCTGGCTTTAATTCACCTTCTCACAATATTTTCAAGGTAAGGTCCCAGTGGGGTGACAACATCACAATGCTGATCGCAGGTTTATATTAACTGGACTAGATAATGGGACATCGCGTCGATGTCAATACGAGCTGAATATAATTTTTATTCGGAATATTTCCGAGTTTCCCATATTTAAATACTTACAGCCAGAGTATATAAGCAAATATACATAATTGATTTTTTCACTTTTATGTTTTGTTATTGTTCTTCTAAATTACCTACTAAGCTGTAGCCTCTTTAACTATTCATGTCCAGTTCATATTAATGTCGACGATAATAATGTCCTATACTAAAGGTGTGGCAAATATATACTAAAACTTCTCAAAACAATTTTCTAGCTCGTTTGTCAGTTTTCTTTCCACCCATGCCGCGGTAATGGATATCTATTAGAAATTTTATGTTCAACTGCATGATGCAAATTACTGCTGACTGCGGTCTAACGTCTACCGCCTCCCCTATTAATAGACTCGAACCCGAAACTAACGAGTATCCCTCCAATTAAATAGGCGCACAATGAACAAACTAGAGCTCAATGAAAATGTCGTCAAGCGACACATAGGAGCCCATTTTATATTCGTTGCATGATAGATTTTCATAAACAATTTCCACGTAGAACAAACTTACAGAGGTTCACTTATGTATATTGAAATGGATCTATGTAGATACGTAAATATATAGCTGACAATATTGAGTTGAGTGGAAAACGGATGAACGATGGCAGTAGATTTGTTGTATTGCATGCATTCCCGAAATCTATAAAAACAATAGCAACTGATTTGAATCGATTTGTAATGAATATATGTGTGCATGTCTATGGTTACCTTCATCCCCTCGTCCTTTACAGTAAGAATTATAGGTAGTAATCTGTTGCTAGTCCTTTTTGATTAATGGAAATTGTACCATTTTGTAATTCTATCCTCAAAGGACTAATTTAGATGTGCTTTCTTTGAAATCAACTGTGTTTTTCATGGAATTATATAGTTGTCACAAGTCGAGGTTTATTTTGGTGGTGGTGGTGGTGGTTTAGTGATAGACCTATACATTTTGGGGTAATTTATAGTCATATATTTTCAGAAAAATATCTAAATGGATATCTGATATGACTGGAATTAAACTTGCTTACTATTACTTATTTTGCCCAAAGGATTACCATAATACTTTAATACTTCTCGAATCTTTTGTAAAGCAGCATAGCGTTGAGATGGAATTTTTGTTTTTTTATCCTTAGCGGAGCAGGCTCAGCTGCCAATTATTCAATGTCGAACAGCATAGTTTTTGTCAAAACAAATCATATTTATTGAAACCATAAGTATTGGCGGCACCACTATTACAGTAAAACCCATTCATATTTTATATACGCGTGGTTGATGGCAGTTTTGTGGTGAGGTTTCGCATAATTTTTTCATCTAATGAATGGAAATGTGAAGCCCGTGTCTCAACGAACATGCCAAATGACTGACATATGGATATTGAGCGAAGGAAATTCCATTTCGAAGATTTACGGAATGGGGAAACTTGATCGATTGATGATTGATACTATTTGGCGTATACAGGCGTTTCCACAGCAATCGTGCCGCGATTTATGTTTTTCATATTACTCCTAAAATTCCGATGGGAAATCGTGGTATTGACACTAATGTGATTTCGCAATATATACGAGTATTTTCGGTTCGCTGATATCTTGCTGACTTATTGATGTTTGTTGAGTGGTTTTGCCGGGGAGGTACATTATGTCATAAAGATGCCAATATAACGATCTTCATGAAACAAAAGTCACTACACTTAAATTTGGTGTTGTTATTGTAGTTTATTTACTTATTTACTTATTAGTATTATATACTTATTACTTTTGTCCTGCTTTTAGAAACTGTTTTCGGCAATGGTTTTTTATTTAGAGCTTAAGTTAATTAGGATTAGTGTATAGTAAATGTCAAAATTTTAATTGGTTTTTTAGAGGTCTTTAAAATACATCCACTCAGAGCGCATGTTTGCTTGTCGATGTTTGATATGAGAGAAATTTTGTATGACCACTTTTTTGTTATATAGATTCCTGTAAGTAGATACTTTTGAAAGTCATTTTATAGTTTGTTTTTAGTATGGTTTACTTCAGGTGTTCTCAAGAAAACTGAAAATTGTTTGAGCACGTATGAGTTTACTGATATTAGCCGTACTACTTCAAAATCAGAAATATGGAAAGATTGTGCTTCAGGGCGATCTCATCAAATACAAAACAAAACTTGGAGTGTCTGCCACCTACACATGCAAGGACTAGAGGAAATATGAACATTACAAAAATATTTGATATGTGGAAATTAGGTTAAGAATTAAAAATGCTCTCTCTCTCTCAAGCCATGGATCAAACTCAAAATAAGCATCTGCAAGATTCTTACGCTGATCCTGGCGGAGATGCCTAATTGCTTGTTCTTAAGGAAATATGATCAACCAGAGTAATATTCTTTTCGAAATTTTGTCCTTCTTGTTATGGGTGATTCTGGTTATTATGGATTATCTCACTACTTTTTACTTTGATCTATACTTAAATATATCATACACATCTATAAATACAATGTAGCTTTACTTTTATTCAGATCATGCATTTCTTCTCAGTAGATTGTCATGCATACAATGTATGAACTCATTCAGACAGGCAGTCAATGGCAGTTGTTTGTTTATTATTATATTATTAAAGTTAAACTTTGATAAGCATATATTATTTTTAATCAGTTCCTCCTGTATCATATTTCCTCGGTGCTGGAAACAAATCAGTTTCGTGGGGCAGAAATTATGCAGATATAAACAATGGTTGATATTGGATATCTGCAATACCTTGGATTGGTAAAGGATATAATTTCATCACGCTTAATTTCTTTACGCAAAAATCAAGCATACAAATATAATAATACTTTTCAACTATACCACTGAGCAGCTATGTATGTATCGAGAGTATGGTCCAGCGTTACGCCGATCCTGGTTTAACGGTCAAGCTCAGGCAACCCCCCCCCCCCCCATACTAAAGACATAAAGAAAAAGGTATTTGGAACAAGCTGAGCGTTAAACCGCGACAACAGTTCATATCTTAAAGGTACTACTATAGGAAGGATTTTAATACATGAATGCTTTTTTTTCAAACAAAAAATGCAAAAGAAAATGATAAAAAAAAACAACACAAAATTGTAGGGATACTAACCGCTAAGAAGATTTTTCTTAAGAGGTCTCTTGGTACCCAGTAATTAACCAGTCAAGCTATGCTGGTGGTATGCCCTCTAGGGGCTGGCTTATAGTACTAGAACACTCAAACAATATAAAAAATTGGTTTGGGAGAGTAAATGGAGAAACCAACATCTACTACAAACCATATGTTTAAAAGAAGTGATGACGTGACTGAATGCACATTACTTACATGACAAAACGCACAGTGTACTATAACTTTATGCATACAATATTATTGTACTTAAGTACACACTGTCTATCCCAAGCCACTAGCTTAACATTCCTGATGAGTCTTTTGGCAAGGACGAAGCCTGGTCGAATGAAGCTAACTAAATCTTCACGACTCGCCCTAATTTCTCTTTCTAAATTATATTATTTAAAGACATACAGAAGATGCTGTTCTTAAATAATTTACTTAATTTCTTTGCACTTACTTAACTTAAATTAAGTGTTCTGTAACTATGTCAGAGTGACTGGCTTGGACGTGAAGTCCAGACTACCAGCATGAGCTGACAGATCACTCGGTGG
This sequence comes from Dioctria linearis, assembly GCA_963930735.1. Classification (NCBI taxonomy): domain Eukaryota; kingdom Metazoa; phylum Arthropoda; class Insecta; order Diptera; family Asilidae; genus Dioctria; species Dioctria linearis. Next base: position 25,623,070 of record OZ005744.1, on the reverse strand, counting down.
ACAGCGTTGACTGCAGGGTGGCAAGCTAGCTCGCCTTGGCTATTGGCGGAGAGTGTGGGGAGGTTCCACGAAAACCTGCCGCTGCCACCAGCCATATACAAAATAAATTCGTGCCTGTCTATACAAAAGGCCGTAGCACACATTCAGTCCGTAAGGGACCTTTACACCACTTATACCTACATCAATTGGGAAGGCACAGATGTTTGGCCTTCTCTGCCCGCCCCAACCACCCAATCGACACTGAGGGCAGATAGTTGTTAGTGTCCCTATTGACGACCTGAAACCTTAGAGGAGGAGCGGACCTAGTCAACCATCATCGTGAAAGGGCCCCGGGAGAGTGAAACGAAGAAATTATAAAACAACGTGCATTGCGACGATATAAAAGTTCTGTTAAATAATTCGAATTGGCATCCTAGGCTATACACATAAATATTTCGCTTATTATCCACAGCATTCAAGTCCCTACCGTAAACTAGGTTGAACATAAACAAATAATTAGGCTAAGGAACCCACTTACATAACTACATCATCACATTACAAGAAAGAGTTAGAGACAAACCTCGAACATAAATACTTTTATTTCATTTACCTTGACTGGAACTGTCCTCCACGAAGGCCTTCTGGAGTAGCCGTGCTTCTGAAAGTAAAAATTTGAAGGAGGGAACTCACTAATTCGACAAGTCCGCCCGGGATTTTCTTTAAAATATGCTACAACTCATTTTCTTGACGTAAAGTCTTACTACACGTAGTATCAATGGGGCTGAAGTCCCATACCCCGTGAGGTGGGTATGTACTACACATGAACTCGTTACAAAAAAAAAACTTGCAACTTCAACTTGTAATTCCTTAAATGCAGCTAAGTAAGTATATCTACAACTGAGGGAATGTATATAGAATGCCTGCTGGTTCCAAAAATTCAACGGATATATAATCGCATATAGTTAATTATAACTAAGTACTACTAAAGTAAGTAAGTATTTTATACAGTTTCAAAAAAATCCATTTAAAAGGTTCATTCGTCTGGATATTGTTAAATATAATATCCCTTTGTTAGCAGTGAATATAATTCAATATAGGAAATTCATTTATACATACGTGAATATATATATATATAAATGAGATAATAACTATAGTATATAGGTATATATATATTGTTGCGAGCGTGGCCTTTGGTTCGTTATTTAAAACACAATATTAAATAATTAATATATAAGTTCTTTATTACACTTAAATCATATAAAATTCACAAACATTCATTTAATCAACTCAACTCTAATTATCGCTAACACTGTAATTTCAATTATCGCAGTCTAATTACACACTATCGCTTCTTTATTACTTTCGCTTCTTAACACTGCAACGTCTAAAATAAGACTCTTCTTCTGGCGATGACAACTGTTATATTTATACCCTAGAAACACTCCGGATTATTCTGGAGTGTTCTATTCCAAAAGATTCTTGACTATTCTATTTGTTCTATTCCTGTAGATTTCATAATCGATTCTACGAACCTGAAGTCATTTACTCTCCGAACCTGAAGTTGTTTATTGCCAGTAGATGTCACCAGTTATCTCTTTCTATTGCACGTAACACTGCCCCCTTCTTAAATTTGTTCGTCCCGAACAACAGGTGGTCCACGGTCTTGATGCTTGTAGTATTGACACAAGCGATCCAGATGGACGATTTTTCGTTTGCCCCCTGTACCACGTTGAATCCTGTATACTACGTCATTTATTTTAGTTACTACTGAATACGGTCCCTCCCACTTTTGTTGTGACTTTGGAGAGCATCCCTTGCGTCGGTTCGGGTTGTATAGCCAAACAAGATCACCTTCATTGAATCCTGCTGAATTCGCACGTAAGTCATAGCGTGTCCTCATCCGATGGGTACATACTGCTAATTTCGCCCCGTGGCCCTTTGTACATCAGCTCTCAGTTTCAATGGGGCTCTGACATTACACTTGGACATTTCCTTTCTGCTGCTACGTGGCGGCCCTTTGTAAAAAGTACACACAGTGCATCTGCGACACCACTTCTCTACATCCTCCAGCATATGTAGCCAATAAAACTTTTCTCGTATTTTAGAAATTGTTTTATTCACTCCCAAATGTTCTCCAGATGCTCCACGATGCACTTTACCTAGAACCTCGTTGACCTTTGATGCCGGCACGACTATTTCCATTCGGAACGATTTACCGTTAGGTGCTTCCCACTTGCGTTTTAATATACCGCATTCAATATGAACAGAATTCCATTGAGCCCAGTAGCTTTTCAGCTTTTCACTCATCCTCGAAATATCCTTCCATTCTGGTTTTTCTATTTCTGCTTTCCAAGCAAGAATAGGCGATATGTCCGGATCTTCTCGTTGCGCTGTTTGCAAACTCTCGATGTCCCAACCTGTTGATGGCTCCACAGTTACCAACTGTATAGTAGCTGTTTTCTCATTTCCTTTCTCCCAGCCGTAATGCTTACATTCGGGTTCCCATTGACGTTGTACCAAGGCCTCTGCATTTCCATGGATACGTCCTTCCCTGTGTTGGTTCTCAAAGCCATAAGGTTGGATTCTAGTCTCCCGAAGAATAGTTTGCTCTCTAGCTCGCCAATTTGGACATTCTTCTCTCCTTTTATTTTCTGTTGATTCCTTTTGACGGCGTTTCCTGCAGTTGCTTTGAAGGTGTCCTAATTTATTACAATCCCAACATCGAAGAACACTAGGTGAAGGGGTGCCCAGTGATAACTGCAATCTATTGCAAGTCTGCTGCTCAGCTCGATATCTTTGCAATTCCACTTTCCTCTCTTCATCTAGAGATTCCACTCGTCGGCGTTTTCTGCAGTCTCTTTGTAGGTGTCCTGTTCTATTACAATTCCAGCATCGATGGATACCACGCAAAGGTGAGCTCTGGGATGACTGCATTCTATTACAAGTACATTTGTCCACCGAAATGTCTCTCATTCGTACTGCACTCCGCGAAGCTTGTCTGGCGGATTCATACACTAATGCATAGGCTAGTGCTTCTGCTGTTGATTTCCTTCCTGCCAGCCTTAATGATTGTTGTAAATTTTGATCTGTAATAGCGTTCACAAATGCTTCCGTTGCCACTTCATTGAGAAAATCTGCATTCACGCTGGAGTATGAAAGATGCGCTAATCTTTCTACATCTGCTGCAGTTGCTGTAGTGATTCTCCATGTTTTTGAATCCTGTTGCGCAATTGTAGGCGATATACTTGCTGCATGTGTTCATCTCCGTAACGTAATTCTATCGCCTGTACTAATGAAGAGTAATTACGTTGATTTTCAATCGGTACAGTTTGTAAGAGTTCTGACGCAGGACCTCGAAGTGCTAACACCAGAGCTATAGCTTTGTCTTCATCATTCCATTCATTTACCTCTGAAGCTGCCTCGAATTGTCTCTTGAAGATATGCCACGAATTTTGTCCATCAAATATGGGAGGTTTCATTCTACCTGCACCGGATATTTCAGTTGCTACGCTTAGAGGCTGACGATTCTTTATTCTTTCCAGATCTGCTTTAACGTTTTCAAGTTGCTCTGCGACTTTTTGTTGAACTTCCGAAACCTTTTGTTGAAATTCCTGCTCAATTCCTTCAATTTTCAAATTTTGTTCTTCTAAAGAACTTTTTAGAAAATTTTTCTGATCCTCCAAACGAGTTTCTAGACAATTCTCCAGAGAACTCTTTTGTTCGTCCAACCGCGTTTCCATAGATTTCTTCTGTTCATCTAAACGTGATTCTAGAGAATTCTTTTGTTCGTCCATAGATTTCTTCTGTTCATCTAAACGTGATTCTAGAGAATTCTTTTGTTCCTCGAGAGAATTCTTTTGTTCGTCCATAGATTTCTTCTGTTCCTCGAGAGAATTCTTTTGTTCGTCCATAGATTTCTTCTGTTCATCTAAACGTGATTCTAGAGAATTCTTTTCTTCCTCGAGAGAATTCTTTTGCTCATCAAAACGGGCTTCCATTTTACTCATTAAAGTACTCAACAGCTGTTCCATTTTCATCGCAGGCGCTTCTTCAACTTCGATTTCCTCCAAGTTCTCTTCGAAAACAAATGTTTCAGGATTCTTTCCTTCCTCTATCAAAGATTGTCTAAGTCGCTCGACTAGAACTTTCTTTATGCCTGTCGTTTGTAATGACCGGTTCCCTAACTCCACTTTCAAATCCTGCGTTCGAAGCTCGTCCACTTTGCGCCCCATTATTTTAGTAATTCTCTTATAGATGAATATAAATTATTTTCCAGAACTTTCACAATTTAACACAATTTCTCAAAATTAATCACTCTTTTAATTTTTAGTCAATTGCCACCACTTTATTTCTCAAATTTATCCCACTTCTGACACCAGTTGTTGCGAGCGTGGCCTTTGGTTCGTTATTTAAAACACAATATTAAATAATTAATATATAAGTTCTTTATTACACTTAAATCATATAAAATTCACAAACATTCATTTAAACAACTCAACTCTAATTATCGCTAACACTGTACTTTCAATTATCGCAATCTAATTACACACTATCGCTTCTTTATTACTTTCGCTTCTTAACGCTGCAACGTCTAAAACAAGACTCTTCTTCTGGCGATGACAACTGTTATATTTATACCCTAGAAACACTCCGGATTATTCTGGAGTGTTCTATTCCAAAAGCTTCTTGACTATTCTATTTGTTCTATTCCTGTAGATTTCATAATCGATTCTACGAACCTGAAGTCATTTACTCTCCGAACCTGAAGTTGTTTATTGCCAGTAGATGTCACCAGTTATCTCTTTCTATTGCACGTAACAATATGTACATATATGTAAAAAAAATGAATAATTAATGGAGACTTTGTCAATATAGGAAATTCATTGATCAATAGTTAAATATACAAATGAGTAATAATAACTATAATATATACATATATGAAAAAAAAAGATTAAATGATTAATAAAGACTTTGCTGGAATATAGAAATCTAAGCTAATAATGCGTATATGTGAATTTGGACTGTAGCTATGGGCAACGTAGATACCTAATATCCGTGATTTCCCTGAAAATTCCTATCTGCGACTGCGGAATTTCAGCTTTTCTCCTCTGACTGTTTAGACTCCTTGGTTTTACAGGGCTCCAAACTTTGGCCGTGTACATCTGTATTGTATGCCCGAAAGGGCTAGCGCTTTTGCTACTTTAATTGAACCTCCTGTATGTAAGATTTAGGCTAATTTAGTTTACCTTATCATGACGGAATTTTTCCGCTCTGTTCCTTATCTGCCGTTTGAGACGTCCTGTACTGCGGCGTGCCGAAATTAGATCCGCACTGGATATCTATATGCTGCACTAGGATGATGCTTCAATATGTATGTATATCACGAAAAAGGTGGCATGTTAAAATTATTCCTTGACTGGAGGTCTATCGCTGTACTTAACACGATGCTTAAACATCCCAATTACATCTAAAAATGTGGCATCTGTGAATCAGGTCACTCAATGTAACTAGGCGGTATCAAAAATCGATAAAAATCGGGACATTACGTTCAGTATTGTAGAGCGTTTAACTCGAATCCCCGATTTATGTACTAATTAATATGGTTTCCTCGAGCCAAAAAAAACTTTTTCAATCCCTTTCCGCCAAAAAGAAAAAAACTTCTTCTTCTTTTTGTTCGTCGATACTCAGCGCGTTTTTCTTCGCCGTTAATGTGGCTATGGGCCGGCCGTATGCGAACAACTCGTCTCAGTGTAGCATACTGCTACATGCAGTATGACTGAGACTGCAGTATGCTACGACCATAACATAAGTACCTACTCTGATTTACCTAACCTATAATTTGAAATATAGAGTTTGAGTATGGAATGTACACAAATCGATGGGAGTAATGTCCCAATAGAACGTTAAATTAACATTATATGTTTCTTGAAAAAGGAACATAGTATGGAAGATAGGTCGAGCATTTCTGATAAACTAAACTAAAACAAAATTTATATATATATTTCTAATGAAATGAGAGATAAGACAGAACAGGATCATCCCATGCAATATAGGAATAAAATTCGGAAATTCACAAGAACCAACAACAAAAAGTACACATGCATACAGAAAACCATCATTACTAGAGCATACTAATTGACAGCATTGCTCCAAGCGACACCGGACATGATAATCATAGAAGCTGACAAAGGGAAAATAACAGTAGCTATACACAAAGCTGAATATAATGGGTTGGTGGTATACATAACATGATAACGGATGGAAACAGAAACCGAGCATACACTCCAATTGAAACACGCAATTAGCGGAAAGTCCAAATAGCACTAGAATTATCTCTGAAGTATAAAATGAATGCTATCAAAAACAAAGGATTGATAAGAAATCTAGATTAACCGAACAATGGACTGTCCATAGAGGAAAACGCAATGCTTAGAAGAATCATTAACCATGATAATGATATAGCTATAATGTATCCAGTAATCATGTTACAGAAGGAAATACTAAAAATGAGAGCAATAGTGTCTAAAACACACGCCATCAATACAAAATAAAATTCCGAAGACCGGATCTAAGCGTGCATTGCAAAGATGGTGTATAGGGTGCCGGTGACGGCTTTTTAGACAACACTAAAAACTTATCAGTTCTCCGAAGAAAACAATTTAACATTTTAAGTAATTTAATCTTTTAATTGTTTAGAACTTTTTTAAACTACGGATTAACACACACTCTAAAAAATAGCCCACTTCTCAAAAAAACAGGATTTTTCTTTTATCCCGAACACGTAACACAGTGTTAGCGAAAGAATTTCCACGAAATAATTTAGATTGTCGAGTAGTAGCAGAAGAAACGGGGAGCTTATAAAAAATAATTAAAGCGATGGAGAATTATGTAAGTCATCACAGATTATCAAAGTTCTGAAAAACAATTTTTTTTTAACCAGTATGCGGCAAAAAGTCTTTACTTAAGTAAATTGGGGCCTACGAGTATGTAACTAAAGGAGAGGCCCATCATCAACAATTTTTGTGCCAATCTCAAAGATGTGTAAGTTTTTTCGTGCACTATAAAATATGCGCATTTCGGGGGATAAAAAAAATTATGCTAAAGATTTTGGCGCGGTTTTCGAAAGTATGAGGTAAATTATATACCAGCAGGATCATATCGAGCGATAGTAATCTAAAACAACCTTTTGTGGTTCTTAGGCAGGTGCGGGGCAGGAGACAAGGGTAGTAGAAATTGCTCACAGCTTTACCTTGCCTCCTGCCCCTCAACCCTAGTAGAAATTGCCTCGCAAGGGGCAGTTATTATGTAAACCAATACTACTTTAACTGAAAAGTATCAAGGTGTTTGAATTTCATGAGGAAATATATAGAAAATTAATTCCCTATGAGCCGTCTGATGAGCATTTATTAAATCTCAGCGAAGGGCTCATTGGTTAGCATGAAACTGCTCCCTATATATGTACTTTTTTTTGTTTTCCGCGGAAAGACTGACATATGGGCTGAACAAGACGTTATGCCCAAATCCTTACGCATCAGTGTCTTAGAGTATGATTTGCAACCGGAGTTTGAATTCTGAAAAATATATAAAATCAATCGTAAATGCAGATTATCGTTTATGAATTCATCATGACACTCACTGATATGCTCATTAATAAACTCATTGTGACACTCATTGCTATGCTCATTAATAATCTTATCGTGACACTCATTGACATGCTCATTGAAAAGCTCATCGTGACCCTCTTGACATGCTCATTAATAAGCTCATCGTGACGCTCATTATCTACTCATCGAAGTGCTCATCTAATATTGTAAAATGCACAAAAGGGAAGCAAGGTATACATTTCTAAAAAAGTGAAAGAGATGCAATATTTCATGCACACTATCTGTGAATAAGTAAAGAAATTAGTTTTTCCCGGCTTTGATTCAAACGCGAATAAATTTCATCAGTACGTTCATCTGATTGCTCATGAGGAGCTCATTGATGAGCTCATCATGATATGTCTACCAGGGTACTAGGTTGTTGTTTTTTACACACAGTGGCGAATAAGGGTGTATTGAACAGCTGTTCAAGAGATTTCGCTTGTTAGTATACGCTCGTCGCTCTACAAACGATTTCGAATACGTAACGCAGTGTTGACGAAATAATTTAGATTGTGGAGTAGTTCTCGGGGAATCATAGGAGCATGTAAAACATTATTAAAGCGAGGGGTATATGTACTGTAATTATTACTTCCTGCATTTTCAGAACGCCACCCTTATAACACTTTTCTTCGTCATCTTGTAAACTTATCATTTCCCCGATTCGAAAATAAGATTTTTCTATTTAATGATTTTTGGTGTCAGTGTCAAAAATGAATCTAAAGTATTTATTATAATTATTTTTATTAACAAGGAGGAAAGTGTCTCTCTTCCTTTCCATATACGATATCCTATATTGCAAATAAAAACATTTTCCTTTCTATGCCAGATTATATGAAGCCCCACTGGACATATAATATAGACTGCCTCAAAATGTTTTCCATATGACTTCTTTAGACACCTTTATAACATGTAAAGTACCCACAGCCACACAGAAGGACATATTACATTCCTAATTTTAAATTTTCTATTATTTTTTTATGATGACAATGGTGTCTCAAATGTGTTTGCTGAAATTCTCTTTAAAATTTCACCCACATACGATATACATGCATGAGGTATAGTAGGTTAGCTATAATGTCATGAAATTCATACAAAATTTCAACTTGTGTGCAACTTATGTGCTTAGCAAGTGATTTTTTTTTTAATTTTTAACCATAGATCAAGGATTATTCAACTGAAGATAGATTATCTAGCTGGCCTTCTGGTAATATCTTTCCTCTTCCTTACCAAAGTGAAAAGATAAATGGATGTGTGCAGTATGGTTACAGTTGCAACTATGATATATGAGCGAGCTTTTATTAGACAAATTAAATAGTTCACTGAGTCGGAAGATTCTTCTTTAGTATCTATATATTTTTCTCATACATATATATACTAGAGCTATTGGCTGTAATTTTATTACAAAAGAATTATGAGATATATGACAAGAATTTATATGGATATATTTAAATGGCATAAATTCTAACAGATTTTTATTTTATTTATAGATTCACTGGGTCTTTTATTTGAATAACGTAAAGCCAGCTGGATCAAAGGTATGTAGGTATTTATCTTGATTTTTTTTTGTAATCTTTAATGAAATACTATGAAACGAGCAATTGCTTGTATGTCAGTAGATTTTATGTTGAAAACAGGAGTAAGAATTTTTTGTGAAATGGGACAGATTCACAATTTCCTTTTGTGTAGAAGTACGCGACTTGGCTAGTGTAATACGGTGTAATTGGATCGAAAAAACAAATTAGTGAATAACTAAGGATAAATTTCTAGTTGGAAAATTTCTAGTTGGTATTTCCATGGGTTCACGTATCCTAATTATTTTAGTGAGGTAAATCCGAGAGAATTCACTTGTTGCACGATTGTTAAGTATAAATCACTTGATCTCATATATCTTAAGTGTCCTGATTACTGTGTTAATAAGGAAATCAGAGGGGGGGGGGGGATATATAAAAGAAACAAAAGACTTAAAATTTAAAATGTATTTGTTTGTAGTATAATTCATAATTAATTAAATTTACAATAAGGTCACCAATTTAAGGTTGAAAGATTGTTCTTGAAGAGTATGTTAGCGGGCGTATGCAAAATTTATGGTCGTATTATGGCCTATAGTTCTGGCGGTTTTTTAAATAAGTTCTTGTGAATTTATCTGAAGACTAGCCCTAGATGATGGGTATTTGAGTGTATCTAAGAAAAATTTAGAGGAAAGTATTTAGCCAATTATGAGACTCTTTTTATAAAACTCTCATATTTATGAAACCAGTATAACTAGCTTCTATGAGATGTAATCTAATGTTTTTAGTTCGATTTCAGTTGTGTCTCATATTAGGAGCTGAAACTTTCTAAAATTTTAAAAGGAAACATTGGTTAAGTTCTATAACTTATTTATTTTAACAACGTTTTTTTTATTTGTAATCGATTCCACATGGCAAACGGAGAACAGTCTTTTAAATATGTTACCTTCATGAGCCCATCGAAGGCGCACGACTTGCATCTAACCCACTTTTCAAAAACCGGTCAGTGCAAGATGCGCTCCGCGTCATCATCGTCCCCAAAATCGTCATCATCTAGGTTCACCATGTGAGCTACTACCACATCTGATGAATGTGATGAATCAGCAGATTAATCTGTTGTGGATTTCTACTGTTTTGTTATCCATATTCCCTCTCTTCCTGGTTTTACCTGGTTTAGTTCACTGACAGGAAATTTAGTTTTCTGCTTTCTTTTGGTTTGACTTTCCAAAAGGCATTTTTTATATGGGGTTGATATTATAAGTTTGGCTGTTTTACTCTGGGATTTCTTTTGTGTGGCTATGTGAATATCAAGTTGTTGTACTGGGGTAATATGTATCAGAAGGTCTTATTAAGTTTCTCTTAAGCTCTGAAGTTTTCTCTTTCTCAAAAATACGGTAGTGCAGTCATATCCTCTCGACCTATAAGGATGTGGTTCGTAATCCATAGGATTACCGGCAATTGGCTCGCAATATCTATGTAGAGCTATGGGTGACAGGCTCTGGGCTTAAGGCGGTTGACTTGGAAGGCGGCTAATTGAAAACCGCTAGAAATTTCTTATATAGGTTCATACTAAGTGGAATAGTATACCATGTATGGCTATGTTGCACGTTGTTCGAACTACGATAGATACAGTAATGAATACGATTACATCCATTTCGAAGTACAATTATACTCTCGTCATGTAATTTATTTTTTTATATTATGTAAGATGCTTGTGTATTAATTCATATTCGAGTTGTAAAATTGTATTTGTAAAAAAATTCATATCTGAGTGCAATTTTAATTATTTTTTAACGTAATGAAGTGAAATACGTATGGCGGCCACTACGGGCACACGCAGGGGGCATCCTCAATTTGAGCCAATGAAACATACTATAATATTAGAGAGAATGATGCATTTCCCAGGGCCTCGCTGTGTTGTTAAGGCGGCCCTATTGACACGTATTAATAAACTAAATCGAGACTTAATTTGCATCATTTCAAACATCAATTTTACCCTCACTTAGATTTTATATATTTTATTATTTTTATTCAATTTATTATTTTGTTTTCAAATGGCCGTTTATGAGTTTTTTGTCCACATTTACTGTGCCATTCCATCAAGTTTTCGCCGACTGATTATGCTGTTTGTTCAAAATTACCTCTGAACAGCGTATTCAGAGTTTTTAACTAATTTGGTTCAAATTTGTTGCACAAAATAAAATTGTTTAATAATAAAAAAAAAAACAAAAAAAGAAACTTTGTGCGTAACTTTGAATATGGGAACGATGAGCTAAGCTGGCTTTAGTGTTTCGAGTCGAGTCAATACACTGTAATAGTACACGCTACCTACTGGGTGTTTTCGGGTGAGAGGTCCAAAGTGAAGGAGGTGATAGTATTCATCTTTGGAAACAATAAATTATTTGCCAGGGGGGGGGGGGGGGGTATTTCTAATAATTCAGATTTAGAGGGTGATTAAGAAAATGTACTAGTTTTTGATGAAACATCCTGTATCTTAAAAAGAACATGGTGTCGGGTTACTGTCTGTTAACACCTTATTGTATTTACAATCCCGTGGCTTTTCCAACTACTGCTTAACCAGCTTCGTACTCCTCCTTTCCTTTCCGGAGTTACGTCGCTCTAAAATAAAAATGTCGGTTTTATCCTTTTTAGGGTTCCGTATCCAAATGGTGCCATCGCGACCCTATTACTAAGCCCCCGCTTTCCGTCCGTCTGTCTGTCTGTTAGCGGACTGTATCTCATTAACCTTAATAGGTAGACAGTTGAAATTGAAAAAAGAGTGAGTAGTACCTACTCTAGCTGCTATGACAACTAATAATGAAAATAAAATAAAGTTATAAATTAAAATGAGTCCCCATACAATAAACTTTTGTTTTTGCTCGATTTAAAAAGTACATAGTGTCAAATCTTGTATGAAGTATGCTTCGTGTGCGAGTCTGACTCGCATTTGACCGGTTGATTTTTCAATTGTTTGACTTGATCTTTTCGTTTTTGAAAAAAAAAACTTGTTAACATAACTTTTGTAACGAGAACTGAAAGAAGTGTACTCCCCTCTTTAATTTGAGCTATTACACCTATGTCCTAACTGCAGCCATTACAGAATCATTAACTCTTAACCTATTCAGGTTCTAACAAAATTAAACAATTGTTTTTGCTTTGAAATTATGTGTTTTCAGTTGTATTCCGGGAACAAATTATTTTTGACCTGATATAATAAAATCATATATGCAAACTTCATTTATAAAAAAATATATATATATCAAATTTTCATTGAAATTTCTAAAAATACTTCAGTTTTAATTTAACCACCCACCACCCGTCAATCCTCCAGGCAACACGTACACAAGTATGTATGAATCAAACTTAAAATGTATAAACTGTGCAACCCATCAATCCTGCATTGCCCCTTCTATAACTGATCTCATACATTTTTATTGCGTAGTGGCATAATTTTTCATCAATATGTAACATTTTGATAAGCAATAATCCCTAAAAGGGATCAATGTGTTCTGTACGCACGGACATTGGTGTAGTTGAGTGATACGTGATAGAAAATTCGCCGGTAGTAAGAGCTAAGGGCTCTTCTTCAATACACAGACTTTTTCACCCGAAGAAACTTGAAAACTGGGGGTGATTTCTGCTATATACATACATACATATGTACATATGTATATACAAGTGGAAATCCATGTCATAGATTTGTCTAACTTCCTTCTCATATTTTGGGGTCACTACCGTCGGAATAGACAGATATGAGGTATCCCTTCTCAATATTTCATAGAAATGGCACCATAAAAATTATGAGCATTTCCGGAATATTTTCTTGCTAAAGTCGAACAGTTGTAATCATTCATGTAAAAAGCCCCTAGTACTTTGGCAGACAGTAATCAAAAATGGAATAGTTTTGATTACATCTTAAATAAGGGAGTTTATTAGTTCTTTGATAGTGCAGTTAAAGAATATTTTGCTTGAGTAAAATCTATTATTAAACTGCGCCCCATTTTCAAACTACAGGGCCAAATAAGTAGTATCCAATAAAACTCTTTCTATTCAAATGTCTTCAGTAAGTGCGGATAGTTTCCATGTTATTTCTAAGATGAAACATGTAAGATGCGGGGGTAAAGAAGTTTCCTCCTCTCAAATCCAGAAAATATTCTGACTGAATATGAAATGAAATTTTAATAGCGAAGTGCACTCAACTACTTAGGGCACATTAAATAAATTTTATAAGGAAGGCATAAAAGATGCAAGCAATTTCTTCCTGCTGTAGCACAAATACGGAAACAAGTGCTGCTAAAAGAGCATCTGTAACAGTAGCAACTTGGGGATTTCCGTAAAATGCAAATTTACAGGGTCCCTGCGGAAGGGTTTAATTTGCTTCTACGTCATTTATGAAGCTTATTTCATGATTTTTTTTTTTATTTTCAATTTTTTTTTATTTTCAATAACAGATCCTTCCGGAGTTTTATAGTTAATTTTTCTCTTAACGTTTACACGTTCTTGTTTTTTTTTATAATTGTTTTTTTTTGTACCTAGTTTAAAGAGAAGGTGGTAAGGTAAAGTTTTTCAAAATTGTTGCAGAAAAATATAGCATGCTTCTCTTTATAACCTTTGAGTTCAGTAATATACATAGAAGCGAAACTTAGTTATAAGCAAATAACTGGGCCGAATGAAATACTCGCACCAGTTAATCACCGTATTCACAAGCCTAAACGTCTTTACGAAGTAAATCCTATTTGCTTTCTCTATGAAAGCAACCCATGGTAATTCGAAAGTTTAAAAGGAGCGACTCAATGCTTTCGCCTCGTGTCTAGATTTACTTTCTTTATGAGTGTAGCCTTCCCCAGTTCCCATCCCGCTAATTGTGATTGTGATAATTAGAAATTAGGATAATTAGGCCTTTTAATTCTTACAAAAATTCGTACTGAGATTACAGTGAACTGTGACTATCCCGGTTGAAACTGAGAGGTTCTATTCCCAAAAGCATTTTGCAATTTAAAGACGGATTTCTTGGAGCTGATGCTAAACGAGATCGGAGTATTTACCAATCGGGCTGTAGACCTCGCCTTAAGCATAAATCCGTTGAAGACCGATTCCACAAATGAACCTTCGCTCTGTTGGCTTCACGCTTCCGCAACTAAAGAACAAAATAAAATATCTAAGAACGATTAAGCCTTGTTGACCATTCACCATGTGTCGAAGAGCAATCGGGAATAAACGGGGTCTAATGCTTTAGATGATCTTCTGGATAGTGTGGTGGAGTACGCTCGGATTCTTAAAGTAATATGTACTGAACATACACTACGTTGAAATCCTGATTAGGAAAAGGAGGCATCTATTTCAATTAGAGTATCTGGGAAGGAGAGTTTGTTATGGGTCTGTCTTCGAATTCATGCAATGTTGATCATGACTGACATTATCGGGGGAACGATAACTTCCTTTTGAGATTATATAATTTGAGCTATCTTCCAAATGACTCCAAATTGATGCAAATTACTAGAACGAATATTTTCTACGAGGATTTGACACCCGTTCTTTTGATGGAGCATTAATTTCTGATTCAACGTCACTAAGCATTCTTGGCATTAATATTTCCAGTAAGTTAAACTGGACAGATCACATCTTCTCTGTTGCCAAAGAAGCATCGAAATGTCTTGGATTTCTGAAAAGGTGTAAGAAATATTTCAGTCCGTCAAATCTAGCGCTCCTTTACAAGTCCTACATTAGACCTAGAATGGAATACAACTCCCATATATGGGCCGGGGCTGTTCGCACAGCCTTAGCTTCATTGGATATTGTCCAAAAGAGAGCCTTCAAGCTCATTGGCGATTTGGCAACAACTTGTCATATCGACTCACTCGAGTACCGCCGCAATGTTGGATGCCTTTCGCTCCTTTATCGCTATATGCATGGTCAATGTTCTGATGAAATATCTAGTCTAATCCCTTGTAGAATGATTCCTGGACGCAACACTCGCGCTGCAAACCGCGCACATCCTTTAACCCTTCAAATTACTTTCGGCCGTACAGTAATATTCCGTGATGCTTTTTTATCCCGAACAGTGCGAATGTGGAACAGCTAACCATCTTTTGTTTTTCCCTCGGCATACAATCTGCGGAAGTTTAAGGGCGACATACATCGGCACTTCCGCCACTCTCCTCATATCCCGTAATCCTTTCCCTATCTCCTTCCTGCCATGCTGTGCTTTGCATCATAGGGTATCCCCTGAGCTTGGCTTAATAATAAAAAGAAAAAAAAATGGGGAATGTACGTTTTGAAAACCAGGCTGAAATCAACGTAATTCTGTAGCGGGCAGGTATATTTTCACTTCGGGTACAGCAAGCAATGAGATCGCTAACAAAGCTGCTGTAAAAATTTTTAGTAGTATAAAATCACCGCGAACTTGCCTCTCTCAGTGCAATGAATTCTATGGTAGCCATGAAATTATCAGTAGAAACGCAAGGACAGAACTCCCACCACATTGGGGCGCCTACTAAGGACGAGAATTGGCATATCAGCCACTGATATATATAGGTTATGTTGCGATGAGAATGAAACGTTGTAGCACGTCTGATGCGAATGCGAGATCATTGCACAACCTAGATGAATGGCTGCAATGATCACTGTTCACTGTCATGCTTCACTTTGGATGGAGAATTTAGGCTCTTCGGGTTTCCATATGAAATTTCATGTATTAGCGAGCTCTAGTGAAGTAGAAGTAAATACTTCCGTTAGCTCCAAGTGAATGGATATCAGTTTCAAGTCAGTCTGTTATAGGAAACGCAGCGTAATGCGTAATTTCCTGCAGTTTAGGGCTTCTTGTGTTTAAGCTAGGTTATTAAAGCAGTATTTACGGGGTACCCATCAAGCTACAGTTCAAGCGAAACTAAGAAATAGAGCAAGTTATTTGTGAAGAATTCATCTTACTAAATGTTTTTACTGATTTAATGTCTAGTTGAGATCTCCGGATACTGTATGGCTCTGGCCTACTCTTGTTGAGTATCTTTGTGTGAACAAAATCATTCAGCTTTATTTTACCTTATCTGTGAGATCGTCTTACAACCACAAAAACTAAGTCATTTCAACATGCCAGCTAGCTCTATCCAGCTCATAAATAAATACTGAAATATCCTTAATTAATTTTTTTAATATTTACGAAATGTTTTTGATGTCCCATTCTATGTAAAAAAAACCTTTCTCCTATAATTTTCATTAAATTCAAATAAGTTTTTGAATCACAAAAAAAAAAAAAAAAAAAAAAAAACAAGAAAAAAGAATCCTCTCATTAAAAGCAGATTCATGGAAGGACACACCCTCCTTCTTCATCTTAATCCCCAGCAAAATCCTCCTTTCAATAATTTCTAACTTTTGGTTTCGAAATGAAAAATTAAGTAAAATGAAAAAGAAAATCCATGCAAATCCCAGCACTATTTAGAGGTAACACCCGTTGCAAAAAGGACATGCCATTACCTGAATTAAATAAGAACCTTATAAGATCCGACAGTAGCAAATTTCCCCAGCAAGCTGTATGAAAAAATATAACCAATTAACTCAGTACGATCCAGAGCTCTGGGTTCTCTGGTTTCTATATATACCTACTAAAATATAGTCAGGAAAGGGACGAAGGAAAAAAAAATTAACGCAGAGAGAAAAACAGAAGGAGCTGAACCACCAAAGATTCCTAAATTGCCCATAATCCTTAAGTATACACCGTGCTTTACCTTGTAAAATATCTCTCACTTCAAGTCCCTAAGTTCGTCGCTGTTCATTACTTTTAACGGCTAAGCACTATAGTAACCCCTCGGACTCCTCCATTAACTTGGACACTTGAAGCGCAAGCACGTTTTTTGGTGACAGCTTGAGTGCATTTATCGATGTAATTTTGTTTGTTGATTTTTTAATTAGAAGACACGTCCTGAAAAATGTATGCGCTCTTATTAATATACATATCGAAATTGTGGTGAAAAATACATAACACATCTTGTCCTCACATGACAAAATTCGGTTTTTGTTAAGATCTGTATGGTCTGGTGTTGTATAATTTAGTGTGGATATTCTCATTTAAGGTCTTATTTATGTATGTGCATTTCTGACTAATAAAATTGAATTTGGTGTGGTATGTGGATGGGTACACCTGTTACCAACAGCTATAGCTACATATTACATATATCTTTGTTTATTTATTTATACAGATTATATACCTATAGAAGACTTATAATCTTTTAGAGTGCACCTAAATTCACCTGAGAGATGAAAGGTCAAGCGGAAGCTTACGCTGTACAGATGAGAGGTCAGGAATGTCTAAACAGGAGCGGGAAAAATATTTATGCTCAAACAAGCAAACTGCGCTCTGGCCTTATTTTTTCAAGACCATGAGTCAAAAGTGGTCCAGAGCTTCCACACGGAGCTCCTGCTGCTGTCTAAGAATAATCATGTAAACCTGCATTCGGTTTATAGACATGAAGGAGTGGAGGGTAATGAAAAAGTGAACGATATAGCTACAACCGGAGCCGACAGTCCGTATACTGTCTTCCAACCAAAATGTGGCCAACCAAAAAGCCACTTTAGGGGTGAACTGCAAAAATGGGAAGACAGGCAACTCTGGTTCTCCTTTGGCGTACCACTCCTGGTATGAGGCAAATGATAAATTCTTCACTCTCCTTCCTTTTCAGACGTGCAGACGGTAGCTCGGTTGGTAATACCGGAGACAGACTTGCGGTTTCAATATTGTAGTTTGCACTAAACCGAAAGTGTGTCTTTATATACTGAGAAACAACTCCATATACACTCGGTGTACACTCAGTATGTAGAACATTGGAACTCAATATTGAAATTACGAGAAATTTCGCGGTGTAGAACTAGGGTCAACCGAACCTTTTAGAACCGATTTTTATACTGCAATGTTAGCTGCACATTTTTCTGACATTTAATATTTGACACTTGTCAAGTTGAAGTGTCTATTCGTTTTTATTTTCCATATAGACAGGTAATTTCACAATATTTGCTCGCATTTGGTAGGTGCGCGGAACTTTCTTAATTCAAATGATAAATCAAATGTAAGTTCTCTACTCGTAAGCCACAAGTGTGTCTCTGAAATTCTATTATTGCAATATGACACAATTGCAATATCCATATCTTAATATGAACCCGCAAATCTATCCCAGGTATAAGCGCGATGAGTACCATCTTGACCCCGTGGGTTCGAAACCCACCTCCACACGGTCCTGTGCTATTACCTAAGAAGACGAAACTTCCAAGCATGTCATATGCTTTTGCAGCATTAATGTTACAAATCACTGGAGAAGTATTTATGACTCCAAATACGGTTTACAACGTAACTCTCAAGGCTATAATCGAGCTTTCAAAAAGGCTAGATTTAACCTAACCATTTTAGGAGAGAGCACAATTGATCAAGTTTGGTCGCGTTATCCGCAGGGTACTAGTGGCCTAGTCGCCCCTACACTTAACCGTAACGTTAGTTATGATTTTCTGGCAATTTTGTAAAAAAAAATCCACTTTAGCGATGGAGCCTATTTTGGGTTAATAAATAAAATAATCGAATGTGAGGCGGGGTGATTCACCAGCATGTTTTATATCCCGAAAAGATTACTGTGCAATACGGATTTTGCGTACAATGTATCATCATACCTACCAGCTACTGTTACTATGAATCGTTCTGAATCTTTCCTCAATACTTATTCCGAGCAATTTATTTAAGCCCAACACAACAAGTTTGAACAAAATTTATATCGATTTTGATGGCAGAAAAAGACTTAAACTCTTTAACTGTCTTGTCCAAAATACATTCTTCATAATTTCGTGATCACGGGAAGAAAGAATGAATGACAGACCGGTTGCTACTTTCCATTTATTAAATTGGAAATTATGGTGGGGGCATTATGAAAGACTTCAATCTCAAGAATTACAAAGACGAGATTTTCTAAGAAAAGTTACTTTATACTGTATACGTAGATAAATGGTATAAAATTGTGGAAGTATGGCTATTAAGAAGCCTGTAAACTTCGTGAAATTAATTAGGAAATTAAATATTTTCGACAAGTCTTGTATTCTTGGATTATAAAGAAGAAATTCAAAGAGTTAAGTAGCGCGTGCTATGTATGTGTGTATGTATGCAAAGAAAATAGCGGAATTGTTTTTTGGTTATAGGTCTTAAGGTATGCTACTTTTCTGGTATTAAACATTTCATTTCAAATAAGTATGTAGGATTTTGTGGTGATATACTAAATGTGGCCTCCAAAATTTCTTATTTATTTATTTATTCATATGTCTACCGATAAATATTGTCTTACGGACGAGGACATTAATTTACAAAACACAAAAGTATTAATGAACACATGAGCAAAATAATATTTTCTAAATTAAATTACTTAATGATTATAATTCAAAAATTAAACTAAGCGACTAGCATTCTCATAAAATCAATAAATACAGAAAAAGAATTAAAGTGTAAAATACAATTTGAACCATAGTTTGTTCTATGTTGTGGAGCATACAGCAAATTTCGTGAGAAGATTGGTCTCTCAAGTGCATAAAAGGCGATTAAAGACAAAAGTTCACTAGATTTTATTCTAAAAGATAAAGAATTTCTTACAAAAGTAGCACAGTTCAATTCACGTCTGAACTGAATAGTTGATAAACCTAAAGGCAAAAATCTTACACGGTAACATGCCACATTACCACGGCTTTAATTTAATGTATATAAAGCAAAACTAGTAAACGACTTTTGTATAGACTCGATATGATTAATGTCAACATCATAAAAGGGGTACCAAATGACAGACGCGTATTCAAGAACAGAGCTTACATGTGAATAGTTCAGAACTTTTAGTGTGCCTTATTTTGTGAAAATCTTTGAAATTATATACGCTTTAAGAAGCCTTGGTTGCAGAATGCTTTGGATCTAATAAGTTCAACATGTGAAGCGAAAGCACAGTTTTCGAACAAATATTACTCCTAGATCTTTGATTTCTCAAGCTTTCGGAATGAGAATATCATTGATCGTGTAACTAAAACAAAATATGTCGAATTTTCTGGTGAAACTCATAATTTTTATTTAGAAACATTCACTTCTAATTTATTCATGGAACACCATGTAAATAGTCGATTAGGATCAGCTTGAAGTGAAAAGTAATCGTTCAAGGAATATATTTTTGCATAAAGTTTAATATCGTTAGCAAATTTTAAATAATTCGCGAAGTAAAAATTCCTATCTATGTCATTAATGAAGAGCAAAAAAAAAGTAGGGGTTCTAAATGACTGCCTTGAGGAACACCAGAAGTAACAGATATGACTCTAGAAATAAGATTGCCAATTTTCACATATGCCTTTCAGTTAAATGTGATTCATCCATTATATTGAAACCCCAATACATTACAGTTTACAAGCTAGAAACGAAATATTAACTCTATCGAATGCCTTAGCAAAATCAGTATAGACTACATCTACCTGGGCACCTGCTTCAATAAAATTAATCGTAAAATTGGAGAATATTGCCAAATTTTTGAAACAGGACTTACAAGAGCACAAATCATGCTGCTAGGAAACTATAAACTCTTTGACAATAAAACTAATTTTAGTGTTCATTATAGAATCCAATCATCTCGAAACATTATTCAATACTGACACTCCACGATAATTCGTTATATCATGTTTTAACGCGGATTTAAAAATTGTTGTAATAAAAGAAATTTTCCAATCATTGAGAAAAACTCCAAACCAAAGAGATAGATTAAAAATTTCAGTTAAAGGAGATGATAGCGATGTTACGCAGTGTTTTAAAAACGAGGGACATAGATAGTTAGTGTTTTGTTTAGTACTTAAATTAAGATTACATAATGCCTTATAGACATCATCATCTTCAACCGATAGGAAGCCGATGTCCACCAGAGAGTTAGTATAAGTTTTGCGGATGAATAAGAAAACTTCAAAAATATTTTTTTTTCCAAATATCTGCCTTTATACTCTACACACTCTAAGATAAATTGGGCTACATGGCCGCACGTCCCAAGAATAATGCTGCCATTTTCTTGGTAATACTCAATGTGCGCGCTTTACTTTACCTATTTTTCTGATCAC
Organism: Dioctria linearis; assembly: GCA_963930735.1. NCBI lineage: Eukaryota > Metazoa > Arthropoda > Insecta > Diptera > Asilidae > Dioctria > Dioctria linearis. The sequence continues at coordinate 25,601,844 of OZ005744.1, read as the reverse complement.
ACTTTGGAACGGGGACACCCATGCGCTTCCCCCATCCAAATACGTGGTGCGCTACTGTTCGAATATCCACTTTTGTGATTGTCGTTTTGTTTTTGTCTCATAATAGCGTAAACCTAGTCAATTAGCTTTTTCTTATTGGTTTCAGTAAAATTTTGCAGTATCCACTGAGTAGAAAATCGAAAATCTTCTTGTTAGTCAGATGATCACCCAGAATTGTTTCTATTCAGGTCATGGGTACTTCTGTACATGCACCGGTTTTCCTCAAGCCAGGTATTCTGAATGACTTCGATTGTTTCTGGGACATCACTGGCAGGATGTCCTTTTTGTGGCTGTTTCTGGAGAGAACTACGCCGTCTTTTGAATGTATTGTATGATCAAATACGGATTGAATTGAAAGTTTTGGTTCCGTGTTAGATCCATTTATTAAAACGAAGTGAATGTGAATGCGAAAAAGCGAGATCTTGGAGAAAATAGCCAAACTACATATAGAACTAAAATAGCTACTCTCTTGTGTCCCACAAATATAATACTCCAACGACTTGGATGTTGTGAGTATATAGAATCGCAGCTGAGAAGAAACGACACATAAATTGAACAATTCTGCTCGTATTATGTGACGCCATCTAATACAACACGCACATTGGCGACCAGATAGAAAACATTCAATCCATAATAGAAGAGGAGGACCGAGACCAAGTGCTATATGTTTGGCTAAAATGACAGGTTGCCAGACTCTATCAAAGACCTTTGAAATATCCAAAGCAACGATTTTGGATTCACCAAAATTATGGAGACTACTGTTCCAACGTCTCGTAAGAAAAGTCAGCAAGTTTCCAGATGAGCGTCCAGTCCAGAAGCCATATCGACGATCGTTGATGAGTTGATGAGTTTCTAGATAGGTTAGGTTAGGTAAAAGGGGTGCCCCAAGACAACTAGCCTGCATCACTTAGACCTCTAGTGGGTCCATTGTGCCGCTAGGCCCCATGATATAACCTTTCAAGCCGTGCCAGATAAATCCTGCTTCCCTTAGGGAACTCCAGATATCTCTAAGACTGTTTATCTAGATCCATTCTGCTTCTATCATAAAACTCAGGATATATCTAAATTCTTTGTTCTGCAACTCCCCTAGACGTGAAAAGAAGTAGCTACCCAGTAGCCTACTTCTTTTATTCATCAGAGCTGGGCATTCCCAAAGCAAGAGAGTTTCTAGATACTTCATTAATTTTAAGTTAATGATAGATTCAAAAACCTTTGAGAGAACCGAAGTGATTGCAATTGGTCGATAATTTGAGGGATCGCTACCCTCTCCTTTTTATACTCTAGATGAAATCTAAGGGGTATACTAAGTTTGTCATTCCGTTTGTAACACCTCGAAATAATGATGGTAGAGCAAAATGGATTGGACACCCATTCATAATATTAAAAGTTATTTTGATTTTTGCATGTCCGTCTGTCCGCCCGTCCGTCCGTCCGTGCGTCCGTGCGCACGATAACTCGACAACGCGTATACTTAGAGAGCTGCGATTTTGTACATGGACTTTAAAAAAAAAATTAAAATTAAATTCGAAAATGAGACAAATCGGGCAACTCCTTCGTAGGGTTGCCATATAAAAATTTCGTTTTCCGCTATATATTTGGACACTGCCTGAGAACACGTCGACGTAGAGAGCTGAAATTTCGTACATGATGTTTTTACTACATTACAAATTAAAATGTCTGAAATGGACTAAATCGGGCAACTCTTTCTTGGTGTTGCCATATAAAAATTTAGGTTTTTTACGTATACTTTGAAAACGATAAGTCCAAGACATTTTTATTGTACTAAAAACCTCTGCAGAATACGAAATCCTATAAAATTGATTATAATCATTTTTTCTGTGCGACAAACTGTTCTAGAAATATATGCGAAAAACAACTTCAAAATTAAACTTGAATAGATCGGTGACCATACGAAATTTAATACGGGCATTCATCTAGGGTATCATAAGAATTGGTCTTAGACCAATTCTAGCTTTTTTACTTGTTTATTAATAGACTGAACGTGAGCTAGTTTCCAAGCTGTTAGAAAGATTCCTGTCGAATAAGACAAGTAGAATAGCTTGCGCGGGGCGAGAAACCATCAGGTGCCGCAGCTTTTGATACGTCGATCTCCTTAAGGACCTTGAACACATCTCTCGTACGAACGTGTATCAGCTCTTGTACACAGCCACACAGGGGATGCAAAACAGGTGCCTGTGAAATGGGTGGAAGCCGAGAATTTGCAGCGAATCTAGGAGCCAGAATATTACCCTTATCCAGAAATTCAACTACGCCTTCACCATTGTTAAGTAGTGAAGGTATTGAGGAAGTGGTGAAGTTGTTCCTAATGGTTGTGATTAGTGACTAGAAACCTTTGCTAGCTTTGCGGCTTGCCAAGATTCTTTGTCTAATACTCTGGTCAATGAGAAATCTCGCTCTCTTAATAATGGACTTGCAGGTGTTCCGTGCAGTCCTGTGAACTTGTTTCAGCTCTAGACATGGATATAATTGATAAGCACGAAAATCAGACTCCTTAGCGCTTATATCTTCGTTGCAATTATCATTAAACCAAGAGCCATCTTGCTGTTGCTTAGATCTGCTGCAGGATTACGGAATATATTCGCGGATGCCAAGACTTAGACGATTACTAAGCTCCACTGTGCATTTATCGAAATTCCCCGAAGCAAAACAGACTGACCAATCAATCTCCCTCAGGTACTGATTAAGACTTTCCCAATCAGCATTTTTTTAATGCCAGAGAGCCCTACTTGGAGGTGGATGAGTAGGGCGGTAGGAGGTGGTAAATTGAACCGTGATTAAACAGTGGTCTGATTTACTAAGGGGAGAACCGATTGAGACTGCATATTTGTCGGGGTGAGGTGAAAGAAACAAGTCTTATAAATTAGCTCTATCGCCAGATGCATCAGGTACGCGGGATGGTGCATCCACTAGTTGCTGAAAATTAAAACAGTCACAAAAGAGTTCAACGAAATGCCCCGCAGGACTTGTGGTAGAAGAATGTCTGAGCCACGGTATTGTTGTAGACGTTAAAACCACCAGCTAAAATGATTTCAGAAGAGGGGGAGACAGATAACAGATAATCAATATTGTTAGACATATTGTCAAAAACGGATACCGTGTCGTCGTCAGACATATTTGGGCTGCGATACAGGAAACAGGAGTAAATTATGTGCCTGTGGATTTTAAACCGAATTCAGATGTAATTGAACTCTGGATTGGCGGAAGGAATGTCCCTAAGGACGGTAAAGGCCACATCATTCCGTATGTATAATGCGGCCCCTCTATGTTGGAAAAAAGAGGCACGAAGCTTTAACCAAGGACGTGATACTGATTAATATCAGCATCATAAACGACCTTGGTTTCACTTAGCGCAAGAATTGCTGGATTTTTGGAATTAAGGTGGCAGTACACCGAAAGACGATTTGCTCCCAATCCAGGTGCTCCCAATGCAGGCATCATTTCTGATCCTTGGTAGGTACTTAAATTAGTCATATCCACATTCTTTTTCGGTAGTGAAGTTACATATATAAATAAATAAATATACTAGAGTTTATTATTGTGGATGTTTTGGCAATCGAGTCTCATTAGGTCCTTGTGGAATGAGCTCAAGTCTTAACGAGCAGATGCTTTGAATACGATCATATCTACTTATGTACAATTCTATGGTTCTGCAGCTATACATATGTATATCTAATGTAAAAAGAAAATCAATAAATTGTTCTTAAAATTTAGTCTTTTTGCAATTAAGAAATACAAGCAGCCATACATACATACATAACTTCCACGATATCTGAGAAAAGGATTGAACAAAACTAAATACAAATATTTGACGAAAAATAAATCAGGAAATTCGTTAAAACTTTCTCCAATATTTTCTAGACAATGCAAAGTTTGTAGGCATTCCGGTGGGTGGCTTCGAGGTGGTACGAGGGAAGAAATAATTTTGTTCACGTATGAAATTTAAATGTGTATTTGGTTTGTAAATTGATGCGGGACATTTCTTTTGAATTCATAGTAACCCCAGATGGGGTAGATAGATATTGACGTAACAAAGTAATGGAAACCGGTGTGTGTGTACACTTTTCAAAAGAACCAAATTCAATTGGTGCTCTAGAAGTGTTCAATTTGTTATATAGACGAAGAAGAGAGAAGTTTTCATTTTTATTGGAGAACTGAAAAGTTTGAAATTTGTTTCTTTCGAAAGAGAAAGAAAGTTAAAAAGATATTGGAAATAGAAACTTCAGAAGAGTCTACACGATACGGAGGCCAAAAAAAAATATATTAAAAGTTTCTATGTATATTTGATATGTATGAAGAAAGGTACATGCGTATGTAGTAGGAATGTGAACAAACATGTTTGAACTTTTGAATTGGCATACCATATCATAGAATGCCAGCGAACTTTTTATTTGGATTTCATGGAAATATTTACATACATACATTATATGGTGCATTATATATTTTGACAAAAATGTAATTAGTTCTTGTGAAAAGAAAGCACTAAGCAAATATACTTTTGTTGGATATATTGTCTCCGAGTTCGCAAGCCTTCATAAATAAAGCGTTTTTCGTAATGATTGTATTGAGGTTGTCGCGATTTTTGTTAAGGCTCTATTATTGCTAAATCCTCACATGCTTTGTATGCTTATATTTTTATTGAAGCCATTGTTAATTCTGTTTACAAACCGCCAAATGTTATTGATATCAGTTCTTAAGAAACCATACTGACCAATTTAAATAACAATTATTTCCACATATTCATTACTGGGATCTTTAATATTGATCTCTTGCAACATAGGAAACTTTAATACTCGTAGTTTTAATGATATTTTGATTACATATAGATTGTCTGTATTGAACTCCTGCTTGACACATTTTATTTTAACTTCCGCTACTTTATTGGACCTGCTACTTGTAGCCAATCCTGATCGCATACTTTTCTTTAACCAAATTTCATTGCCTTGCTTTTCCAAGCATGATCAAATTTTAGGGATCTATGATCTAATTCTCATCTGGATCAAATGTTCACGTATCGTGATTGCAATAATATAAAATGAAGTAGATGGAAGGGTTTTCATACTCCTTATTGCTGGGAACATTTTCGGATCTTACGCAGTACGGTACAGATAGACATAACTCGATCGAAGCTCCAAAATGATAATTCTAAAAATTAATACTTCTTTTCCTAAAAAACAATTGTAGCGGAACTGTTCGGAAATTGGAGTTCGTAAGACCAAAAGTAACATTATAGAAACTGACGCAAATGACTTACATCATGTTTTTACGTCCCACACGGGGATTTCCAATGAAACATCTAATTTAAATATTTTAAGTCGTCATACTATGTTTGATGGGTTCTCCGTTACTTCGGCTACCGAAATGGATGAGTTTTCCGTAATAATATTCATCGGATCTAACGCTATTAGTCTTGATGTTTTCCATTCCAGAATAATTAAAATGCTACTGCCGATATTACTTCCTTGTCTTACATATGTTTTTAATACTATCATTATGAGATCAACTTTTCCAGCGTCCTGATAGTTTTCTAGAGTTTTACCTATTCGTAAGAAAACTGTCGGTGTGGTAGAATATCGCCCAATATCTATGTATCTATTTTGTGCTAAAGGTTTTGCAATAAATTTGTATAAGCAAATTACTAATCACTTAGAGGATAGTAATCTGTTACCAAGTTTACAGTCAGGATTCAGATCTAAGACTAGCTGGATTACTGCATTATTGAAAAAAAAAACAGACGTCATTAGAATCTCCATAGATAAAGATAATCTTACGGCGTTAACTCTTTTAGACTTTTCAAAGGCTTTCGATCGAGTCAACCATTCTATATTTATCCAAAAACTTTGTTTTTTTTTTTATTTACCAGTTTTGCATGTAAGTTGATCCGGTCATATCTGATCGGTTGCTTTCAGAGGGTTTTTCGTAATCAGATTGCATCCGATTTTCTTTCAGTGTACAGTGGAGTTCCCCAAGGATCCATTCTTGGTCCATTACTTTTTGCCACATTCATAAATGATCGTCTGCGAAATTGTAATTTGTATCTATTCGCCGATGACGTCGAACTTTATATTTCTAGACCACTCGAGCTTACTGAAGATGCTATCTGCCGAATGAATGAAGATCTTGGTCTCGTATTTAAATGGGCTCAAGATAATGGCCGCATGCAAAACTAATGCTATCGTTATCTATAGAACCGAATTAGATACATCTTCTTTTCCAAGCGTGATACTCGATTATGTCAGCATAACTTTGAAAAATGCTATAAAAAGCCTGGGCTTGATATTTAATGAGACCTTAAATTTGTCTAATCATGTTAATAATCTTGTTAGTAAAGTGCAGACTGTCATTATTCGCACGCTTTACACATCTGTAAGCAACATGTTTGTAACAACTCTTATTATTTCTTTGTTATTGTACGGGTGTCAAATATTTTCTAAATTAGACTCCGTTTCTTCATGTAAGCTTACTGTTGCCTTCAATTCTGCAATTCGTTTGCGTTTCGTTTTCGAAGATATGATCATATTTCTGTTTATTCTAAATCGATTTTGGGATGTAGTTTTGACAATTATATTAAATTTTGTAAAGGTTCTGTCGGAGTTTAACCTAGACAGCCATCTCGAAGCTTTAATTCCATAGCAGTATTAATGCACGGATTAGTATCAATGCGACAATCAGCGCGCTCATGAGACAGAGTATATTCTGTCCCAAAAAGTATCAATTTATGCATGTGCATGCTTGACATTGAACTTACTGGTCGAAGCGAGACCCATCTAACATCGCTGCCGATCTGTGCGTCACGGCACCCGGTTGATTTGGCGTAACTCCACGCCGAAGTCGAATATCCAAGCATACATTAATAAGCGACCATCCTTCAGATCCTCGGATGCAGTATACAATTGTACAAAGGATAAACTCTTCTGTTCAAAGAAGAATGTCGGCCTAAGTCATGCAGACCCAGATATACTCTCTTTGCCCGCATATGGGCTACCACAAGTACCACAATGCTCACATCAAGGGGCCTTTTCCATGTTAAAGTGAATAGCACTATCCAGGGCTCTTTAACTCCGTGGTTTCTAGTTAGCAATGTCAGCTACTCCATTGATATGGTGGCTTCGTAGTCCATGACCATAAGACTATGGGTACTCCCAGTGGATGTTCATGCAGATCCTTAAACGAGACTGGTAACTCCGTTCAGGCTTATTCATATTGGCACTAATTGACGGCAGTGGACTACGTAAACTTTATGATCCACCCTTCAAGTTAGGAGAGGCTTGAGACTACAGTCAGTAATCTTATAGCTTACCAAAGTATTAGTTCCAAATCCAGACTACTAGGCTAAATACGTGTAGGCTTCACTATAAACCGCACAATCACCAGCATTCAGAATGGCTGTGTTTTCTCAGCACAAAGCATACATGTATATGTATAGTCTTTCCTTTGCTTTTACCCTCCCTTTGTAGGCATCACCAACTCCTTTTGCAGCTGTATAATAATGTTTTTAAGGATTCTTACTATACTATTTGTACTGTAAACTAATTTTTTCCCAATTGAACATGTTCGTTAATAATGCCCTGATTTACTTTTCTCCCAAGTGGGTGCCAATTTTTCATCCACTCCATTAGACTCTGGAGCTCAGAAACATTAGCAGCAACTTTCGTATTAGTCTATATCAGGCGTGTCCAACCCGCGGCCCGCGGGCCGCATGTAGCCCAGGACGGCTATAAATGGGGCCCAACAAAACTCATATACTTAAAAACTTTCTCAATTCATTTTATAAAACATTTTCTTTATCTATATAACATTTCCATGGGAGCAGTTACTTCTCGACATAATAAATGTACAATTGCGCAATATGGCCAAAGAAAGTTTTCAATGTGCAATTGTACCTACTTAGTCAAATTGACACTGAAGACATTGGGGACAATATTTATTTTTCGGAAGTAAGATGGTTAAGTCGGGTAAAATGCTGAAAAGATTTTATATTTTGCGAAATAATATCAAGTCATTAATGGAATCAAGAATAAAATCTGTGCCAGAACTGCCAGGCTCACAGATTTTGCTTTTTTTTAGTAGACTTGACAGCTTATTTAAATGAGCAAAATTTGCGTCTTCAAAGTGAAAAACAACTATGCCTCAAACTATAGCGGCTTTCGAAATGAACTGAAAATATGGTAGTCACAAATTCAAGCAAATAATAATTTATGTATTTTAGAACGTTGGCTAAGCACTGTCCTGAGAGTAACAAAAAATATTCAAACTTCATTTTCGATTTGATACAGGAATCTGAGAAAAGATTTCAAGATTTTCAAAAAAATCGTCAATTTTTTGACATATTTGCGACTCCATTTTTAGTCGACATAAACTTATCTGCAAATTTTCAAATGAAATGGCTAGGCTGCAATCTTATGTTCAACTTTAAGAAAAATTTAATAATTTCTCTTTACTGGACTTTTATAAGAGTTATCTTCCCAGAGAAAGGTACCCCATGCTTCACAATCGCTATTTTCTAAGATGAGGCACACAAAGAATAAAAATAAGAGCAAAATAACTTATGAGCACCTTGAGAACTCACTGAGAGTTGCATCAACTTCGATCGCAAAATATCGAAGCATTATTGTCTCAAAAACAATGTCAAATATCACATCAATTTCATGTTGCTATAACTTTAATTTTATAATAACAAATTTATGAATTAATGAAGCTTAAATTACCTACTTAAAATTGTTAACTAAGTATGTATATTCCTCGTTTTTGTTCATTAGCTATCTTTAGGGTTCGTACATTTTATGTGTGGCCCAATATAACTCGTCTACTTCCAATGCGGCCCAGGCAAGCTGAAAGGTTGGCCAACCCTGGTCTATATGGTATACTAAGTTTGTCATTCCGTTTGTAACACCTCGGAATAATGATGGTAGAGCAACATGGATTGGACACCCACGCATAATATTAAAAGTTATTTTATTTTTTTGCATGTCCGTCCGTCTGTTCGTCCGTCCGTGCGCACGATAACTCGAGAACGCGTATACTTAGAGAGCTGAAATTTTGTACACAGACTTAAAAAAAAAAAGTAAAATTAAGTTCGTAAATGAGACAAACAACTTAAAAAAAAAAGTAAAATTAAGTTCGTAAATGAGACAAATCGGGCAACTCCTTCGTGGGGTTGCCATACAAAAAGTTCGTTTTCCACTATATATTTGGAGACTGTCTGAAAACGCGTCGATGTTGAGCGCTGAAATTTGGTACATGGTGTTTTCATTGTACTAGCAAATAAAACTTAGAAAATGGACTAAATCGGGCAACTCTTTCTTGGAGTTGCCATATACAAATTTAAGTTTTTTACGTATACTGTAAAAACGATCAGTCCATGATATGTTTATTGTACTAAGAACTTCTTGAGAATACGAAATCTTATAAAATTGGTTATAATCATTTTTTCTGTCCGACAAACCGTTCTAGAAATATATGCCAAAAAAATCAAATTTGCACAGAAGGATGACAATACGAAATTTCATAAGGGCATTCTTAGACCAATTCTAGCTGTTTTACTTGTTCATAGTAATTTATGCATGTCATTTATTTTTTACTCTATTTCTTTTCCCTCTTGCGTAATTATATATATATTTGCTTCATTTCATCAATCAATATTCTTAATTACCATTTTTGTTACTATTATTTTTTTAATAATTTTTCTGTTTTCCTTTCTTTGTTAGCTTACCTACACGTTAAAATAAGCCTTTATCTTACAAGTGTAGAATTTAATAATAAATACAATTTTTAGGTAACTGTCCTACTTTTCTTTCTCATTACTTTCTGGATTTCATAGAAATTTCAAATTATGGTATACTGTCCCCCCCCCCACATGATCCTTTTTCATACAATTTTATGCTCCTCTAGATATTTCATATCACTACCTGCATTAGTGCAGGACATTCACCACAAATTAGCGACAATTAAATAAGTGAGAAACTTTATATATAAGTTTTCAGCGAGTTGGTGAGTTAACTTGAAGTCTATTATCACACTGCACTTAGTTTGTTTTTAGTAGCGATACATTTTTCATTGTCATGGCAAATTGATGACAAATAGATGAATAAACCGATGATACCTTGTCAAACTAAATCAGACAAGTGGTGCTTGGTCATCGAATCGTCTGCTTACTTCAGAAAAATCGTCGTTTGCCATTTCCATATATTTAACCATTTCATTATCGGTATGCAGTTAAAATTCTCTCTCTTATATTTGAAGGAATTTACAAACTCACATCCCAATTTTTATAGGTATGCAATTAGTTGAAGCTCTCAAGGCATACGAGTTGATTTCAAACCTTCAAGTATCGATGTATGTATCTACAACCATTTTTGAATTAGCTGGAGTTCATCATATGAAATTTGTTATATTATATTGGAATCTTATGTAGATAGTTTTCTTATATATACCTATATACCTGGCGTATGATTCTAGATTTTAACATGTCATTATCCTGTCTCAGACCTTTAGAGATTCAGAATTCTATAAGGCGTTCGGTTGAATACAGACAATCGTATAATAAAACATCCTTAGCGAAGTTTTGCCAATGTTCTGGATATTCTCATTCTGATATTTTTAGATTAATAATAATGTCTGTTGACGGTATTGTAATATTGGTATAGAACCGCAAAAAGATATGGTGAAGTTTGATATAAATTTCCCAGAACTGGTGAAATAATTTGCGTACAGAAAACATCTTTTGAGTAGTAGGTACCTACATAGATGATGAATTACACCTTCTTTTTCTGTGTACATACTTACTTTGTGTCGTTCAGGGATTAAATAATAATTGTGTGTAACATTCAGCCAGGCGATTCTTCGATATAAATTGCTGCATGTAATCCAATGGATTATCCTTTTTATAGATAGAAAAACTATGAAAAATTTATATTTAGACAACAGGAACAGCCTTCACACAGAACAGTCTTTGTACATAGCATTCTAGAGGCAGGGAAGCCTCTTTCTTTAGTTTGCTTTTCCATCAGAAGAAATTTTTGTTATAAGCGCTAGGATTATAGAATGTAATTAGAAGGATGATCACATCTCTGCATTATATATTCCTTATTGATCTCTATTGTAATTGCTCGAACCAGTGGCGTACTTAGGAATAACAAGGGGGGGGGGCTGGGATAATAATAGCCAAAGCGATAGACAGGTCAAAACAAGAACAAAATCTGCTTAGTTTTTATTATAGTATTATTCTTTTTATATTATGAGCAACAATTAAATATTGAAATAATTATTGTAGGTTAATGTTATTTTTATTATAAGAAATTAATAGCGGGGGTATTCTCCTAGGGTTCAGGTTCAGGTGTAGACTTAGTTCAGATGTAGGTTCGGGTTCAAGTTCACCGATTCAGGTGCAAGTTCATATGTAGGTTCAGGTGCAGGCTCAGATTCAAGTTCAAGTGCAGGTTCAGACTTAGGTGCAGGCTCAGGTGCAGATTTCAGTTCAGATGCAGGTTCAGGTTCAGGTGCAAGCTCAGATTCAGGTTCAAGTGCAGGTTTAGGTTCAGATTTAGGTACAGGCTCAGGTGCAGATTTAAGTTCAGATGCAGGTTCAGGTTCAAGTGCAGGTTCAGGCTCAGGCTCAACTGCAAGTTGCGGTTCAGGTAAAAGTTCTGGTTCAAGGTCAGTCTTGAACTACATAAAGTGTAATCCTTTTTCGTGGAATAAATCCCAGTTTACTTCTTGACCTCTCAGTTATTGTGACTTCTCTCAAAATAGTTCACCTCCCAATTATCTCAGTTTTACATTTCCATTTTTTTTTTATTTATTTCCACGTTTATCCTATATTGCCTTGCTTCTTTAGAGTTTTTTCATTTTTGTCTTCATTTATCGAAAAAAAAAATTAGATTTCGTGTATAGTTGAGAAGGGGTATTTCTTTACTTGTTTACGAGAATTTATGGATTTTCCCATCAAATAGCACATCTCTCTGGCTTAACTTTTTCTGAAGCAGTATCCAAATATACAGTAAAAGTTAATTTTTTTTTTTGGTTTTCAACTCTACGAAGGTGTTGCGTAATTTTTCTTTTTTGACCTTATATCAACAATTTTTATGAAAAGGTCGTGGTCGAAATTTAAGCTGTCTAAATCAACTCGTTCCTGGACGGACAAATAGACAGACAAGTATACAGGCAAAAATCAAAATGTTTTTTTAAATATTATATCTAGAGGTATACAATCATTTTTTGCTATATGTCGATAACTTAGGAACGCGTCACCTAGATAGTTGGAATTAGTTCACAGTGATTTTATGTTAACATTAAGGTCATGTTCGTAGATGGATAAAATTGGACAATTCTTTGGTTTTAATCGTCATATCAAAGCTTTGATTTTAAATTTGCGTTAAACTAGAGAATTGGAATTAAATACGTGTCATGCTTCAATATTTAATTTAAATATATAAAATAACGCGCACGAATCCCACCATGAGTTTTTTTAATGACAAGAATATTTAAAAAAATCAAGAAAAACTTAGACTGTCAACGAGATCGAATCTCAGTATGATTTGCTTTAAATGAAAAACATCTTTAAAAAAATAAATATAATATTATAAAAATAATAATAAATTAATAAAGTTAAAAAAATAATAATTAAATAAAAAAATAGAAAATTAAAAATATTAAAATAATTTAAATTTTTTTTTTTTTTTGTTAAATTAATGAACAATTTGGTAGTATGAGAGGGGATTTATCACAGTCATGCATAATTATTTAATAGATGGCATTCATAAAAAATTACTAAGCATTACTCACAGAAATTGTTTTTATGATGAGTCCTTTCCTTATACATAACTTATGTGCGGTCGCAGAGAATTAACAAAGAGGAAATATTAGAGGATTGCCCTCAGGGATTATTTGAACATACCGAAGAGAATTATAAATAAAACTTCAAATCCAGATACAATTACTACACACATTTTCGTCACCTGTCACCTGCTGCGTTAACAACATATATATACGTACAAGAGCAAATAAAAGGACACAAAACTTCCACCATATTAGGCTTTAACAGGGTCCTTTGTCATTCGATAGTATTTTTGGCTTTGTTAGCTGTATTCGAAATTATATTGACATTCAGGTGTATCAGAAAACCTTTCAATCGAGGAATAATGTAATTTTTGTTTGGAGGCCTACATATATTTAGATATATAATGGAACACGTCCGTTATTTTACCACCTTCTGAGTTCATTTAAGGATACCTTTTGTGCATTGACATTGGAATCATTTGTTTGCCTTTGATTTCATCCTTGGAAAATGTATTTAATTCTATGAGTGTAGAATATGCTTATGATTGTTGGTGAATTTTCAATTTAGAATATTCCTGTCCTTCGCTCTCTCTCTCTCTCTCTCTCTCTTTCTTTCTTCCTCTATCTCTCTCTATCTTAATTCAATTGAACGAGAATGCTTAGCACCGATATGTACATTATTATGAAAGTCGATCCATTTGAATAGGACGTTTCGTTCGCCCCCCCCCCCCCCTAACTTGTCACACATATTCAGAATGAAATGTCATCTGCGCTTAAATTGCATTTTAAATATTCATCTCGATATATACATTATATTATGTTGTATATATATTTGCATCAGGAATATACACTGGAATATTGGGTATAGTATGTATGGATGGATGAAATGGTGAATGATATATAGTACATATATTAGACATACATAAATATCGCTATTCGCCAATTTACCGATGTAGCTGGTATCGCCGCGACGGACGACTTAAGTGTTGAATTTGAAAAGCGCTGAATCCCTCTCGTCGCCTGTCACATCAACTCAACCATTTCAGGATAAAATTGTCAAGTAAAGTTCCGTCACTATATATATATATATGTTGGAGATACGAGATGACATTGTCATACCCATTCCTTATTTTTGCAGAGTAAAGATGGTACTGGTACTGAGTACTGAGTACTGAACCGACAGCTGATATCCTTCGATGTGGCTCTGCAAGAACTCCATCCAAGACATCTTCTCTCAGATACTTCAAGTGTGGATGATAAATACATTTTGCTGACAATACGGTCTTGAGTCTGGTTCTCTCGTCATAACTATATCATACATTTCAAGTTTGTAATATTTACGAGAATTTCTTCTTCTTAACGTTCCATCGCATCCATATCATCTGAGTTCAACTATATATACTCGTATATATACAAACTTCGAATCGACATATAAGAGTATGCTTTGCAATGTCCGGATGTGTGACTCTGATGCTGATGTAGCATCTTTCAGAGTCTACTACTTCTTGTCTATTTTTCACAAGAGAGAGACCCATTGTTAAATATGTCGATAATAAAAAGTTACATTGTGGGTGTCTCTCGCACTTAACTCCACTATTTATACCCACTCAAACGATCGAAATAGAGATGATGGGTATAATAAAATTGTTTGTATCCTTTTTATGGCTCAACGAAAATATGTTCTCGTAAACTGGGTATTTTTCGTAATTCCTGTTTTTCTGTTTTTTTTTTTTTTGCTTTAACATTTTTTCTATTTGCTACAAATACAACAGAATGAACAGGAAGAATTGCTGGGAGTTGGGGGGGGGGGGGGGGGGGGGGAGTAAGTACCTAGTATACTTAGAGAATGATGTCGATGACAACATCACATCAATGTCGGGGGAAAATATTTTTACATATTTTGATGAATTTTTGATTTTTGCTGTTCTCATGTTTGTTGAGGACTCGTAAATAAATCACTTTTTGATTAGATTTGAAAAAGTTTGAGAAGAAATTCAAGAAAAATTGGATACACTGAGGGTTGTCAACTGATTTATCAAAATCATCTACCGAGATGTCTTCGATATATATTAAATTTATGCTACTTTTAGGTAGATTAATCGACAAATATTGACACAAAAAAAAAAAGTTTTTTTTTGTGTATATGGGCATTGTGTGTATAAGTTTTTTTTTTTATATATATGAAAGACATGTGAGAAGGGTCTATACAATACATATAGTTATATTTACTAAACCTGAATGGGAAGATGTTATATTTTCTTATAATTTCCCTCATGCTATATCTAGAAATTCTTTAAATTCATTGTGGTATATCATTGCTTAGCCCTGATATCTATCCATATATAAAAAGAAGAATATTTTATCATTAATGTTAAATTGGTTTCTTTTTAAAATTTTAATTCGCAAATCTTTTGAACATGTATGAGTACGGTACGCATTGGTCCCTTGTTCCTTGACCCTGCAATATGAGAAATTTTAAGCAATTACTTTAACATCTAAGGAAGCAGCTTATAAAAGGGCATCCAGGCAGAAAAGAACTGATGGAAAGCTACTACAGAGCTCATATTGAGATTATGAATAACATTTAAATATGTTTTGTCCGTAACAATACTCTCATTGGTCAATTCGGATAGAAAGACTTATATGGAATATCAGCAGGAATCTGTTATTCATTTCTATCGACTGGAACCTATTAGAAAATCATCGAAAAAAAGACTTAGAACTATTGAAAAATAACCATTCTATCAGAAAAAGAAAACTCCACAGAGGGTAGATCCTGCTGATAAGCAGAAAAAATCCACTAGTCTTCATCAATCGTCCTACAAGCCGGTGTCCAAATGGTATCTATATAAATTATGGAATCTCTTTTCGAAAAATTCCTTCCCGAAAATTGTTTAATTATTTTGTACAGTAGTGGCAACTGTTTTTCGCGCTTTCCAAATTTTATGCAAGCGTTTTTAGATGCCTTTTATGACGCCGAGTATACTATACGTTTCACTTCTTTGTGAAAGTCTCGAAAATCTCGACATGTTTATGGCGATTTACTTTTATATAGGTTGTGTTACTTAATCATTCTATTCTTATTGGCCCCTTTACGTGTAAGCTATGATGCTTTCTTCCACTAATATATTATGAGTAATTTTTCCAACTGTTATGCTTGATCAACATGATTGGAAATATGCAGTTAAACTTGTTATGAAAGTAAAATAAAATTTTATTTTTGTAAACAAATCTTACACTTAAATAGAATATTTATATTTGTAAATTCGCAATTTATTTATTTAAGTAAAAGTTTTCTCCTACTTTTTATAGTGACAAACTCTTTGATAACATCCTCAAAACTAATTTCCCGTAACACATCTGCTTCTGTGCTTAGTAGAGATGAAGCATCAAGCCTGTCTCGTTCCATAATTGTTCTGTTGAGATTTTTTTATATACTTAAACTGAGAAAATTATCGCTCAGCTGAATAATTGGTTATCATTCATAATAATAATATTTGCTGGATTCAATGTCAACAATTATGAAGGCATACTCAATATTGTCGATATTCGCATTAAGCCTTGAAAACAATTGCGACGGCCGTAAGAAAACTGACCAGAAAAGTTCGCTGTCAAAGATTGAAAAGCACAGTGTCTTTTGCAAATGCTTAAAATTACGGCAGCCAACGAACTCGCCATTGAAATTGATCAAATTCTAATTTCATTGTTGATCGCTTCAGTGCTACCAACAAAATTAAACGAATTAAATTGCTTTCGCAATTATTTTTCTCATTTTAGGGTTCTAGGATACTGCGTCAATTTCAAAAAAAAGAAAAAAACATTTATCTTGAGGAAAAATTGTGCTAAGGCATAAAATTCTTTACAACTTAAAAGACGAGCAGTTTAGGCAAGTGGATAAAGAAGACATGATTTTGGATATTGCGAGGCGCTTAATTACAAATGCTGAGGTTCGGACATTTTGCATTTACGAATTTAGTTAATTTCTGTATTTTCATATAGAGAAAAATCTCCGCTATATTATAAAAAATATCGCCGATAAGATTACATAGGTACTGCAGTTGCAAAATGTTCTTTTTTTATAATCGCCGTTCGCCGCCGATCGTGGGAATTGTGTTTGCAATTTTTCTATTTCAAAAGCTTTTAATCTCGGCTTTTCGATGACGTGCTACTGGATAACCATAAAGTTGCCGGTATTACCAACGAGTCACTGTTGATCATTATAAAATTCAAAGAATGCACATGCGCTTATGTATCAACTGAGGCCTAACCAACAAACAATAATTGTCACAAGAACCAAAACAAAATTTTTCACCCAAGTATAAGAGATTTCCCGTTGAAGGGAAATTGATGTACATATATACATTAAAACATAAAAAAAGCTCATTTAAAATTCTAGTAATGTAAAACTAAAAGAGAGAAGTGGAAATTGTTCATTTAATTGCCAAAGCATATTTGTTTAATTGATCAAAACGCTTTGAACAATTTACCAAAAAGAAAGTTCGGTGGAACCTATCCTAGCACCATTAGTTACGTAGAGCCAATCAGAAATGTAAACAGATCACACTGTGAACTCGACCTCGTCATATTCGAGCTTTTGTAGAAGAGAAAGTCAACTCAAAAATAAAACTCCTAGTGGGGAACAATTATTGTCCCGTTTGCTCCGACATAGTAGGTCTGTCTGGTAACCTTAGAGCAAAATACTTTGCATAAAAATCAAGTAAAAACTCCTATGCGGAAAAGAGGATAACTAAAGAAAAGTTACCAGACACTTCTCGAGTAAATTATGTTAAGCTTGTCATGTGTAAAAAAATTTGACAGCTACGTTTGCTGTCGGAAGCAAAAAATTAAACAATTTTGTAAATATTTGGAGGAATATTTTGTTTAAGTAAAACAGCGTTCTCACTTTTCTTAATAGTTGTATTAAAATCGCAACTCTTTAGATGACTTTTCACTCGATATCAGAACAGGCGGCTTAACCTCAAATTTAATACTTTTGACAGTCAGCTGATTGCATATCGGAGTTACACATCCTTGTGTCTAAAAATGTATAACTTTGTGCAAAGGGGAAACGTATCAGTTTACTAAATTTTCATAATCCCTAATGTTAACAGACGGTTTGTGTGTAATAGTTTTTACATGGAGTAGAAGCTTTCGAGTTAACAGACAGAGCTATTGTGGTGCTTAATAACCGGTCACGCGTTGGTATTCTTAGCATAGCGATTCACGTGCAACGCGTTCTCCTAATTTATTGTAATTTGAATTTTTGGTTCTGTTACTCGCGTTATAACAATTCTAGCAGGAAAAAAACTGAAATTTTCTTTTATTTTATGGAAGTGGAATCAGCTGATTGCATGGTCAATGAGACTTTTTAGCGACAAAACTAATATGTTTCTCTAGGTGCTTGTTGTCCTAACTTAAGAAAGCATCTGGTTTATTTTCCGCTGTGTATGGTAGTCCTCAAGAAGGCTTCGTAAGCTTGAAACCTACCAAAGTTTTAATTGTGCTGGCACAATTATTAGACAGTAAAACAGGGACTATAAAAGATACCGGCAGTCGTCACAATATGTTGTGGTTTATTTATTAAATTACCCCAAAAATAATAAATAACGGGGAATCTTTAAGTATCTGGCAAGTCAAACGGGAACTTACAATTAGATATTTAGCTCTTCATAGAATTTCTTGTTTAAAAAATGACTTAAATTTCTTCTATTTCCATTTTATTGATGCCCCTTTTCTCCTGATTCCCTAAGCACATGCTTAGTTTGCTTAATGGTTAATCTGGTCCTGCGAGCCATTTCCCTATTAGATCTCGGTGAGATGTTTTGGGATCTGCCACCTTTTGAAACAGTTGCATTTGTACGCTTTTTAATTTTCAGAATCATTCCTTGACTAATTTTACGCTAAAATCCGCTATCTAGTAATTTAATAGCTTGATTTTTTATCTCCGAGGTTATAGAGCGCATTTTTAATGACTGCTCCAAACACACCACAGAAAAGTGAAAGAAACACTAACTCTAGCCATTCAGCAAGCAAACAATGACTCATTTTTTTTCGAAAGAATTGAAGAATTTTCAGAATAAAAACTGCTTTTTATATGGCGTGCAAAACTGAACACATGGCTTCATTGAAGAAATTTTCTTCTATTATATGAGTCGTAAGTACGTTTTTTATTACACCCATCTGCGATTTAGCGGTATCATGTAAGAGACAAAGGATATTCAAACATAGTAACATGTAATCAGTTTTGCTTGTCACCAGGGGCGGATTTCCCTATAGGCCGAGTAGGCCCGGGCCTAGGGTGGCAGATTTAGGGGGCGGCAAAACTTGGTGGGAATATTTTTTTTTTTAGTAGACGCGCCCTCTGTGAACCCACACGTCAACGTTTAAAAATTCAAAAATGTGTCCATAGCACCCAGCAAAAAAAATCATCATTTTCACTTTGCTCCACTACAGACTACATATATTAGACTGGGTTATTTCTTATTTTTTCGTGTTTTACAGGGAGTAGGGGGCGGCAATCTTCCATAGGCCTAGGGCGGCCAAGTGATCAAATCCGCCCCTGCTTGTCACTGTAAATAGGATTTGCTCAAGGGTATATTACGGCTTGGGCTCGCTTTATGCTGTCTCTCAACATATTGATGTGGTCGCTCGTACAAGACTTTTCCTAGTCCTGATACTATCACATTTCTTCTATGCGGATGTCGTACTGTTCCCAATTTTCTGCGGTAACTTCTCTAAATTGTTTCGTGCATTGAAAGCCTGCCACAGATATGTCTTTGATCTAAACGAGGATCATATGTGTCCCCCTTCTCCTCGAAATGTTTCTCCACTGTTCGTTGTTTAATATGTATGAACTGAGCACTCTGAAGCTGATTTACAAGGCTAGAAATGGCCTACGTTAGTTGTTTCATTTAAAGCATCTTGAACGGATTTAGGAGGGTCCTCCCTAGGTTTCACTCGCAGTACGACGGTAAAAACGCTTTCCTATGTGGGACTGTGATAACTTGACGACGCGTTGCGAACTATGTTGGGCAACCACACCACATTTGTAAGGTTTGCGCTATGCAAAGCGAAAAGCCACTTTGCAAACTAAAAAGGGTGTGAGATAGTAGGCCCAGATTCTAGGGTAGAAAAATTAAAATCACTCTGATGTCAGTTGTAAGATCGTGAGCCTTGTTTTTCTTAAATTTTAAGACTCGATTATAACGTGTGAAATTTGCTTATTTAAAATGACCCTAAATACGGGAACTAACTTTAACTAATAAAGAAGGCAACATAATATACCAAGCATCCTAAGGATTTCAATTTATTATCGCAAGAAGAAGCCGTATGTTCATGGCCGCCCCACCAAGGGATCGGACATTCTTTTCTTTTCAGATTCTTCTCTCTGGGGAGACAATTCCTGCTCAACCAGTGCAATACAGACAAGTATGTGCGACAATAATCAGACCAGTTTGCAACTGCTGATTCACCATGAATATTATAGGTCTGGGACAGATAGGCCTTACATAGAGCTACTGTCAGTTCGCTTGGGCTAGTTCGACATCGGGTCGACTAGCTCTTTACGTTATTTTCAGGTGGCTAACATTTTCAAAATGCATCCAACGAAGAGAGCAAGCCTTCTAGCTCGAACTCGTTTTCAAGGTTTGGTTCAAGCGGAGTTGTCAGCCGCCACTTTTTATACTGTAGTCAACCGCCATGTTGATACTGGGGTCCTATCAAAGGCACCTTTTAGATTACACTTAAAGGTCATTTTACTGAAGTCATCTGGCACCGCTCACCGCCGTTCTTTCTGTTACTACTCAGATTATACGTAGGGTAGTCCTCGTAGTTGAGAAACTGCTACCCCAAGACCTCCAAGGTCTCGCCTCTCGAGTATACCCTCGATGCTAACAACTCCACCAACCAGATTTGACTACGTTCGCCCTATTTGAGTGCACTACGTTCTCACGAATTAGGTACGTTTTGGTACCGCCGACTCCCAACATCAACTCTCAAGCAATTAGTGGTCCTTGAGCCCACGTGTTCGCACATAATACTAATGGACGATCATTTGAAAACGAATATCTGATGTCGCCAAATGCAGCGTTTCGTTGAATTCGTTTAGGTCAGAGGCTCAGGACTTATTGAATAAACTTACTTGATTTACCTTCGAGCATGTAATTTCTGCTTTTGTTGTCTCAAATACAATCTTCATTTTACCCAACAATTATAACTTTTTACTTTTACTTTTTTTTTCTCTGGTAGTGAATTTAGCAGTGGTCCGCATATATTTTAAATTAAATCAATCGTTTCTTTTTATATCTTAATTCAACCGCCATATTTTCCACAATCAACAATTTTCAATCTTGCCATTTAAAAGTGTGCCTGCTGGTGTTCAGTCTATTTGGCCGATTGGTCGACAGCCTTCAACTATTTGCTGTTCTGCTTTAATACAAAGCATACTCTTGTATACTTTACTATGTATAATAAGTTCCCACTACTTCTTTGTATTTAATTATTTGTTAGGGTTTTATTTATATCATACTTCACTACACCATGTATATATTAAGCTCCCACTACCTCTATTTTATTACTTGTTTGGCTAATGTTATTGTTAATCATACTTTGTCATACTGTACTATATATTTATTAAGTTCACACTACTTCCATTCTTCTATTATTATTATTAATCTACTGCGTAACTTTATATGATGTGCTTAATTCTACGCGTGCCATACAATTTTTGAAGAATATAAGCTACTACTGTTAGCCATTTAAAACTCTAACAAATAAATAAATCAATAAGATGCGGTCCTTCAATAGTTACATTAATTTTTATCCAGCTTTACGAATTTTTGGGAAATCTCAAAACGACTGTATGTAATAATTCTAAATAAGGCCTCCTACCGGATAAAATTAAGTATAAATACCTAGTCTACATACAGAAATCTTTTGGTATACCGGAATGCGCTTTGATCTGGAACACCCTATATATATTTTTAATAATACACACAAAAAACATCTTTCTAATCTACATTAAAAAATTATAAAAACTTACAGGTAAAAAATATGGAGTCTTATTATGAAGGTCATGTGACTGTTGCTACTTGGTGTTCGAGAAATTTGTGGAGGTAGTTGTTGTTTTTCCAAAAAAAAAAAAGAAATTTCAGTTTTTTAGTGATAACGCAGCATATATCAGAATATAGCCGATTGTGTGATCTATCAGACCTTCGAATATCCTTGAATATGCAATAAATTGAAAAAATTGAAAAACAAAATACCACATTTTTTTTTCATCCATATCACACAAAAGGATCTACCTATCCGCCTCAGTAAAATTATTCAACAAGAACTAGTACGCCATTAGAATGTCAAAAAAATGATATTTGAAGTAACCGGAAACTTGCTCCAAAGGACTTTAATCTTTTCAGTTGTCATTTGACTGGTTTTAAGAGAAAGAAAAAAAAATACTCCAACTCTACACACTCCTTTTAACCCACCTTCAAAGCTCCCTGCACTTTTTCATAAATCCTACAGTGTAATACGAAAAATTTTCCCTGTCATCCTATGAAATCTTCGAGTTTTTATTGATAAATCCGCCCGAGTATGGTGGTGGTGGTATGGTGTTCAAATCAAGAACGGAAGAAAAAAAAACAAACTAGAAATCCACTGAGCTCAGATGAATAAAGATAGAAATTGTAACAGTACTGACTAGCTCGGGTGGGATTCGGAACTGACTGAGCCGAATAGAGTGGTATATGATGGGTGTACCACTATAGTACTTGGTACTTTGGTAGTTTATTTCCAGTTCTTTCCCGCACTGAAGATGTCACGATAAAAATGTTCAAACGAGGTTTGGCATTCTATTCAATTTCCAATGTGCATGTTCTCTCCGATAATATGGTACACTCAGAGGTATAAAGGACTTAAACCATCGTACTATGCACGAAAAGACAAGACAAGACAGGATTGCCTTTTCGGAAAAGTATAACGTTGAAGATTTGAAAGTAATACTGAAGGTTTTTGACTCTTAAAAAAAGTATCAGTTTATGCTATCAAACAGTTTTATTGTGTATATAGCGTGAAATTCTGATATGTCAGTTTTTACCATCAAACATCACCTCGTCCTATATCAGTTTCATTCTACATGGAATATCCATTCTGTTCGAACCATATCCCCTCAAGATTCAGTTCGTGAACGAGTAAAAAACTCATCCGAATAGAAAATTTGACTGAAGATGGGTTCTGTCCACATATGACGTGTGTAATATATTTGTAAACCAAATTTTATTATTAATTTGGTTCGCTCTACTTTGTGCACGAAATATGTAGGTGTACGTACAACCATAGCATCAACAACTATGTAAGCATATCCTATATATTCACTTATGGGAAAATGTCTCCAAATTTAGTGTAAAGCTGAAATATTTCTCAAGGATGATAGCATACATACCATACCATACCCACTCACCATGGCGTTTGTAAGTTTTGTGGCAACATCTATTTATGAAACGATCGTGAATATCTAACTAAAGCTAAAATATTTCTGCAGAAATTCATATAGAGTGTAGCTATATGTTATACCCTTTCCGTTAGTTTCATGGACGATGACGACGACAACTACATATCATTACATATATAGGTCACCGTATATGAGTAGTGTGACTGATATACGAACTCGGTTGACTATATCAACTTCATGTGATAAAAGATTCATGAAATTCTGTTCTATTAATTCATTTGGTCAGCCGTCGGTGTTCATACTGTCCTGTCATCTCATGTGTATTTCCTGAAGTAGTTAGGAATAGTATATCTGATCGAGCTTATTGGATTAATTTTAGATAGATACTTGTAACTTGAACTTGTAAATAAATTTACTGCCTCTCTCTCTCTTCATTTCGTGCTCATTTGTAATAGTTACCTTACACGTGGATTTTTATAGGTGATTTTACAATTCAAATTATGTTGACGAAGTTGGGAAGGTATAGTCCATGAACGTATTGACTGATACCCACTTGCATTTTCATTGGTTATAATGATAAATAAATAAATATAAGAGCGAAAGACATGGGGCGGGATGCTCATGGGAATCCATATTCTAAACTATTGTGTCATCGATAGTAAATTGATTTAGATTTTGTCTAACACAAGTACGGTGCGTAGCGTCCAGCGACTGCTCAAGAAACAAAATGTATTTAGACATGATACGAGTCTTGTAAAATTTCGCTAATGGAGTAACATAACGCCTTTATTCTTTTAACAAGAGCTCAGGAATCTTCTAGTGCTTTTAGCTAAATCAAACTTATAATATTTACTCCATTGATGGAAATGTATTGAGTTATGTTTGAGTCATATTAAAAAGCATTGAATTTTAGATGCATTAAATTACACGTGATTCGTTCTTCCCTAAGCCAGTATTATTTAAGCCCATTTTTTAGTGAATTAAATGTTTGAAAAATAACTATTATTGCTATCCACAACGTTCCCCGCGGAAGTCTCAGTAATATAAAATCGAACAAATAGTTATACTAAATCGAGTATGAATTATCTGCCAAATTGCGAATAGAATTGAAAGTGAGAACTAAAAACCTACAAATAAAAATCAGAAAGAGTAAAGGAGAATGATCTGAACCTTGCGGTACATCGTCATAAATTAAATAGGCAGTGAGATATAACTTCACCTATAATAACACATAAATTGAACGTCCGGAAATATCTTCCATTTGAGGAGGTGTTACTGTTCTGACCTCTATTGCCTTATGCTTGGTTATAATTATAGAATATTAGCCTCTCTTTCGAAGCCCTTCGAAATAATTAGTGTAAAGTTTAGAAAACCCGTCAATATTAATAATAGAGTGAGGAATGATATTGTACTAAATCTCCAGTTGAAGGACCAGCATAAAAGATGCTTTTAAGATTCCTCACAACAAAAGGAAAAAACGGAGCCATTATAAGGTCACTCCTCCGTATATTTATGTCACACGTTTTTTTTTCGTGACTTAGGAATTTGAAATTTGGTAGAATGTTAGGTCCGTGTGACGCACACATACATATTTCGTCAGTCAAAGGTTATGAAATATGAAAAGGCTACTTTCAAGGATTTCAAATTTTTTTTTAATTATTGATGAATTAGTTCTAAAGATACAGCCCCTGATGTGTGAAATAATACCGTGTACCCAGGTCTTGGTTCCTAAAGCTAAAAAGCTAAAATGTTGACATTATCAAGTTTAGTAGGCATTGAGTCATATATAACAGGAAAAAGAATGATGGTCAAGCATATTCGACTGTTTGATTTAGCCGAAATTTAGGGAGGGATGGGGCAATAACGGATACATAAGAAAATTGGGGAAATATACGAGTAATTATTTATATTATTTGAAAAATTAAATATAAGCAAGCAATGTGGTATTTTTTTTATGTTTTAAAAATGAAAATAAACAACTTCAAAACTATTTGAAAATAATTAAAAAAATATTCAAAGATAGGTATTTATTTGTCCGGTTATGCCCCATATGCTTTCGGAGGTACTCATCTCACTCGAAATCGTCCAAGCCTTCTTCATTCCATTTAAAGCAATGCTCGTGCGTCAATTCTCCTGCAATTCAAGCACTGAACCCAACCAGCACTCTCCATAAATAGAACAAAATAAGATCAATCACGTTTCAATACTGAAAACCTCCAAAAAAGGTATACTGGAATTACTCGCTAAAATATTTGAGTGGCGTTGTCACTGTCCATTTTAACCCCGGTGTCCGATATTGTTCCATCTTCTCCTATCACAATGCAATACAGGCCTCATACAACAACATTATTAATAAATTAAATAAATTCTATCGGAGTCCTAAAAGGAAGGGTTTATCACATTGCTATCGATCTTCAATCACTACAGGGAGGAAATTATTTTAAAGCAAAACCTCTATAGTCCTTCCTTTCCCTGGAAAATCTCAACTTGGATAGGACAACTTCGCCTTAAAGCAGTCCATATTGCATCCTTATGTTGTCTTCATCTTCATATGTTCACATCTAGCGAAGACTTTCTTGAGCACATAAACTTATCGGTTCTATTTATTCTCCAGTGCTACTTTGAAATTGTTATGTTTATGATCCGATTACGTTGGCTTTTAGTGAGATGTGTTATTGCTGACTTGAAGTGGATACCTGAAGCGTCAGTGTATTCATTCTTCTTAATAGCCAACCAATTTAACTGATCTGCACTAATGTTGTCTCGGGCGGAATACTTGATACGTCAGAGTATTCATTCTTCTTAAAATGCGGTCAATTTAGGTGGTATGCACCAATGCTGAATCGAGATGAAAACCAGCATGCGTTCTTCTTAATATGCAGGTCTCAGAGAAACAGCGTATATTGAGGAACGCCGAGAAATTGTATTTACAGGACTTCGTGGCTGTGGTGCCAGCAACTGTTCCGTGGATTGTCAGTAGTGTCGACCCTCGACGTTGGACAGACTGTCCCAATGACAATTTGGCCACAGAATCTTGAACGTTGTCGATTATAACTGAAGTTTACGGCGGCGTTCTGCGTTATCTTGGTTAAGCAACAAATGGTATTACCTGTTACAGTGCCGAACTCATTTAGAAGATGCTGGGACTGTCCCTATGACAATCGATCCGAAAAGTAACTAGAAAAGCAACGCTCAATAGCGATGGTGCCTATAGGCAACTGTTGGTTGAACTACTTTAGACGAAAAGTCCTGGTTGCTTCCGTGTTGGGATTGATCCTCAATGCGATTGTCTCTACGGTTAACCTGGTCCAGTAGATATGAGAGAGTGTAGTAGTAGAGATTAGAACGTCACGTTTGTCTTGATGTTCTGATTCTGGGGCTTCGGTATACTGCGCACTTATTCAACCTCTGTGCCGATGATGGGATAACAACTGATGGATCTAGACTTCGTTCTCTGTAACAAAAGTCTATAAATTATTATGGCGTAAAGGAAAGAGTCTCATTCAATTTGCTGTCCGCCTTATACGCTGATTCTTTATTAATTGGACTTATTATTTGTTTATTATTTTTTTTTCTTGCGTGTCCTTCTCGGTTGACATGAACAATTATAAGGCTTAAAGATAAATTTTGTTTTATACAAATCACAGCAAGAGCCTACCTAGCTGAGACCTTTTTGCGTTCAACAAAGTGTTCTGGCAGCAAAATTTTGGAATCAATTTTTGACTAGATTTCAAGCGTTCGAAAATATGCGACTCGGTAAAGACGCGTCGCCACAGGCTTACTTAACCCTATCCACTTAATTATTATGTCTATTGTTGAAGATGGGCTATATCTATCTATGATTCAATATTAGTACTAGATTAGTAATTAATAGGTTATTAAAACGTACTATCCTCTTTTGCATTGAAACACTCATGGAAACAGGGACAAATGTTAAAAATGACAGACAAAAATTAAATATTGTGTTTCAACATACGTTGAATAAAAGATTTTTTAATTACAACTTTCTACCATAACAATCATTTGTAATTTGTAAATATCCTTAGTATGCTTACAAATTTCAGTCGAAACTAGGTAATTTACCACAACATCCTACGTGCTAATAAACAACGCGCAACTTTGAATTAGTTATTTAAATTTCAACTCGAAAATTACACGGGGAAATAATTTCCTTGTTATACCAAAATGAAGCTGATGAAGAGTCGGTATACACCTGAATGAATGAGGGTAATCTATTAGCAATTCTACACACATTAAATACGTTTTCAAAGTTCTGTTCACAAAGTATCCCATGAAGCAATGTAAAATTAAATCACATTCCGCACAGAGCAAAGCCAATAAAGCCAAAATACTCGAACGTTTGCGGAGAAGAACACCAGCAGGATAACAATCGGTCCAAAATTTGCCTAAACTGACTGATACCAAACCCAGTAGTAAAAGATTCCACTGGATATCCCGAACCTGATCCTGTTCTGGTTTCAGGGATGTGTATCTGTCACTATTTTATCTCTCTGAACTGTGGTTGTTTTTGTTTTTTTTTTGCTAGCGTTACATTTATTCAATTTTTGATGTACATACATATATACGTACGCAAAGTACCTATACTATGTATGTATATCCGTGTATACGTTTTTCCCTGAATCCTTTTGTTACAAATTTAAAATGGAAATCATTTTTGCGCATTTATGAAAGTGCGGATTCGTCACGTGACACTCGTTCCCATCAAAAGATTAAATACCTGTGTGTTGTTTACATGCAAATTGTGGGTACTTGTGGCGGCGGGGGGGGGGGGGGGGGGCGTATGCAACGGATTATTGTACAAATGGAAGAAGTCCAACGTTGTTAGCACATTCATCTGCAGAAGAAAAATGGAAATGGAAATGTTAAGGTGAATTAAGTCGCAAATGTGCTCGAGCCGTAAAAATGCTTCGAATATCCATTTCAATGTGCAAATAACATCCTAAAGGAACACATTATATGAAGGAACGAATTGCACTATACTGTTAACAGCCCTTGGCATTTTAATTTTGTTTTTCCTTTTTTGTTATTATGCAGAATTTTCTATGTTGGGCTGTAATTAACTCAACATGTTGGAAGAACTTCATTTATCATTCGTGGAAATTTATTGTTTTATAACGTGTAAGGTTCAAAAGAGTTCGTTTGTACGTTTTTGATAGACTTGTTAAGTTTAAAAATCAGTTGCTCTTTGAGCAACATAAAGCTAGAACTGATAAGGATTTCATTTGTGTATTCTAAACCATAAAGTTGGATCATATATTTATGTATTTATGGTAGAGTTCACCATGTTTGTTCTGGTGCATGTTAGATATCTGATGGTGGAGGCTTGTCTATACGTTTTTACAACTGTACACTTTGGAATATTTCCAATTACCACTTTTATTTTAACATACTTATATTAACTTTTTTAATCATTCGTGGGACAGCCGGATATAGAAAAAAGTTCAGGTATAGAACAGAATAAATTATTCGTGTATTTGGAACGATACTATACATAATTTACAAAGATTTTAGCTCTTCTACGTGTTCTCTGGCAGTGTCCGAAAAGCAGAATTTTTGTATGGCAACCCTATGAAGGAATTACCCGATTTATCCTATTTTCCAGCCTAATTTTATTTTATTTTTTTTGTAAAGCCCATCTGTAAAATATCAGCTCTCTAAATACACGCGCTCTTCAAAATTTCACCTCTCTAAGTACACGCGAGTTACAAACATTGACCTAAAACGTGACGTAAATCAGACACCAGATCTATCAGAACCAGACCCATACCAAACTGCAACAACAAAACCCATGGCTTGGTAGTGAGAAAGTCTAAAATTCAACTTTCTCACATTTTCATATTTCAACCGCAACATTCTTTTATTAAAGCTAATTTCCCACATTTTCACGGCACAACGTCAGCATTTTTCATAAACCGTAAAGGTGTCATGTTAATTCATATATAAAATGCAAATGTTATCATGAGATACATAAAAAGTGCTTACCTGACAATTAGAAGAACACCAAAAAGACAAATTGTAAAAGCTCTAGAGAAGTTAGTAATTAACGAGCCTCGGTGTTTAAATGGTCGATCGAGTCAGGAGAGTAGTATAACTTAATTGTTGTGTTTTTTTTTTAGACAAGAGCTTATTTTAATTGTACGACGGAATTGTGAAAGAAGGTTTGAAAGAAAAGATCAATAAAGCAAACCAATTAAACTACAGACGGTGAAAGGTGTTGCGTTTTTTATTATCTTCTTTATGACTGAAGCTAGTAAGCTATCGCTTTTGAGTGAATCGTCATTTTTGGATAGAAGTTTCTTACCTTCCAGTTTAGTTCCATGATCGGTGAAGTACCACGACCTAACTCGCGTTCTGCAAAATTTCAGCTCTCTAAGTACATGCTACTCGAGTTATCGTGAGGACGGATGGACGGACGGAAGGCGTGCCCAACCCATTTTTCTCTACCGGCATTATTTCTGTGCATTACAAATGGAATGATAAAGTTAGTATACATACTCTGTGATTTCATCTGGGGTATAAAAAACAACATCGCTACTTATTTCAGAAAATTATTTACAAGAAGACACCTGAAAGTGACGATCGAGTTAGCATTCTGGATGTTATATGGTAATGAATTCCAGATTCGAGTAATTTGAACAATTTAAGATCTATCGAGTACAGAGGTCTGAAAACGTGAAATTAACATTTAATTTGTAACCTCTGGTAAATTTCAAGGATTGAAACATGTTGCTCAAGTAAACGGACTGAGAATGTAATGCTCTACGCTTAAGATATACTTCAATAGAGCAACCTAGCAGTGGAAAATTCAGGTCCGACATATGATCGAATCTTCGAAAACAAACCTCATATAATCACTAAATGCAATTTGTAATTTTCTGGAGTAGTGTGAATCTAGTATCGGGAAAACAGGTGAACCGTATGTGAAATGCTCTAATATTAAAAGCTGAACCAGATGGCAGCGTATACCTTAGGTAAAAACATTCTAGCAGACAATAAAAGGCGCCGAAAGCTGGCGTAAATCGTTGATGCGTTAGAGTTAACGAGATCGCAACATGTTATGTTAGCGTTTAAGGGACCCCGAGGTTACGGACTTTATCCACATTGAAAAACTATTCAAAAGAATAGAAGGAAGTGGTTAAGGAGCAAAAGTACCTACCCTAAAGGCAAAAGCGATACAATGTGACTTGCTTGGATTTAGTTTAAGTTTGTTGTCAATCGATCAGGTGTATATGTTATGCAAATCGCAGTTCATTTGAGCAACACAATCGTTGATGAGACCTAGAGAACGACTGAAATAGACCTGAACTCGTCACCATAAGTATATGGATATTGACATCTTGTATTATTTTGAGTATATAATTGATGTGTTGGCTGAAGAGTAGAGGACCAAGAACAGAACCTTATGGTACTTCAGAGGAAGAAAAATTAAAGTAATTATTGTCTAGAAGAGTAACCTTTTGCTTTCGCCCGTTTAAGAATTCAATGAACGGCTCGGCATGAGAAATGGAATATATTAAACAATTTTTCTTTTAGTAAGTTTATATGGTAAACACTTTCGAAAGCTTTGGAGAAGTCTAAAAGTGCCAGAACACAAATCTTTTTATCTCTTTTATCAAGTGCAACGCGGCGAATGTTTGTTGTGACTTTAAAGAGAGCACTTTCTCAACTATGATTGGGGCGAAACTCAGATTGACAGCTGCTTATTAGCACGGTATACTGACAGAAATAAGATATGACTGCTATGAACCACGGTGACCATCTTGAGCGTCATCGCATCACACGACTGTGCTAAAGACATTATATCTATAAAAAAAAAATAAAAAAAACCGAAGTCTTCATATGAATTGATGCCGTGACTTCACTGCATCAACTATCAAAAATCTAGTGGGCATACTTTGTTAATGGCTGTATACCGTGCATTTATGAGGTTGTTTTACAATGTGTCCTATTGAATCTTCCAATATAGTAATTTCTCCAAAGCCTTCGAAAGAAATCAAAGCAAGTTGATTGATATATAATCAGCAGGAGTTGTAGCCGCAGCCTTCTTAGGGATGGTCTGTTTTCTATATTTTTGGGAACACCGATTTCGTAATATATGTAAGAATTGAAAATATATAAAAGTGGGTCCATACTGAGCGGCGCAATTAGTTTCACAAAAAGGAGTGACATATTGTCACTGCCAGTTTGTTTTGGACGTCTTCACAGGCTTTTCCAGATCATCTTTCGAATAGCTTTCCATCAGCCCCTTTTTGTGTTTTATGAACGTAGTTGGTAACCATAATCTAAAAAAATTAAAGGCAAACAAATTTTATTAGAACCCATGTCTGAACAATTCGCCCCGGGTTTATGGCTCAGGTGATCATTTTTTTTTGAGGGCAACACACCAATAACAAAAAACCTACATAGCACAACTAAATGAAAATAATAATAATTACAAAGTGATTTTAAGATCTATAGTATTAAAAAAGATTACTAGTTTTGTTATTGATGAATCTTAACACATACTGAAACTTGTTAATTTATATAGTGTTATCTGTCGAAAGCACATGAAAATAGACTGCCATACAGTTGGATATTCAACCCACAACTGGAGAGATAGAAATAAAATATCAGTTGTTTCAGTCATGCATAACAGCGATCTATCCTTGTCAGCGCAATGGAAAAAAGAAATGCAAGCCGTATGGACCAGATGGCCCGGCGGCCGAGTTACTCCACTTTACCTTATTTGCTTGTTTTGCTTACTTTATGGTTCGCAAATTGTCTTCAAAGCAGTTGTTGTCGAAATAATTACAAGAATCCATAAAACTAAAAGTGAAAGGAGCATGTGTAAAAAACTTTGGCAAATATCTGTACACTTTCGACGGAATTTTGTCGAGAAATCGTATCTCATCTCCGACAGCCCATAGATTTTTCTCGTTGTTCTCTATAATTTAAAAGACATTTTTCTGTGGCAACTGGCAAGCAGACCTGTAAAGTACTTAAGTACTTTGGTACCAGGACCGGGACTTAAATTTATTTTAAGTATAAGTACAAGTCCCAGTACTGGTACTAAAAAAAATTTCAAGTAGAAGTTCCGATACTGATTAAAAATTTTTAAGTACAAGTTCAGGTACTGGTACTTATGCTCTCATATATAGGTACAACTTATAAGTACTGATATCAGTACTCGGACTTGCACTTGAAAACCTTGTAAGTACTAGTATCAAGCCTTGTACTTGAACATTTTTTAAGTAACAATACCGAGACTGGTACTTGTACTTAAACAATTTTAAGCCCAGATCCTAGTACTGGTACTTATACTTGAAATCTTACAGGTCTTCTGGCAAGAGCGCTGATCTCGCCTGGTTTTTATCTAAAGTTCAAACATTCTACGAAAATAGACTTAAAAAATGGCTTCTGCTTCTGAACTTTCCATTCTTATGAAGCAAAAGAAATACTTTAAATCAAGAGATTCTATGCGCTTTATTCCATATTCCCGGAAAATGTGCAGTAGCTTTCACCAGAAAATTTTGAAAAGGGACAAAGCTCTGATTATTCGGCTGCTATCGCACAGAATTGACAAACCTCGCTGTCTCATTTTTTCCAGTTTTCCGGAATACCTTAAGGTTTCTTCAAGTTTCTTTGAATTCTTTCAATTCGAGGATCAAATATCTTCAGTTTGACATCCCTAATACCAAAATTTGGTTTGTTCTCCTCCATCAGGAGATGGAAAAGTGTGATATTTTTCTGTCTTTTCTTTTCTTTAAGAACTACGTAGCTATCATAAAAAACAGCAGGCTGTGTGGATGATGCAACTAAATGTAAGCTATAGATCACTTTGGAATCTCCCAAAGTGGGGACTGTTTGGACTTTGTGCACTGCCAGGGTTCACTTGCACTTGCAATAAGCAAATTTTGGATTATTGGTCTTCACGATTGATTATTCAATATCACATGATCACCTCAGAGGAGTGAACACAAAGTATTGTTCCTCTTTGGTGATCCATTGCTTAAGGGTTTCTTTCTGTCCACTGTTTTCATTCATTGACTCAAAACACTGATGTGCTCAACCCCATATCTGCTCACAGGTTAGGGATTTAATTATATAATTTATGTAAAAGTTAAGAGTGATCTGATTGGGATATGAAGGGTTCTAAGGAGCGTGGAAGGGAGGAGCTTATTAATTAGTACAAAAGCGCTGGGTTTATACTTTTCAAAGTTGATTTGAACTATTATTGGATTCTATACTCACTTTTGACTAGGTACCTAAAAGTTATGCTTACCAATATTATCAGACTGATTTTGGAATAAATGCCGGTCTTTTATGGTCTCCTTCCTATAGAATTCTTTAGGATAATTGTATTGGAAGTAAGGGATAAGGAAGAGAGAGAGATTGCATATTTTTTTTATTGGATAGAATTGAGAGATAGACTTATAGAATTATTGCTGGCATTTTTTTAAATTTAATACTCTTTGATAAACATTTTTTGAACCAATACACGTACTTTTTGCTGTTTGGTTTGACAGCACTCTAAAAGATATAGCTAGCGCACATATGTTTTCCTTATCATATTATTTAATGATTCATAATCATCCTAACACCTACTTAACAATTCTAAGCTGAGAATGGTTTCGTCGATATTTTATTTCTGCCTATAAATATTTCTCGCTAATATCATTGCAACGTTAAAGTTTCTATTCAGAAACCAATGAATTTCAAATGTCGCAACTTACTTAATCCCCTTCTGTCTTTCTAATAATCCAACAGACTGCAGCTATTCGGGGATTTCTGGTCAGTAAATGTCGGACAAATTAAAGTAAATTGTTACCCGGACTACAACATAAATCTCCATATATTACAGAAAATAGCCTAGGATGGGTATAAGACCAGCAGCAGCAGCAGTAGTACATAGCAGCATCAGCAGGCGTATGAAGTACATCTCGTTGAAATTGGGACAACTGCTGAGCCCGAAACGTTCAGCATAGTCAGGATGCTGATGTATTGCCTGAATATGGACGAAGCGGATACTTGGTTGGAGCTATGTCGAATATTCCGATTGTCATATTTCATGGGATATGCATGGTTCAACAGTTTTCTATGGGCTCTCGTTTAGTTAAATATTATCATTAGGATGTTTTGTCTTTGCACTATAGGTACCACTTTTGGATACAAACTGTACTTTATCGTTCGATTAGATATATACACACATATGAAAAGTAAGATTTTATACAAACCAAAACCTCACGTATCATTTTCATGAATTATTTATAGACTTGCACAGAGAAGTGATTGTTTTTTTTTGTAGAAGAACCGTAGATTTGTGACTTAGTTTCTGCTGCTTATTCACAGTATCACTCCTTTTATGCTACTTTAATTGGGACAATCGATAAAGTTTGCAACCATCTTGGTATTTTAGATAGATTCAAATGCTTACAAGATCGTCTGGAGATGCTTGAAAGTCAACCACCTATAAGTTCATTACCTACTGATAGATTATTCTCTTGAATCAGGGAAGGAAACCAGTTTTTATTTGTTTAATAGTTGAAGTTCCTTCCTATGATGTCTGTCGTCATTTCTATGGATCTATGGATGGAGAAATCAAGAGGACAATCTAATCTGTCTAGGGTTACCTGGAATATAATTAAAACACAAAAATCCAATGTGGATGGATTGGTGGAGATTCGTAATAGAACTAACTCCAGGCTTGCCACCGAGACTGTTCGTGTTCTTTCGTGTTATAGAAATCTCAATAAATAACAGAAAGGAGGCCTTGGTGCAGTAAAGAGTGGGATCGAACGGTTTTTGTTTGTGTGAGCTCTTCCCAAGCTGCAGGTTTGATGAAATTGAAAAGTGAACTGATATTGCTATCTTGTCTAAACGATGACAGTTCCACCATGTGTAATATGGGTAATGATTAGGTGAAATAAGCGATTAAAATTTTCTTAGCCTATTAAGCTCGGGCTCTACATGAAATTTTTTCGGCCATTTTAAAGATAGAAAAGCTGGCCGCTCATTTGCACACTATTTTTAGAGGTTTTATCTGGTTTAGGGTATGTAATTTTGGAAAAGTAAGTCATGTAAGATTTAAGTAAGAATTAATTCTATAAATACAAGCTTTTGATAGACCGGTGGTTTGAGCTACGTAAATGGAGCTACACATGGTCTTTGAGATATGGTATGAGCAAGGTAGGACCAAGGATCGAACTCTGAGGTACACCCTGCATTAAATTTAAATTTCACTTTGGAAAGGAATTTAGAAAGACTGAATTGATGAATTTTGAAAAACTGAATGAAAGGAGCTCCGCAAAGTAACACCATCTAGAAATTGAGTTATTTGGAGAGATATTTGTTTTTCCTATAGTTAAAAATGGAGGTAAAATTTACAGACACAAAATTGCAGCTTAGAAAATTGTTGGTTCATGTTTATTTCCGAAGATTTTCTATTGATGCCGATTTTCAGTGTTTTTTTTTTATTAAACCATCTATGCATTAAGGAAATATTGAATAACTGTTCCAGGATCTTGGAATGACGTAAACCTAAATGACAATACAAAGGACAGAAAATGGAAGGATATGTGAGTTCAGGCCAAATTACTGTAAAGTTTTTGTCACTTTATTATTTTCCAGCAGATGTAAATACTTCATAAACTTGTACATATAAGAATGGATTGGACAGCCGACTCTAGAGTTATTGAGTTCTGCCTCAAATATACTTCCACAGTAGACTGACAATGGAAATGGAGAACATTGGCATTAAAAATCTGCACTTATAGGTTCGCAACATTTTTGATAATCATTAACGACCATATTTGGAAAATCTACATTATAGCAATGAGTGAACGTATGAATCGCCTCAAAGACACCTTGGAATCTGAAAAGCAAGTGTACCTAATTATAAAAATTATTGTAAGATTGCGATGAAAACAGTCAGCAAATGGGCCCTTAGCATAAAAACCCAGATCCAATTAGACTAAAATAGTACACTAAGTAGTTCTGGAGTGACCTGAAAGTGGCCACGTAAAGCAGATTTCAGGATGGATAATAACGACTTTGAAATAAATGTAGGAATAAAGATTGTTAGAGCCGTAAACACCAACGAGGATAATCCTATTTCTTGTGTCAAGATTATTCCTATCCGAGAATAATCATGCTTGCTTTGGTCGTAAACAGTAACTCGTGTAAAACAATGAGTCTTTTGCTTATGTGGCATTACTTTCGGATATTTTCGATATATCGAAATAAAAGAGTATTATGTTTTAAAATAATAAATGTTGAATACGCAATATAATGAACAAAATTAATATAATTTTCAGTTTTCTTTTTTACATAATATAAAAAAAAAAATTTAGTAGAGAAAGAACTTACGAAATATCGTTGCCACGGAAACGTGCTATTCTTGGTTGTCTGATGTAATTGTCACTTGAATTCAAATTTTGCTCGTCTCTCACCTATTCGGAATAATCTTCCAATAGAAATTTTACCCCCAGAAAATCTAGGATAAAATATTACACCGGTGTAATACGATGGATTAAATCGCGAGTAATCTTGGCTGGTATGTGTGCATTACACGTGAATAAGGATTATTATTAATAATATTTGGGATGAATCCTTTCAATATGGTATTTGAATACAGTTTTTTCTTCTAACTATATATTATAGATTTAGTTAAAAACCGACGAAAATATCGCACACTAATGTTCTGTGGTCATGTGGTAATAAAACTGTGCTGAAACTATTGCTAATATAGATTAAACTTATATAATAATTTCTAAGGAATGCTTATAAGTAAATATGTGAAATTGTGGATCCATGCAAGTTCCTTGCTGGCAATTTTCATCCGATGAGAAATGCTTTCATTCCATGCACAAACTTCGCCTCCGCATCATTGCCTGGCTGGCATCGGTGGAGGAGAATCTTTGAAGCAGACAAATGGCCTTAGTACTACTAGACTAAAAGCGCTGATGATTACATGCCAGATGTCTTGAAATGAAAACAAAACATATTTCGTATTTGAAGTCATGATGGAAGCGAATGTGTTCCACAATCGTTTGTCATCTCAGTGACTGTGATTTACACAGAAAAAGCTAACATTCAGCTCGCAGCATGAGATTTCAAAATTTCACTAGTATAACGTCCTTTTGCTTAGGTGGTAAGGTTTGAAAACTTGTGATTGTTTGTGATTTATTATGGCATTTACATTAGAGGATGGGGAAGGGTTAGTCTGAAAGCTTTTTTTTTGTATTTTTTGTTTTGTTTTATAAAAATGACAGGATAAGATTGCGCTATATAGGCTTTAAGGAATGATTCGGTAGGTGAGGTGGAATTAAGGATACTCATACTTATAACGTCCAATAAAGGCAATCATCAAAAATTAATATTTAATCATCATCCACGTTAGTAATTATGTAGTTGGCAAATTTTTCCAAATAATCTCGATCATTTGTTCGTCATTCAGAAGGATCTAAACATTCTGGAATCAAGGTTAGCCAAGCAGCTTCAACGGTATCTTGGAGCTCACTGATGGTATTAAATTCCTTGGCATCTTTATAAACTGTTAGAACTAACCATCCCCATAGGGTTTTAGCATCAGGAGAATGGGTCGGATTTTCTAGAAAGATGATATTATACCCAAAAAACCATCAATTGTGGAGTGTCTTATGCAGATCGTAGCGTTATCCTGTTGATAAATTAAATGGTCGGCAGGATAGTGAGCAAGATACGTAAGGAGCTTTTATCTGACGGTTTCCCGCTACTTCAGGCTATTCATACAATAGGATGAAAATACCGATTCTACGGTTCCACGATCCTTTAAGGCGTTCCATGCGATCAATAACATGCCACAAAAATTTCATATTTGAAAATTCTGAGGGTATCTCCGCAGATCCCTCCAATATCTGGTCCATTAAGGCTAAGTTCTTTTTCATCTGAATAAATTATCTAAAGGGGAAATGACGGAATTATGAAGTATTTCGCGATTTGAGTTGAAATTACAATAATATTATGATTTAGATAATGGTATAATTGAATTAAAGTAATTTTACTAGAAATCGAAAGAATTATAAAATATCAATTATTACAAAAACAAAAGCAAAAAATTAAAAAAAAATGTAAATATGCAACGCCTTAATGCAATGTCACATAACTGCCGAATTTTTATAAAAAATTACGTTGTACATCGATAAGTCATTTAAGTTTACCTGTAATTACTATATGTAGAGGTAAAATTACACTAAATATGTAAGTACATAATTTTCTATTATTTATTTATTATTTATTTTATTATTATTATGTACAGCGATTTTAGTGTAAATGCTACAAAATTATGTACTTGATGTTATACTTACCTACTTAATTGGTTTAATTTTACTTCTCTAGTAATTACAGGTAAACTTAAAATACTCTTCGAATTTTTTTTAATTAAATATTACCCTGAGATTTAGGAATGCTAAATTCTAAGTTATATAATGGCTCAGACGAAATATAAATGGCATAAAAGAGTTTTTCATACGTGAATGGTTATAGTAAAATAAGTATATTTGACTATGGTATATCTGCGGTAGTGAAAAATACTGACCGATATACCTTATAGGCTCATAAATTCCGTTCGGGAGCTTATGTTTTCTCTAAATTGGATGAAAATATACTATATACCATTTTTGATGTAACTTTACATCCACTTTAGGGGAGTTTAGTGCCAGATTTTCCCGCTATTTGTCAGATTAAATAATGTATAAAGAGTGAGGGGTATATATAAATTTTTCAAATTCGATTTATACTGAACATAAATTTGTTAATGCCATTTTTAGATTAAAAAATTCTTCAACATTTTTTGGCTGGATTTACATACCTTATTCATATAACTTAAAGTGGTACAAGAATTGCTAAAGAGATTCGAATCATTTTTTGTATCATCGAAATGCTTAATAATATTCATTATTGGACTCATCTCTCTATCTATAAGCAGATCCAGTGAAAATAGAAGAAATAAATCTGATGCTAATGAAACTTTATGAAATGTAAAAAAAAAAAAGTAATTATTTATTACTTCCTAACACTGAAGCAAAACGGGAAGGTGGCGGAGGACGTCAGATTTGAAAATTGTAAAAATTAAAAAAAAACAAAAACCCGATGTCCATGTCAGAAATGGTTACATTATATTTGGACGCTCGTGAAGTGATTGGAAACATATTTTGTCTGCCAATTAAGTTAATTGTGGCAATTTTGAAGGAATTTCAAAAATTCAAAAAAATGAAATTCCTAAAAATTAATGTTCATAGACAATATTAGTTTGAAATCATTCGTCTCGATGTGGAGAATGCATAAACATGGGCGCACGGGCAAGTAAGTACACTTGCACCCCCTGGCTTGGAAGTAAGAATAAAAAAAAACATTACGAAATATGTTTTTAATTAATTTTTTATTCAGTAATAAAAAAGTTACACAAAGTCACTGCTTGAATACTAGCTTGAGGCGTCTAGATTATTTACCAAAATTGTTCAACAGCTTGTCAATGAATGTGTGTCATCCTTTACCCTTTTTCAGTAAACACTGAGGTTGGACAGACCGCTGAGCCTCTCATCTCCCATCGTTGATCAATTTGTTGTCTTGACACGCCGTAAAGTACGTACTAAATGAACGTTCAATATTACATTTAGTTGGCAAATGTTGATTGCCTAGCATATAACTGGGTAAAACGAGGTTGATTGAGAAATCAAATAGGCGAACTGAAGAGATTCGTTTAAGGTCGCATTACTCGCATCAATTGCCATTTTGTACCATGTGGTAGCGTCGGCAATAAAATTCTATAGAGTAAGAGTTCTGTTTATCTATAAATGAAGATTGGCGCAAATTTCTTATATTTGCAGGGTGGGGTAACATAAGCGAAAATGCTTTTTTGTGCGAAGAAGAAAATCAATCTCTCAGAGATAAAATCAGACAGCGCTATTCATAGACAAACACTAAAGTCGAATTTAGTAAAAGTAAATTTTATATTTAAAATCGAGATTAAGATAATGCTTATATACCTCGTTCACATGAAGTGGACTGGACTGGACTATTCGCATAGTACCAAGTGTTCACATGCGATGGACTGGATTAAATCGACAAGAGAGACATCTTTCTATTGACAGTTCTTAATCTAAAGTCACCTCTCATTTGAAGTTATTTTTGTAGATATTGAAAGACGGATCATGGAAAGAAGTATAATTTTATAATTTCTAAAATATTGTATGAAAGCACGAAGGTGTTCGAAGCGAAAAATGAAAGTATACCGAAAAATATCTAAACGTAAATCCACTTCGATCCACTCAAGTGTTCACATGTGATTAATTCCACTCCACTACCGAATTAACGCCGGTGTAGGTAATTCCAGTGCGGATGGTGTTCACATGGCGATTTATCTCACTCCGAAGTACGCTAGACGAATTGGAAGTGTGTTTTACCCAGTGTGCCAAATTCGGAATTTTTCTAAGTATTTTTAAAGAAAAATTAAAAAAAATATCCGAAAAATTTTCGGATTCTTAATTTTTTTCACAACGAATTTTTTGCGAGCAGATATGTAAATTTTTACAACAACGCCGAAAACGCCTCTCAAATCGACACAAAAAGAGTTTGTCTATTTTTATGAATTCTTAATGATTTCCTAAAGAAAATTTGTCAAGCTTAACATCTGAATTCAGATTGAAATCCTAAGGGATTCACACCAAATTCTCAAAAATTTGCTTTAAGAGTTGTAAAGGAAATTCCTAGATTCCTTAAAGAAAATTGTCAAGCTTCTTATCTGAATCCCCGACTGAAATCCTAAGGAATTCGCATATTATATTCTCAGAAATATATATCAAAACGTTCCGAACTGGGAAAAATCCAAAAATGTTTTGAAAATGTTTTAAATAAACAGTATTATTTCAAATTGGATATGTTTATTAAATAATAATGATGTTAGAACATTTTTAAGATTTGAGTTTTGCCAGTAAATAGATTGTAAAAATAAAAACGATGCATATTGATATTTTGTACTTTTTTCAATGGAATTTTATAATGCATCTGTTTTTATTTAATTAAATCTGCCTTTTACACATTATAAAATACTGTTTTCAGGCGCTTTTCCATGTCGTCCATGCTTGCTGATGAATATAAGGTAAAAGCGTCTTCTGTAATAAAACAATTATATTTAATGTTTGACAAAATTTAACCGCTCTTTGTAAATACTTTGAAAACGGATACAATCGAAAAATTTTATATTTTAATATTTTTGCCCAGACCCATCCGCGTGAAATGCTTATCAACTTCCGTCATCAAAATCTTAAACGATGTCTTGATGACAGTGCTCAGAGCCGACCTTGCAAGAGTTCAAAAAAATGCTTCCTGCCAAATTATAATAATAAAACATTTATCATTTTTAAGAAAAATTCCATGCGTACCAATGCTTCGGCAGCTTCGACTTCTATTCCATTTATTTTCTTTTGAAATAGTAGGCAACGAAGGAAGCATACCACTTACGTTGAAGGATGTCTTTTTCGTTTTGTTCAAAGACTTCATTTCCTCCTTCAAATAGAAGATTTCTCGCCCTAACATTTGACTCACGAACAGGACAGAAAGATATTGGGTTCGAAGCACTGGGTTTATTTGGGAGACTGGTGAAGTACGGCAGAGTTTGGATAGCACATCGATTTTGAACAGTTTGTTTTACCCGCCAATATTTCAGCTATCTTGACATGCTCTGTACCACAAACTTATTGACGCGCAATTAACAAATAAAATATTTATTAATAATAATTCAACTATACATTACTCACCTTTTCCACTTTTCAGAAAATCGTCATCCATTTTCAATTAACTCTAAACACGAAATGACAGTGCAACTCAAGTTGAAGAAATGTTTCGGAAATGCCTTCAAAATTTAGAAAAAAATCAGTGAAAAATTCGAATTCACACTTCTTTGAAGACTCTTTGTGAATTTTCATAGTTTTCTGAATACCATTCCGTAACTTGAAAAAGCCCTAAAAAGTGGTGATTTATTTTTCGCTCTGGCTCTCTCAGACACTTTCCGATTTTGTTCTTACCATTCCGAAGTTCCGAATTTGGCATATTGGGCAGGTATACGAGTACTTTAAAACACACGTATGGTAGCGAATAGGAGAAATAAAAATATCCCAATGGGGAAATACAAATTTCTCAAGTAAAACACCAATGTTTCTTCTTTCCAATTTTGTTTTAAATGCAGAATAACTCCTCTATTGCACCAGTAACATTTGTGAAGGAAGCCTCGAAATATGAATTATTTTTGGCTTCTGCTATTTCATGAACGCTTTCATAAAATTTTATGAATAGTGGTAAAAGTAGTGCCACTGTTCAACATACACATTTGATTATCCTACTAACTGTAGCCTGAGTTATTCCATAATGAGATGCTATTAAAAGAATAAAAGAAACTCGTATTGTAATAAAGTGAATTTGTATATCTAAGCTCTAATTTCTTTCGTGAGTCCTCTTCAGGAGTGTTTCTTCCAAAAAAGCGTATCAAAGAATCATGAATAGGTAATCGTCTGCGATTCATTATTTTCGGTAATTTTCTTTTTACGTATTTTATTTTATAACGGACAGAATCCTTACTAAATCTGTACCGTGAGAAAAATTTTGTGTCATCCATTTCAAAAGGGTCGTGTCGAGAAATGTCAGTTTTTTGACGTCGGAAATTATTTACATCATGACTAAGAGCTAAATATTCTTTGATTCTTTCATCAATGTCGATATCCATCTTTTGTACACATTTTTAAAACACCCCTATTATTTTATTTGATAAAAACTTTATAAAAATTAATAATTTACACCTTACTATGAACGTAAGATGTACTTAAAGATGGCAAAAGTCTATTTTAAAGGTAAAGTCAACTTAAACCGCTAAAGTCAACAATAAGTGGTTTAATAATAGATAAAGTCGACTTGAAGTTGATTTTAAATTGTTTGTGAATAGCATCTAGAGAGTCTAAGTATGGAATGAATATAGATATTCTGAAGAATTCTTCAACATATTCAGACGGATAATTTGTTCTGGAAGTCTGGCTTGCCGCCACTCGAGAGAATTTAAATTCAATATCTAATTCTTTGCAAATTTTTTGAGCTCTCTCGAAGATGGCTGTGAATTCCGTGGAGGTTTATCGCATTGAGATTGAAGCACGTCTGTTAATTTATTTATGTGAGCCTGTACTGTTTTTATATTCATATTCACTTGTTGTAGTTGGTTGCACACGGGTTCGAGTTTTACGGAATTAGCAGCAAACACAAAGAACCTCACAATGTATGTTGGAGTTGTTGCAGTTGTGTACAGTTAATATGCTTTGGGGTTCGTTTGCGAGCTTGGTACATTATCCGAAAGTTCGTTTAAAATTCGTACAATAGTGATAAAGCTCTCAGAAAATTTCGATACTGTTGTACTTTGCTGTCCAACGCGTGTGTTAGTAGTAGCGACCGATGTCAGTGGTACTCAACCCAACGTGATTGCCGTAAATGATATGGACGGAGAATTTTATACCCTTTATGAAGATTTGCGATTTGATGAGAAGCGATTTTATAGATACTTACTGATGCTAATTTGATAGGATATATCTACAGAAGAAAGAATTTTCTTAATTGCCGTTTTCATTTAACTCCGCTTCAATTTTAGTCCGTATTAAGGCTGAAACCCCGCTGCAATAGTGGTAGATACTTAAATTCGTATAATCTGAATTTCGTTATCTTGAGGCCGAACAATTTTGATAATGTAAGCCAGGGAAGCTACCCCACCCCATCTTCCGCACCACCCCCCCTATTTTTCTGGAATTTATGGAATTTTCCGACTTTTCCGGAAAATTTTCCGACAAAAAAGTTTTATAAGCTATGCGGAATCATTTTTTTTCCATCCTACTGGCATCAATACTTTCTCTTCAACAATCATGAAAACCTGCATGAAAATTCGAGGAAATTTTTTAAAAAAAAATTCATAGTAATAGGAAAAGTCTGTGGAAAACATGGAAAATCGGGAAAATTCAGTGAATCAGTGTCTTTTCAGCCGTCATAAAATTGTTTTAAAGTATTTCCATCCAGCATGTAATCACAATTTAGTTAACGTGAAAAAGGCAGAAAATAAATTAAGTAAAAAACGATTTTTCAAACAAAACTGAGGCCAAGCCACATGAAAAAGTAGAAAATAAACTTTTCTTCACACACAGATTTGGACTCAGATTTTATTCGCTGACAATCACCGATATATTTCAGTATGGTCAATCAGAGGTAATAAGTGATTTGATTCATGAAGAGAAAGAATATTCAAGAGAAATGTCCCAATCAAAAAATCTGAGTCCACCTCTGTGTGTGATGAAAAGTTTATTTTCTACTTTTTCATGCGGCTTGGCCTCAGTTTTGTTTGAAAACTCGTTTTTTACTTATTTTATTATAGAGTGCACGTCAAATCAAGTTTATGAATATAATGTATACCTAGATGCATCCCCCTGAAATAATTCTGCTGGCCCACATGTGTTTGAGTATCATTTTTTGTTAAAATCGATCTACTGGATCGAATGAAACTTAACATGATTATTAA
Organism: Dioctria linearis; assembly: GCA_963930735.1. NCBI lineage: Eukaryota > Metazoa > Arthropoda > Insecta > Diptera > Asilidae > Dioctria > Dioctria linearis. Next base: position 25,556,989 of record OZ005744.1, on the reverse strand, counting down.
TGGAGAGTTGTGCACTGCACACCTATCCTATATATATGATCAAATACATCCAGGACAAAAGAATTTTTCCATATTAAAATTGAATTTAAATGCAATCTTTCTATAACTTATGTATACTGGCACTACGATTGTCCAATTTGGCAGAAAATTGGTTTTCACCAAATATAGTGACACAATTTTCTGTAGGTACTTACTACATTTACATTTTCAAAAAATCACAAAAATCAATTGGACGTGGAGACACAATATTATTTTTCTAACAATCCTGGGCATCTAATTTTCTAGACTGCCGAGTTTAGCATTAAAATTCCATTTTTGTTTTTGTAAATTTTAATTTTTTGAAATTTTGTCAAAACGGCCACAATTGACCGAATTGGCAGAAATTTGGTTTCTAATCACTTCTTGGTCATCCAAATGTAATGTACCATTATACCATGGAAATGGCTTGTTTTTAATTTTTTTTTTTCATATTTAAGAGAATAGAGCGGGGTATAACCTTGATTTATTCATGGACAACACCAGACCATTATTGCACTCATATAGCTATTAGAAAAGGTACGAAATCCCAAAAAGGATACAATTTGGGCGTCTTAAACTTAATATAAAAACTGGTATGGAGAACGTATTTTTGTTTTTTTTAGAAAAATAGAACAAAGTGAAGAAGAAGAGTGAAATTTCTGAAATTTTTAGTTCGTACATACCTATTTTCGAAACGAAGAGGGGCATCGAAAACAGTAATCTTACAATGTATAGAGTGATTCATAAAGAATTAACAAATAATATATAATAAACCTGTTTTAGTGATATCTTAAGAGTACCTATTTATGGTTACAGAAATGTACAGAAATTTCCCAACAGTTTCTTATTCATATGAGAGCTGGCTGCCAGCATAATTTTGGGGGTGAGTCCGAAACTACACAGACTGTGATATTCTTTATGCCTATATAGAAATGTGGTCATTCTACAATGAGCCACCATGTGCTATAACGAAAACACTAGACAACTAACGCTGTAAGAACATCGTCTCTCTTTCAAAATATGACTGTGCAGTGTTATTATTTGTTCGAAATTGATTAGAACACACTTTTTACCTTTCCAAATATTACATCAATAGTCTCTGTATATTTCAGCTGGCTGCCAGCATAATTTTGGGGGTGAGTCCGAAACTACACAGACTGTGATATTCTTTATGCCTATATAGAAATGTGGTCATTCTACAATGAGCCACCATGTGCTATAACGAAAACACTAGACAACTAACGCTGTAAGAACATCGTCTCTCTTTCAAAATATGACTGTGCAGTGTTATTATTTGTTCGAAATTGATTAGAACACACTTTTTACCTATCCAAATATTACATCAATAGCCTCTGTATATTTCAGCACATGCGAATATGTCGAGTATGTATCTATGTAGGTATATTCTATGAATATATGTACGTTACCAGTATGGTACAATATTGCACACATTTTCTCAATTTGATGCCTTCGAAATTTACAGACTCGAGACTTAATATATTCATTGCCCTAAATTTATCCAAACTGAACCAACCAACTTTCAAGCCATGAATATATCTTTGGCTTACACATAACATGCATTTCCTTTCCTCATATTTGCAAGAGTCATTTGTTTCTCAGACCTGTGACTAACCAGTAACCAGGTGAATATATACACCTTTCTCTCCCCCTGGTAGGTACTATCTAACATACTAGAATTGCACTTATATTCATTACTGAAGGAACTTTTTGTGGCTGGTGGCGTTGCTTTGAAAGACACGGCGGCGATGTAGTTCATGCTATAAATTTTCATCAATGTTTGAATGTAGTATTTTCTCTATGTTGTTGTAGTAGAGAAAAATTATTTCACCATAAATAATATTAAGGAAAAATTGTTTTAGTGGCGATTTGTGTAGAATTGTATGAAATGTGATAAATGTCAGAGGGATGGGAGGAAGGAGTTTTGTTTAAATGTGTCGGAGAGAAGGTTTTGAAGGTTTGTATTCATGTTTTAAAAAAAAAACAAAAACAAAAGCAATACATTTTAAAGCTTACTCATATGAGAAAATAAGAAACACAAAATTATTCTTTGAATATGAGATAATGGAGCATCTTTCGGGGCCTTTAGATTTTGATATGCAGCTTGTGTTTTTTTTTTTTTTTTTAAGATTCATGAGAGTTGGGTTGAACCCTGACTTTTGCCACATTGTTGTGAAAGAATTCACAAAATAAGGATTTAAAATAAACAAATTGAGTTTATTTTGAGAACCCTTTATTTTTCCAGTGTTTTAGGTTTTCTTGTAATATTTTTTCGAAATTATAAGTCTAAAAAGGTTAGTCGAATAATTGAATCGTCATGTTTTTTTTTACCACATGTTGCTTATCAAGATGTACATCCATGTTATTATAGTCTTGGATGGAATCTTGACACACATGATTTTCGTAGTATGAGATAATTGAATTTTGTACTCGTAGACAGCTAAAATTCGTTCTAGAGATCTATTTTTTTTATTTGTCATATCTTAATAAAGAATTCTTTTTTCTGCTTGAAAAAAAAACAGTTGAATTATTCGAATTTGAAATGAAATTGCAAATAATAAAAGTCACATCTTCTGTCCGGAATTATTATAAAACATAGTTTTCTTCCTGTAAGAGGATAAGTTGTTTTAAGTGTTATTGAACTAGTATGTCATGATACACATATTGATACTACTATTGCAATACAATGTTATCTGTATATATATTATCTGAGTGTAAAATGGCGAATTTTCTTCCGATTAATTTACTCCATTTTTGTTTTTTAGTAAAGTAGGACTAATTTATGCATTCTCAAATCGCCATTTATTTCAAATAAGGACATATACTGTCCTACTAGACTAAGAGCCCACAGTAAATTTTTGGTATGAATTATAACCAAAAAATATATCCATAAGTATCCCAGCAAACATTTTAAAGTCAAAAGAATGATCTATAAACCGTCATTCGTACATGAAGCGAAAGGATGTCAGAGTCAAATAGCCGTGCAAAAGTTGGCAGTTGGTCGTTCTGATGACGAACGACAATGTACCACTTAAAGACCATTAAAAGGCGGTCAAAGCAGTCGTCGTTATGTAAGGCAGTAAGACGTCCTATATATGGTCTTTTATGACGTACATGAAACGTCTTTTTGAAGGTCACAAGAATGATCAATAAACCGTCATTGGTACATCGGCGAAAAAAGAAATCAGAGTCAGAATCACATTAAAAAAAAACTAAAAAAAAAAAATTATTCACTTGTACTATAGTTTACATATTTTTGAACTTTGTTTTTAATTTCCTAAGTGATGATCTTACACCTTTTCCCCCATAACCACTTAATGCATGCCTTAAAATACAAAGAGGTTTTCCTCGAGCACAAAAATGCAGGTCTAAGGCATTTTGCGCGCGGCTAACCCCTTACCAGACGAAGTTAAAGCTACTGAAAATTTCGGATTTTCCAATAATCTATATAACCACATGAAATTCGGCTCAGAAACAGAGATAATATCCCTCAGCACAAATATGCAGATCCAAGACGTTTTGTGCGCGGCTAGCCCCTTGCCAGACGAAGTTGAAGTACTGACAAATATCAAACAAATCTTACAATTTCCAGCACTCGTGTTTTAAATTTAGAAATCGTTTTTTCAATTCATACTTTTAATTCAAGTATCGTTTTTAGATTCACTGTCATCTGATGAATTACAAGTGGGTACCTACATCGTTTTCATTTTGTTCAACTACATGAACTTTAAGGATATCTTGCATTATTTCCGGTATGGCATTACCCTCGAACTATTTAATTTTCAATTTATTTTCTACTAACACTCAACCACTTGCTGTTGGTGATAATTTAATTACATATGTATATAAATGCATGAAATGTATGAATATTTGTTGCAACAGAACTGCTTTGTTTGAGGGTAGAAGACTTCCTTCGAAACCTACAATAAAAAAAATTATAAGCAGTTTTCTGCGATTTCCAGAGGCTCGCAGGAAATTCACTACTTATATATAAAGCCTCAAGGCTTGCATCAGCGAATTGAAAACAAAATGACACCACCGGACTCGGTGATAGTGATAGTGTTGATAGTGTTTGCGACAATTCCCTTATATTCTTGGCAGAAATAATTTATAATCGGTTTTCAAAAATGTTAGTTATAAAATTCAAGTGATTCTTATTTGCCAAATATCTCGTTTGGCAGAACAAATTAAAACAACAGAGAGAACTAGGCCTGACGGAGAAGAGCTTCCAACATTGTGCAAAGCGCGCCTTGCGGCTAGGCCTCGAAGCTAGCTGCTAGGCTTGGTTTTGTGTTGTTTTATTTAAACACCCGTGTTTGAAATTTTGACAACGCCGCGAGGAATCCTCGAGCTCTGGATGTGTATCTGCCTCTAAAATTATTATTAAGGCCAAAATACAGCGAGACTAAACAACAGAGCCGCTGTAAATTGGTTGCTGTGAAAAATTCGTGTTAGTCCCATATACTTAGCACAATAAGGGCGATGCGACAAGTTGCCAACAAAAAGTTTGGGAAAGTATCTAAATTAATCGCCAATATGATTGACATTTTTGTGCGGACAGTGAATCATCACGGTGATATCATTCATGTTATCTAAACTATCGGTTTTAGGGAGCAATTAATAGAGAAAATGAGGGAAAAAGTTATGCTGTGCGATAAGCGTAGGAATGGTAGGCGATCAGAGATAACCATACTGATGAGACCTCTCTGATAGCTGGGAAAAGTTCCATAAGTTTTTTTTGACACTTAAATGCATTTTGTAAATTTATTGAAATTATTTTCAATAAATTTCAGTTTGTTTGACGAGAAGTCTTCCTCGTTTAAGCGTCATCTCATGTTTAGCCGTACACGCTGCACTTGTTCTGGAGATATGCATCTTGCCTTTATTGCCAGGTATCCTGTTCTTAGGTTCTCTGAATATATCATCAACGCAGGTAAATCGAAGAGCTCCTGTACTTGGCGCATTCAAGAGCTCGGCCGCCTAGGTGAATCTAAAAGTTCCGGTAATTTGATATACCCAGAACCTAACATTACTCACCCACCCAGTCGAATCGAAGCTTGCCTACTGTTGCCCAGTACTTACTTGAAGCGAAGCTTTCACTTTGTTGACCAACATTAGCGAAGCAAAGCTAATATTTCGTGGTCCTGATTTGAACCGATTTCACAGTTAATAATACTCCCACTTGAACAACACAGGGTCGATTTGATTAACTCTTACCTCGAAATCTGCAACTCATGCAGTGTTTCAACTCACAACGATTCTCCCTGGATGCTCATCCAGGCTATAATAGTGACAGTGTGGGTTTGGAAACTTTGTCGATCCAACCATCACAAGAGGACACAAGAGGACAAACATTCTATTTGGCTGGGAAACTCAACCAGGGTTGTCATAGGGACAGTTCGGGTTCGAAAGGAAGCTGGCTTAACGTTTCTATCAAATTTATAGGGTAGGTGTTGATAGTTCAACCCGAAAATGCACTAAGAGTTTGATCGTCTTAAACAGTGATCAGGACTCATTCGAGATTGTGCTTCAGTTCTGCGAGTCGTCTATGCCTTTGGAGGAAGACGCTCCACATCCGCACCAATTTTTGTTGTCAGTCCATCGCAGACAGAAGTGATACATACCCCCTGATGAGGATACTCGGCATTTCTAGTAATGCAGTTAATGCAAAATTAGCCTAAACAGCTAAAAATAAGCTTTGCTTAAAGTGCTATCCGACTTAATTGATGCTATGCTATTGACAGAGATCGAATCCCTTTTCTGGTACTCTTTTCCTTTAGCAAGGTGATCGATTCAATCAACCATGACCAACTTCTTTTTAAAGCTTCGTCGATATTAATTTTTGGAATATATGGTGATGACTATACCTATATATCACAAATTTAATTTTTTGCTGAGTCGTGTCAATATTTGCGATAAATTTTCAATTCCCTTAACTCTCAGTTCGTATACCGCAGGGTTCTATACTTGTTCCGTTGTTCTTTTCTTCATATATAGGTTAGATTAGGTAAGAGGGGTGCCGCAATACAACTAGCCTGCATCACTTAGACCTCTAGTGGGTCTAGGCATCTAGGGGCACCCCATGGGATAACCTTTTCAAGCCGCCCCAGATCAATCCTGCTTCCCTTGACGAACTCAAGATATCTCCAAAACTCTTTACCTAGATCCATCCTGCTTCTCTCAGAAAACTCAGGACACATCTAAATTCCTTGCTTTGCAGTTCCCCCAGACTTGAAATGAAGTAGCTACCCAGTAGCCTACTTCTTTTATTCATCAGAGCAGGGCATTCGCATAGCACGTGTTGGACGGATTCGATTTAATATGTTTGATTGAGATTCTATAATTCGAATCAATGATGACTTGAATAGAATTAAAGTTAACCCGGCTATGAAGCCTTTTGTCCAGTACAGAATAACATTTGGCTATACCTTGTATATGAATCCAAGTGTGGTGCACTGGATGTAGACGCAGATAGTAAGAGTCACGCTTACGTTTGCCTGATATGTGTGGCCGGCACGCAATTTGGGATTCCAAACCGAAAACTGGCGGGCCTGAATAGAAGGATTCGCAGTTTGAATGATTTTGTAATAATGACATTTTTATAAATATCGGTCATTCTTCAGTTAGAGACAAATTATCGTGAAGACGAAGATTAAAAACAAGGAAATCAGAGAAAATAGTAAGTTGGTAATTATCATGATATGTAAGTAATGGAAAGTCATTTCGAAGGATATTTTAAATAATTACTTACAAATCTCTTGCTAAAAATGATCAGGTAATGGTGATTCAAGTAGAAAGTTATTGGAAACTTTTACACCTCTCCTAACATATTGAATTGAGACTGGTCAAAGCTTTTCAATAACACAGTTTGATTTACGCACGGTTTGTCCAGATCTTCTCATGTTTCTTTGTACATTGAATTTTTCCGTCGTACCTTTATAATTGCGTTCGATCTTTCAGAACTGCCTTATGACCAAAGTACCAACCTCAAAGTGGAGCGCGATCTCATTTTGTAAAGGTTATTCGAACATAGAATAATTTGCCAGTCATTGCTAAAAGAGCTAGTTCTGTAAACGATATATGCGGGTTCGTCTCCACGTTCTCTGCACACCCAGATCGTCAACAAGCCCCATCATGTGTAGGTGACCCCTGAGAAGAGAGTGCCCAGTGAGAATTGACACTGGAGTTCTAAGGGTTGGTTTGTTTAGTCCCAATAGCTTTTTCGTTTCGTTTGGGTTAGGTCTCCTCATTTGTAGTTCTAATTCAAGGTTTATCTATGTAACTAAACGCGACTGTGTTTGCAGTCGGCCGAAGTCGATATATTAGAGGCATATTGTTTTTGTGTGATCCCAATTGAGAAGGAGGATACCTCCGAGGTTGCGTCAAGACGAAAAGTTCGTCCATCTTATCGTTACTCTAATGTCGAAATGCAAAACACTAGTACCCTGTTGTACCGAGAAAGGGAGTTCAGGGTGGTTTTACGTTCCAATGCAAGTTTGGAGGTTTTCCGAGCAGATTGTAATCTCCTTGTTCTCAGTGCCTGAGTTAAGAAGATACGTTCTGGCTTCAAGGATGGCCCTGAATTCCGCCTAGAAAGCTGTGACATGGTTTTCAAGGTGTGTGGCAATTTCCATGGCTCCTATAGTAAAAAACGCCTGCTCCGGTGTTTTCTTGCGATTTGGAGCCCTTTATATTATGATTGGGTTTATCAATGGTTGAAGGACGAATCTGATTCCCGTTCTGCCCTATCTAGAATTTTCGATTTAAAGTTGGTTTTCAGAAAAGTCTCGAGGAGGTGATCGCTGTCCCTGTTTATGTCAGCTACGATGTACTGCACGAATTTAAAGAAGGATATCATTGGAACTCTTGTTCCAGTGTGATTCTATCTTTGATTAAAATGCAGTCTCAGTGCCACCCCCTCCTGAATGTGCATTTTCCCGGGGTGTATATTAAGGATAACCTCAAGAGCTGGTCGACTTGAGTGCCCCGTTTACACTAAGCAGGTGCAATCTTCGAATCTTCTCCAATATCTTATGATTGTCGAACTCCATTGCCTTTCACCACACTACAGAAATGTGGGTTCGCATGGGTCGGATGACACTTTTTTCCTATGAATCTGCGGCACATCGCGAAGGCTCTAATTAGAATATGATAGGACAGGTAAAATAATTTACCAAGAGATTTGTTCAATGCTCAGTATTTCGACTTTTGGAAAATAATAATCACACATATGAAAAATAATAGCAGGGATAATATCAACTTCTCTGGAACACCACAATTGACGGTTATGGTACTACGCTAGGATGTTAGTCTAGATTTTTATTCATTGATGTCGATTGACAAGTACCTAATGAAAATGAAAACCTGTTGTTAGCAGTGAATTTATTTACTAGCCTACCGTGATTAATATTGCCGAAGCTTTAGTAAAATCAAGATTATTACGTAATCTTTATCGAACTTTATTTATGAATTATTATTATTATTTACTTACTTGCCTTTGGATCTCTTAACAGATATTGGACGGAATCAGAAGGAATAAATTGTACTGATCCTGTTTTTTTTTGTTTTTAACTTACTAACTAGACTATCTTCCTGCGGATATGGTTTCAATTCTTATGGCTCTGCTTCATGTTAGGTTTAATTGCTTCGATATCCAATTCGATTTTCTCCTTTTTTAATTCTACATTGATCCTGTCCTAACCTTGCATTTCTTTTTCTTTTACTGGATTAAGTCTCAAACTAGTGCTACGAAATACTACGAATTCTGTACATTTGTCACAATAATCTGTTTGAATTATCAACGGAGGAGCGCCCTTGACTCCGAGTCTATTGCATTTTGATTTTTTGAGCGAGTACAGTGGTCGTTGATAGAATTTTTTCCATAGAGAACAAAAGCTTTTTATATAGTTGTTAAAATTTGTTAAGAATTTTGCAATAATATCATTCGGCCAATCTTCTGAAAGGTGCAGGTGTTCCATGGTTTGTTTTTCAAGATTTGATAGGATGACGTCTGCTTACATATTTAGATACACTTTTTTCAACTCAGATGAGGATGTCTATTTCTGTATCTTTGCGATTTAATAGCCCCATTTATTTCCATACTGAGTATATTGCTCGAATGTTATATCGTACAATGGATCATGCGTTGTTAATTCTTATTGTAAATAGTTTCTGGCCTCTGTAGATAGCTATGTAGATCCTAATTAGAGCTATCAAGAAATATTCCCACAACCTTTTAATTTTTTTCTTTCTATAGCGGCAACTTAGGTATATAATCCTTGCTCTTTATGCACATTACCTCAGTTGGATCCGCGTATATGTAAATCTAAATTCATTTATAATACTTGTGATGTAACTGGACCAGATGAATTAATAGAGAAAATATAAACGCTATTATTATCTGGGATAAAGAAGACATTCATGAAATCAAGGTCAATGTCACAGTCTCATGAGTCTCACTTTCATATCCTGAATAATTTCCTTGGTGGAGCAATAAGATCCATTTTGCCTTTAAATAAAATATTATCCTTTAATGGCATCATTTTTTTATTTTTTTGATTAGTTTTGTTTGTTATCCGTTTTTATTCAGCTCAGTTTACAAACGATTATGTTCTCAAAAATCTCCTGTTTAGTAATTCAACTTCTGACTTTTACTGAAGGGACATCCCATATTAACTAGTGGTTTTTTTTCTTCTATGTAATTTTAATTAAATTGCGAAATGCACCCTTAATTCTCGAACATATTATTATGTAAATTAATTCTCTATACCAATTCATCTACATCCCTCTAAATTGTATCCTGAAAATCATCTTAAATCCAAGGAAAAATCCAGAAAACTTTAAGTCACCCCAGGATTAAAGCTCACCCACAGATTCGTATTTGGACAATGATGAATTGGAACAGTTACGATAAAAACGTCCTCTTCAATCTTCCGCGCGCGTATGCGGATACTTTAAAAGAACGTACACGTACAAACTACAAATATATGTACATTACATACAATACACACATATATATATAGATAGATAGATAGAACCAAAACAGTGCATGCGGATGAAAGGACGATGAAGGGAGAGGGATTTTTGAAAAATCTGAACAATGAAAATCCTGACATTCTTCAGTTCTGTTGGTGATACGCATACGTTTGTATACACCTGGGTTAGCCATAAAAAATTTATCGAGGTGGTCAAGGTAGGAAAACCAAAGATCTTATCACCTTAATGACTTTACATGCTGACCACCTCGTAGTAGGGAATGCATGTTTCCTTCAACCAAACATATAGGAAACATTGCTCAGTGTGGTGGAGTATAGCGTTGGCTAGCTTGGCTGTCCCTCTTGCTCCACTCTCGAAACCACATGGAATCTATCGGTATGAGGGTTCCCAGTAGCTGGGCTAGATTGATACTGCCTTAATTTTGTGGGGCACTTGGCAAACTTGGATCTGTATACATATATATGTATGCATGTGTGTAATTGTGTGTTAATATTAGTGTGTCCAGCATAAATTTAATATGAAATTCTTGCAAAAACATAAATTTATTTTATTTTTTTTTATTATTTTTCAGTCTACAGTGTATATGTTATCCTCGATGGAAAGTATAAATTGGGATATTCCCTTAGGATTTGTAAAGGCTTATAAACTTATCAATGTTACGAATAAGATATGCGATGTCAACTTCCCCCTCTGTCCTTTTATATTTAGCCAACTCTAGGGACTGATAAGCAAAAAAAAAAAAAAACTCTTTTCAATAAATTCATGACCTATTTCAGCCGTGATTTAGGAATTTTTATCTACAACATAAACCTAAATTCCTCCAGTATGTAAAAAGGGTTCAAAGTTAGCAGCTTTGCGCGCTCCTTTACCATTCGAGATGTCATTCTGCTGTGGATTTGGGTCGAACATTCTAACAGAAACCAAATGGCTGGCGATGTCATGCGCACCATTATCGGGATTGTATATTCTTGCAGTAAAATATAGCTCCATTTTCGGAGAAGTCCTGACTCCTGCTGGTTCCCCTTTATTTTTAGTTTGCTTGCATAGAGTTTCGTATATGTTCGATACAACATGTTCGAAGGATCTCTATAGTTATATGACTGAAAAATATTAAACTCATGAGAGTCGAGAAAATTATACTCTATCTAAAACATCGCCAGTTACCACTGGGAGCTCTGAAAGTCGAAATCTGATGAATAGGTCATTTCAGAGCAGCATTGCTGTACTGGTGGTGGAGAAGTGTCGTTACAATCGGTGGCATATGCCTTAGTATAGTAGCTAGCAGCAGCAGCTAGCATCATCCACTTTATGTTTATATTCGACTTTTTGGAATATCAACGAAAATGGAGAATCTCAGCGTTTTATCAAACCAAAGGCAACGATTGGGTTTAGTCTTATTTCGATGCTCATTCCGGTCGGTTGTCAAACAGACTCTCTACTAAAAAACGGTGAACAGTTTTTTTTCTTCTTCTTCTGGTTACTACGTGATTATACGACGTAAATTATTGATACTGGATATTGCGGTATTTCATAGAGAAATTGTTTTTGTGGGATGAAAATAATTTTCTACTGTTCGCACAGAAGTTGAAGTGTTGTTGGTGTAAAACTAAATTATAAAGTTGAAGGCTTCTTAATTTGTAAAAAAAAATCTTGTTCAAATTACAACAATTTCTGGTGAGATTTTAATTTTGGTTTTGTCATCAATAATATTATGAGTGTTTCACATACGACGAGATTTTGCTTCCATTATTTTTTGGAAAATTATTAGGAAAAATTGTAGTATTGATTATACTCTGATTACTAAATAATCGCAGTGTGTGAAGTTTATATTAAGATTAAAGAAAAAATATTATAAGTGAATGATTTTTCAAAAATAAAAAAAACACACACACACAAAATGATGGATAACGAAGAGGCGATATTATAAGAAGGATACTCTAAGACTATATTGACTTTCAGCAGGAGATAAAAGTCGGCGAGCTGAAAATTATGGAACGAGACTTTTGGACGAATATTAATTTTATGCTTTTATTTATTGGTGAGTGATGATGAATCTAGCATAAATATTAATTACAGAAGAACTTGTTTTTTTTTGTTTTAACTTTTACAAGTTATTTATTTTATGAAAATATATTTTATATCTATCCACCAGCTTATAAGAGGATGGACCTTAATTTATGTAAAATATCTTATGCGTTTATTTTTATGATAATACACAAGTTGCAGTATTGCGACATTGAGATTAGTGAATTTAATTATACTGTGTAATACAAAATTAATATTTCCAAAGGTTTGTACGTGACCTATGCTGCTAAGGGGGCTGCAATTGATCTCCTAATTATTACAAGCTCGGTTGGGTCGTGGAATGATTTAAATCAAGTTCTATTCCTTTGTTGACATTTTCACAGATGTATAATGTCGATAAACTCTTTTTGACTCTTTTAATCATTTGAAGTTCCTCTAAGTGATACAAGGCAAATATAGTAGCTCTAACTTTGTTTTATTATAACCTTCACTCAGTTAATCTATTTCAGTAATTTTTCTTCAAGTACCCAGTTAGTTGTCGGCATCAATTTCCTATGAATATCTTATTGATGCCGATTTATTTATACTTTCCTCTATGTATCTCCGCGTCGGTGTTTCCTTGGTCTGAGCGTCTGAAATGAAGTTATGTTGAAGGTATGTATGAATTATACTGGAATTATATGTTTGTCTTCTGCTTTATATACCTATATAGCTAACCTTTGTATCATTCCAATCTTTAGAAATGTATTTGCATGCAAAGATGGCTCTAATTTATTTTTTTATTAGGATATGTACGATTTTATGTAAGAAATTAAAAAGTAATACATACATATTATGCACATGTACATATGCTTCGTTTGGGCAGTAGAGTGGAGGTTTTGGGACCTTAGATACTTTCTCCATTAACCTCGTGTAACTTTCTTGTTGCGCATTCTGTGAAGATAACTGTCATTTCTAAAATTTCATCAAATCACTTTACAAGTCTCCATCCCCATTTTGTCAACAGTTATAGGACGTCAAAGTAAAAAAGTAAAAAAAAACAATTATTTTCATTTTTTTCTAACCAAGAAATCACACAGAAAACGTTATAGGAGGATTGATTGGAATATATGTAGCATTATGATTCTTATTACCGAATCTTTATAAATTTTCTATACTATACTATAAAAGGTAACGTTCTTTTTGGATTTATATTTTAAAATTAAGAAATAATAATTAAATAAATTAAATAAAAAATAAAAATCAAAAACTGAATTTTATTTTAAAAATATAAACTAGATATGATAATGATTTTTATTTTAAAAATCAATTTTAAAAATCAACAAAAAATCTACCAATTCTTAGATGAAAGCCCCTATGCAATTTCCATCCACTTCCATATGTTGTACAATCTTCGGGATATTTCGACACATATTTAGTATCAATCGCCAAAGTATTTTTCACCCGACAAACAATTATGAAATGAAAATCATTTTATTTATTTTATTTTCGATTTTTAAAATGACAATTAGTTTTTCATTTTTGATTTTGAAAATAAAAATCAATTCCCGATTTTTATTTTTGTTGTTTTTTTTAAAATCAGTTTTTAATTTTTGGTTTTGATTATTAGAAAAAAAATCAGAAAATAATTTTTTTAAAAACATTCATAACCGAAAAAAAATGGAAAAAAGTCGCAAATTTTTTAAAATTCCATTTTCCCGCCAAAATGCATGGTCACTATAGTTTTTTCTTTCAAAATTTGGAAGCCTCAGAATGTTACTTTTCATTTGATCCTGCAAGTATACCCACATATATGTATCCGTTTTTTAGATCTTCCTAAAAACAGCTTATCGCAGAATCAAATGAAAATATGCGAGAAAGCAAATTTATCCATCATTAGTAGCAAATCAATAAAATCTTAAACGAAATCATGGAGATAGCATAATGAAAACAGCAAAAATTTTTAGTATTGCTTGCTGTTGTAATTCTCCGATGCAAGGCGATCCAGTACAGTAGCTCTCCAGTCATCACAAAAAAAAACAAGGCACAATTATTTTCATTAGAAAGACATATTTAAATAAATTTGCATGCACACGACAAAGCTTCGTATGAAGTATTTCTCAATAAACTAAAGAACTTTTAAAGCTCCATGTCAGAATTCATGCAAGTGCATAGGGAACCAATATAGAGATGGGCATCCAGATGGCGGTAATCATGATAAGTAAATACATTTGTTTTAGTATAGTTTCAAAAATACGGCGCTGTTAGATTCGGCTCTTGTGGACAAAATCTATGAGAATTTCCGCCATACATTTTTGGTCTCTATAGATCTCTTTACTCTATGGTTTTGTCTAGTTGGTTTCGGAATTCAGTCCGTTACTAATTTTAATTTCGCCTCTGGCCAGGGAGTTGATTTTGTTAGCGCATTTTTTTTAAACCATTTTCAACTTTTAGTAAGTATTACTATACGTAATGTTTATCTAACTCGACTTCATCAAACAGACGAAGAATTTTTGTTCGGTGATATCTTCTGGGTATGCTATCAAGTTTCTGCTGTATGACATTCTGCATCTTCTTGAGATGTTACGAGTTAATGGGCCATTTCACTAATGATGTCAATTTTAATTAATCTCTTCTGTAGTTTTCTTAAATTTGATCTTGTATGTTTAGGCCTTCTGCTTTGCAGGTATGCTGGTAATGTTTTCTCAGAGCGATTTCGCTTGACAAGCTATGGTTGTTTTTTTTATCAATTTTTACACCTGCGTTAATTAACATTTTCAAGTATCTTCTGCCCACTTCGGTTAGCTTAGGCTTTTTGTTCAGCTCAAGACTTCCGGAGCTGCTGTTACTGTCTTCGAAACAAGGGACCGAAACAAGGGACTATTTTACAGTGTGTTTGTTCGCTTGGTTTTGTTAGTGGAAGAACTAAGTCTCCACTATAATGTTCCGTTTCCATGCATGGACATTCACGTGCATCCATTCCAAATGTAATCTCTTCTACTATGCCATTTTTTAGGGCTCCGTACCCAAATGGTAACAACGGGAACCCTATTACTAAAACTTCGCTGTCCGTTCGTCACCAGGTTATATCTCATGAACAGGTAGACAGTTGAAATTTTCACAGACTGCGTTTTTCTATTGGCGATATAACAACAAATAATAAAAATTAAATTATATTAAAAATTAAAGGGGGGCCCATTACAAGAAACGTGATTTTTTCGGCGTTTTTATCCTCGTTTTATTCTCATTCATTATTATTATCATAAGTAGGCATTTTGTTTTTTCAAATGACAGCATTATTTTTCCACATGATGCCTACTCTCATTTGAAAAATTAAATAAAATGTACATAATGTTAAATATTGTACGATGGTACGGAATCCTTCGAGCGCAAGTTCGGCTCGCACTTGGCCGGTTATATTAATTAGATCTACATATATTTTCCCGCTTTTTTGTGTATTGGTTTCAGTTAACAATGTAACATCAGAAAAGAAAATGCCTTCACTAAAATTTTGATATCCTTAAATTCTTTACGAAGAATAGCAATTAATTCCGGCCAAATCTAATTCATCCCTTACGACTAATACCTGAAACTAATATCTTCGACAGCCTAGCAAAGTTAATCTAAATCAATGAGGTTTTGTATTTAAAACATTGCACACATTGCCTATGATTCCTTTCTAAATGTAAGTGAAAGTAGATTGCATAGGTGCATTACCGAAAACAACTATTTTAGAAACCTAGGTTTGTACCAATCTAGATCAACTTTGCTAGTATGTATGTCGAAACTTTTATTAGACTACAGGTGAAGTTAATTCTTATTAAGAACAACATTTTATTCAGTTCTTTTAGCCTATATTACATAGAAAAAGAGCAACGTCTGATAGACAGTAGCGTCACAAAATTGATTAAAGGGCAAAGGTTAATTTTTTTACTAGTGAGCTTCGTAGAATTTGTATGAACAAATCACGTTTTAGTCGTGCTTTGTTTGAGCGTGCAGTAGATGCATTTTTGGTTAATAATATATTTAAACGGGAACAAGTTACATACTGCTAATTAATTTGAAAAAATAAATAAATAAATAACTGACACTCGCATCTAAAATGCGTCTTTTGGTAGGTGGAAGGGATTAATGATTTTTCTTTTATATTATACCTGTTGACAGATAGATAACCTATGTAGCTTTCCAATGGCCTATAAGTTTTTCTCCTCCTGTTCTTCGTTATAGTTCAACCAACTCAAAATTTTACGAACTTAAGCGTGTTTTTTTTTTCAAAAACACGTCCTAAACATCAGGTTTTCATATCGAACTTAAGAAATCCAAAGTCTTCGTTTTAAAATTACTGTATCTAAAATGCAATCCTTATTGCGTTTTGGCTCATTTTTAGTTACAGGGTGATTCATAAAAAATAAAAAAATAAAAAATTAAAAAAAAAATCATACACAAGATAAACTTACAGCTCGCGTTGAAAGCTATTTCTTACAGTACAATGTCCATTTTGAAGTACTTAACACCTTTATGCCCTCGACATATCATAACTCTTGCAAATACTTTGTATCATAATCCGCTTTGCTTAGCATTGATCCAGTGAGTGCGGTAGAGAACTGATCGATTAGATTTTGCTTTCAAGTGGCAATTATTGTTAGAAAATGGTTTTCCTTAAATTTCTTCCGTGTTTGGTCCTGTAATTAGATGCGGACAAGATTTTGCATGCAATTCTCATCACGTTAAGCAAACTCCCAAATACTTTCGCAGAAGGTATACTCCGGGATGAATTTTTTTTTTTGAGAAAGGTACATAAACTCAGAACTTTTAAAAAAGTTGTCGAAGTCTTCAGGTCATCACATTGGAGATGTGAATCCATGTCACCCAATAACACCCTAATAGAGTTTATGTCTAACTACTACAGAAATATTTTAGCCACAAGTTTAGTCTTCGTTTATTGTATACATTTCTGTTATCCTTTTTATATGTGCACGCTATCTCTGTATGATAACTCAAGAACGCGTTGACTTGAGAGCTAAGATTTTGTGCGTGATATGTATTCTCGTATTAATTAGTAAAGTTTGAAAATGGACGAAATTGGGCAGTACTGAAAAATTTTTCGAATTGTAAAAACCTATAAGATGGCTATTAGCTCAATTTTTACTGTTCGACAAACCGTTTTACAAAGAAATGTAAAAACCACTGTAACGGTCTAACTTGCATATTTCCTGTGGTTCTGTCAAATTATTCGACCATATCTGGCCGCTAGAAATATTTTTATTTCTATGAAAATTGTTGATCATTTTAGATCTCAGTTGAAAAACGTTATTTTTATGGCGATCTTTGAAATTTATTGAATTCGATCGTCATTTTTCACAACACAAGGTTCGTGATCAAGTTGTCACACAACATAACCTTACAAATTTCGTTTTTTCACCGGTTTTGAGAAAGAATCTAGGGTCTTGAGTCTCATAACATCAAATTATATTCACCTGAAATCCTTTCTGTCGTATTAGGAGATGTGTCAGCTTGGTTCTTCATTTTTCCTGTGTTAGAAAACGGATCTTTGATTTAAGATTCATTAAGGGGCTATTAGAAGATAATCTAACTAAAAAGTACCCAAATTTGAGAACAGATACTCGACAAGAAATCACATTCACAAAATGTGAAAATGTACCTAATCGATCGATCCTATAATATGATCGGTATAAAAATTTACGTCTTTCGAAAGTAGTTTCTGTTCTATATAAAATGATTTTATTGCCGTGCGGGATATCAGGTATGTGTCGAATGTTACTGTTACCATTGGCTTAATGTGTTCACTATCAAGAACTTTACATGATCCTACAGTATTATGCATCTTGAAGATCATGTCCTGACTATGTCGGAATAGCTCCACATTTTAGATATCTACTACTAATGATAAGGGTTTTTTTTTTAAACATTATTCTGCACCGTTGAAATACACGAAAAACGTTACCATAAATCTTATAGAGACTAGGTATCAAGTCCATCAAGCAATTGGTTTTGGGATTAGATCTCGATGAAGTGAGTTAGCATTGGAGTTTTTCATGCAAAATTTTTGTGTTCATCTAACTTTATCAAGTAGTTCAAATTTGGTATATAAGATAATGCTGCTAGCATGCGGAAGACTGTAATGATTGACCTTGCAATTGCGTTAGTGATATTATACAATAATGGTGTGAGCAAAATCAAGGAAAATAGGGTGACACACGAATTAATATTTAATTAGAGCTTCATTCATTGAAATAGAGTACGAAAAGGTTACTTCAGTTCATTACAAGATCACCAAATTCTTTCAGCTTTTTGTAAAATTATTGATATCAGGTTCCATATTTGGTAAGTTAATTAGATCGGGATCGTATCGTGTGTAAATGAATAACAAATGAAACAAAATCCCACGAATTTTAACAGAAAAAAATTCAAAAAAACTTTCGCTAACTATTAGTTCGATGACATTATTTTTGGATTTTTTACATTTTCCATATAATTTTGTTTAATTTTTTATTCGTCTGTAATACTTGTAATACTTGCGTAAATCAATTTGCTTCTGACTGATCGATTCGAGTTCCTAAACATTTCCCCAGATTTTCTACCGCGACGACTCATTATACCTACCAGATTTGGTCCTGAATAATGTTTTGCCTCATATGCAAAAATGTAATTTTGAGATAAATGCAATTAAAGTTGAGAACTTTAAAGTTTATATTTGTTTAAATAGGACTTTTTCGGATTCTGCAGTAAAAACGAAAACGCAAAAGAACGAAATCTTTTATTTATTCTATCACACAATCATTTTATTTAGGATGGAAAGTTTCAAGTTTTGGTTCGACTCATCTACAGGTACAAAAAAAATATGAAAATAGCAGAATGGAAAAAATTTCTTCATTTTCCCATTTTCATTTTGTTTTTCGAGTCACTAAATTTTATTGTATGGCCCGGTGTTGATGAGTAGAACAAAGACTTGAAATTCTGCCGCCCTAAATAAAAGAATTGTATGATTTCAGCAACGAAACTGTTTAATAATAATTTCTATCTGTATCTGGAAGATAAAACAAAAGAGATTTTATATCTTATGCCTTATCTTTAAATCCAGTTTGATTGATTTTAGTCGTTACAATGTTTTGAAATAAAGTTTTCGGTGTTTCCAGTTTATTTTTGTCAGCTGTCATCAAAATTGACTCCGAAATAAATTGTGCCTGTGCTGCCGACATTTTATAATGTATAGCTTAAGGGGGTATTCTAGTCTAGAGGCCCGAATTTTAGGTGATTTTTGAAGTGCCGTAAAAAAAAGGCAATCAATATTTTTCTATCCATTTTTTTATGGGTTATTTATTAACATTGCAAGAATACAGAAAAAAATTAAAAAATTCAAAAAATTAGCAGCTGATGAAGTGGGGGTCTCAAAAAATTGGCGCGTGATCATGCCCACGAGTCCAACCCGCCTAGCAATCCGAAAAAAAAAATAAAAAAAATTATTAGTCTAGAGTAATGTCGCTATGTCCGGAACTAGGGAAAAGTTGAAATTTTTTTTTTCACATAATGACCGCTGCCTAAAAAAAAAAACAATTTTTGTACCACTTTTTGATCTTTTCGAATTTTTAAAAATAGTAAAAATTGAAATTTTGGGATGCGGCTAATTCCGGACATAGACAAATCTATAAAGAAGACTCTCAAAAAAATTTCAAGTAAATCGGTCCAGTAGAACTTCAGAAATCGTGGGCATCGTCTTGAAAAAGGCAGTTTCGAGAAAAACGCGTTTAAGGTGTAACACCACTGTAAATTTTTTTAAAAATCGTTGTTTTTTATTGGCTTAAAAAATAGTTTAAACCCTCTAGAAAAAGAAAAAAAAGGACCCGTGCGAGAAAAGTTTTTTTTTCCTTTGAAAATGGAGGTCGCCACCAAGCGCGTCAAACTTGCTCCGAAATATGTCCCGGGAAGATGGCTGTGGAGCCGCCATTTTGTTTTTTTTTCGCTGTCAAAAATTTATCAATAAAGTTCAATGTGTATGCCCGATAATACCCTTAAAAGGTTTTTTTCAAACACCTTAAATTTTGCGAGAAAAAAATTCGTGAAAAAAACCTTTTTTTTTAGCCGTTACTGAGGCGTTAAAGGCTCCCATTTCTTTTCATTCAATATTTTTACTTTTGAAATGGTGCCTGTTGGTAATTTAGTAAATCTGATTTTTGTGAATATGCCAAGAAATCCTCTTTTTGGATTTGATAGCTATATCTGCCCACTGTATTTTATATTTTTCAATAGTTTTATTAATGACACAATACGTGGAATTTTAGTATTCTTTGTAAATCGGTTGATGCAGCTATGGAGGCTATCAACATCTTGTATTTGTGGGTGACCAGGCTCTCAAAATGTTTAGAAAAATTTCTTCCACTCCCTGTTATCTGAATATAAATATTTCAAATCTGTTGTTATAATTTTGTTCTTATTTTGAGGCATACACGAGTCGTTCCAAAGGATTGTTCTTCTTATTGCAGGATAATCATGTACTAATTTTATAGTTATTTTTCCCGTGGACGGGAATCGAACCTACACTTGTTAGAATCGGTCAATGATGGAGAAAGAGGAATTTTAAGAACATTTATTTTTAACAGTCGCCCGGCAAGCGGAAGGTCCCGGTTTCAAACCCCGGACGAGGCGGTTGTTTTTTCTTCTTGTATTTATAAATTTGATTTAGAATCGTTAAAAATAGGAGTTCTTAAAATTCTTCTTTCTCCATCATTGACCGATTCTAACAAGTGTAGGTTCGATTCCCGTCCGCGGGAAAAATAAATAAAAAATTGAATTTACAATTTATTTGTGCGCTTTCATCGTTATTGGTTAATACCAGCTGAAAGCAAACGTGGTTTAGTAGGCTAGTTACAAATTTGATAAATGCAAGAAGGAAAATCAACTGTCTCGTTAGCTCAGTGGTAAGAGCAATCGCCCGGCAAGCGGAAGGTCCCGGTTTCAAACCCCGGACGAGGCGGTTGTTTTTTCTTCTTGTATTTATAAATTTGATTTAGAATCGTGAAAAATAAAAGTTCTTAAAATTCTTCTTTCTCCATGATTTTCTAGTATTATAATTTCAGCGTTCTCAAATCATTGCCTGATCTCACACTTTGACATTCGTCGTGTATATTTTATTTACAATTGGTATGAAATACCTTGAATCAAATTACAGCTCTCTATATCGACACGGTCTCAGACAGTTCCCAAATATAAGGTGAAAAACGAAATTTTTCTATTTTCGATATTAATATAAGTTTAATTTTTCCTTGAAAAGCCCGAGTCCAAAATTTCAGCACTCAAAGTGAGCTATCGTAATTACGGACAGATGGACATGCAAAAATCAAAATAGCTTTTAATATTTTGCGCTGGTGTCCAACTCATTTTGCGCTCTACCAGCATTATAAAGAGCATAAAAAGTATTACTGTGAATAATCATTAAAAGGTTCACCTCAATCCTAATTTAGATTTACCAGGCTTTCAATCTGTGTCAGATAGTATTTCATCAATATTCTTTAATATATTAAAAAATGTTTTAAATTTGTTGATTTAATATTTACTATATTAATGTGATATAAAAACATTATACTAATAACGGATGGCGGTAACTTGACTTCTTCATCATATGAACTGAGTTTCTGAATAAGAAAATTTCGCCGCAACTATACGGAGCAACCCAAGATTTTGGCAAAATTGATTTTGATTTACTCCCACATGGAGAGATCCAATTTTAAATATAGTTTTATATTTTCGCACATGTATCACAACAATATTTAAAAAAATATTTTAATATTTTTAATGTAATTCATAGCCCCATGTCCACATGTATAAACAAATTTGATTTGGGGTAAACCAATATTAGCTTTTCTGGCCAAATTATGATATTGGTCAAATATGATGTTGAAAGTTGTGTTCAATGATGTTACTCGCTACATTTATAAGGTCCCTCGTAGCACCCACATATCAGCGAATATAGCATTAATCCTGTGCATATCCCTTGAAACATATCTAGCTAGATGTCAGTTTATTTTTTTATAAAAATTAATAATTCGTTAAAGTCCAGATAATTATATGAGAAACTGCAGTTGTTCTTGCATTCTACCAGAAATTTTCAGATTCTTATCCCAAGACGCATCTCACAGTATGGTGAACGTTCTTACTTTGTTCAGGCTGCTCGTAATTGGAATTCTCTTTCAGGTAATATTGAAGGTGATGGCTCCAGCAAAGCTTTTTCAAGGATAATTAATAATTTAAATTTTTTGAGAGTGAATAGTGCACGGGGATCTATTAAATAAATCAATTAGGCTGTTATCTTTCTTATTTTTCGGTACTTAGTTTGTATATTTTTAAGTTTATAGTTTTATTATTATTTATTATCTACTTTATTGTTTTCCTCCTCTTCTTCTCTTATGTGTACCAGTGATATTAGTACTGTAATAAGATTTTTTAATTTGGGTATATTACCAAATAAATTATTATTGTTATTGTAAATATGACATGATTTATCTCGTACCATATATAACACAGGAAAAAGCTGATAAAAGCATTTAATTCCACTTCATTAATAATATAAAAAACTGTATTAACTTAAAATATCAAATTTGGCGGATTAGGCAAACCAATATTCAGGGTACGATTCGTATGAGACAGTTAAGTTTTACCTGCTTTTAACTTTTTTATAAATTGTGTGTCAGGAAATAAATAAAATTTTGTACTTAATTGTTACTGTTTTCTATTTGTGTCTTACTTACATATATACATACAATAACTTTTGTTCTCTTCAGTAATTCTTCACTCGCGATAAGAAAAGTGCTAGCGATTACTTACTAGTACTAAATACTCTCTCTGTAACCCTTTATAACATCATTAACAGCTTTTAGAAATAACAACGATAACCTTAGGTATTCTTGTTGGACTTCCAATTCTTCGGTAATGGTGTCTGTTAACTTTCTTTTATAGAAAATGGTGTATATGTGCTCCATTAAAATATATAGGTATATCATGTATCAATTGAATCGAAGGTCTGGAAAACATGCAGGATATTATTGGACTCAGGGTCGCAAGCATCATTTATTTCGGAAGAATTCGCACAACGACTAGGTCTTAAGCGAGAAAAGGCTAAGATTATAGTCCGAGGTTTATCATCTGGTACACCAAGGGCAAAATGTCACTCATTGTAAGTTCACCTGTGGATCAATCACAACAAATCAGAGTGGAAGCCTTCATTCTGAACCGTCTCACATCACCGCAACCTCCGAGATATATCAACATCGACCTCATCCAACAATACGAATTAGCAGATCCGACTTTTAACCAGCCATCCAAAATAGATGTTTTGCTGGTAGCAGATCATGTATTGCACATATTAAGAGAAGGACGGCACGTTGTTTCACCAGCAGCTCCGGCGTTGCAAAATACCATTTTCGGGACAAGCACCACAATTCAGCCAAAATGAGTGTGTAACATCTCTTCACATAAGCATAGCAAACGTAGATCAAGCATTAAGAAGATTCGGGAAATTGAAGAGCTTCCAATTCAACAACCCAAATATTCAGAGGAGGAAGAGCATTGTGAATCCATGTTTAGCAAAACAATCAGGAAGATATGTGGTCCGACTACCATTCAGAAATAATAGTCCAGCCCTAGGAAATACACTCCTTTTGGCAACAAAGCAATTTCAAACACTTGAGCATCGATATCGAACTAACCCGGACCTGCAGAAGGAATATTCCGATTTCCTGGAAGAATATCGTAATTTAAAACATTTAGAGTCTGTACCACCGAATATGTTATATTCGAACATAGAAACATTTTATCTGCCGCATCATGCTGTGCTGAAACCATCGAGTACTACAACCAGATTAATAGTGGTTTTTAATGGTTCAGCTTCATCGTCGTCAGGAATATCTCTTAATGATAAGATGCTGGTTGGTCCTAAAGTTCAAAGGGACCTAATACAAATCTTACTTTCATTCAGTAGTTGGTGTTATGGTCTACATACTTTCGTCAATTCTGATTTGAGGTTATTTATTACATAAATTGATTGCAGCAATTAAGCTTTTACAATTATTTTCGTTGTAGTCAGGTATTGACTCGAGGCTTCATTTGAATATTTAAATGTTTTTCATGGGTAGTTATTAGATATCTTTATGATATCATCTTTTTCACCGCTTTCCAACTTCTCCATTCACAAGATATTTCCTCCTGGTGCAATTTTTTAATAACCTGTTTTGTATATCATCTCGTAGTTTTCTGGTATTTCCCGGGGTCCTTAGGGTTCGTTGCTTGAATTAAAATTTTTCTTATAAAATCTTCAATCGTGTTCTAAAACTAAAATAATTTGTCTAAACTTAAATTTACCAGCATAGTCATATGAAAATGTAAAAAGTTGCAAATCATGTTAAATATTTTCAAAACCAAAAATTCTTCTACAAATTTGAGATTTAATCTTTTTAGAGTAAATTTTATTTACAAAAAAAAAAAAAGAAAAATAAATCCTAATAAAATTTAGATTCGTTTAACAATTGAGGGCGATTTACGTCTTAGTTGAATATACTATATACAAACAGAATTCTGAACGGTGGAAATTAATTCTATAATTCCCCATAACTGGGAAGACAAAAATGGGGCCAAGATTATTCCTGCTATATGTACGTATGTATGTGTGTGCGTTTCTACTCATTTATATATTGTGAGTATACATTTATCTAGTGCTTTGACGAAATATAAACGTTTTTGTTTAAGCTAAACGTCTGTCCGTTATCATAATCTCCTAATCTGACACTTTGAGGAGAAAAGGGTTCTATCCTTCACTCTGTACATGAATACATAGACGGAAAAAGCTTTGATTATGAGCTTAAGCGTCATTAAAATATTTAAGGGTCCAAAAATACTTTGCGTAAAATCTGTTTAAAGGGTTTTCCTCCGCCAGAAATCCTTGTAATAATTTAAGTTCGGTTCGGGGTACACTAATCCTTTAGCTTTCTTTATGATACTATCTTTTCCCTCCAGTCACTATACTATGAGGAGTATGTAGAAGCGTTTGAAATTGATCCCAGATGTTACGGAGAAATATTGTTTGTGAACATAAGTATTAAGCAACTCTGTCAGGGGAGTATGACCATTTACTTACCACAGATAAATGATTTTCCAGTGTATACTCGTATATGATTTCCAAGAACTTCGAGTTTGTATAGTTTTATAGATCGTATTATATAATCTGAGAAGATAAATCAAGGAGTGTAAAGATTAGCTTCAAATCTGAGGATTTTGTTTACTTAATATTAAGAATTGGGAAACCTTTTGTATATTTCCCGAATTTTGCATTCGAAAGTATTATCCCAAGTGATATACATACCTATCTACATAATATATATATGTATGTACAAAGAATCCTGTGTGTTTTCTATATAAACAAAGCTTATCTATTATACTAACTATGTATGTACACATCGTAGCCTTAAAATCTGGGATGATGGAGATTATAAAATAAGTTATGAATGAAATCAATGCCATAAATTGATGAAGATGAGAAATTAAGGAAGCAGTTAGACGTGCCCATTCATATTCTGGTTTAGTGCCTTAATCTTTCATTAAGCACATGACATGAGAGGAGAGGTTTAGTATCCTTTGCATGATTTATTATCTATCTCTGGAACCGGAGAGAATAATGTTAATTGAGGCGCTCTATTTTGTATTAGACTAGGATTTAAATCTGCCAGGATTAATTAACAGGAAAGATATACTACTAATGAAAGATGTTATTTAAATTTTGTAAATTTGTTGATTGTAAATTTTTGATGTTGTGCTTTTTTTGTGTAATCAAGTTAAATATAGCAGCATAATATAGTTGAGCAATTCTTAGGTCACATATGTATGTAAAGCTGACTGTTATTTCCAAGCTGCATTTAATATTATATTCTGCTTGTATCGAAATATTTGTAAATGTAAAGTTTATAGCTAATATAGCACGATATACATATACAGCAACAGCAACAATAACAACAAAGCAATAATTAATCTCATGTCTATAAGTTACTTTATTAAACGGTATAAAAAGTTATATAATTTTGAATAGGACCTTTCAATGTAATCATATGACAAAAAAAAAACATAAATAAAAGATAAAAATAAAGTAAGGAATGCTAAAAAATAAAAGCAACAAAAATTATCACGAGTTTTTTTTTCAAATCAGAATTTCCTTAGCTTAATTGGCAATTAGGAGGACTTTTGATCCTTACCGAAAAGTAAATGTTCAAATATTAAACCGAGGAGAAAGAGCTTACAAATTAAATTTGGAATTCGAATAAAAAAAAATTATATTCCGCACTTCCGAGGAAAAATAGCGCATACCCGATAAAATTTTACAAACTCAACCTGAAATTGTCTACCCAGTTTCGAGATTTCCCCAACCTCACCATTGTTTCAGTTCATCACCTTTGATGTTGTGATTATCCTTTGTGGCAGTTCCAAGCCGGAAAGAATTCTGTGGAAGAGTTTCCACAAATATTGTGGCTTATTGTCACAGCAGTAAATTATGAGCATTCCGTTCTAAAGGGATGACATTTGCTGTCACGTACAGTTAAATATTTCTTCATCTATTCCCAGGTATTTAAAACGCTTCTTTGTTCTGGCAACAAAATAACACTTTATTATTTCGTTATGTGTTGTTGTAATTGTGTTTTAATCACTTGAACTAGCTTTCATGTAGTAATGGTTGAAGTTAATTAAGATATTGACTTGACTAAATATTTTCTGCTCAGATGCACGGGAATTGTATATGCTGCAGCGATTTTTATATGATCATTCAAATTTCGAGTAGAAATTCCAACAGTTTCCATTATTTTCTTCTTTTGTTATAATCACTTCACCAATTTATTTCAACGCTAAAGTATCTTTCATGTCTGATTTAAGCCTAGCTAGCAATTATTCGGTAATCGTATTTCCCGTGCCTAGTAAACTATAGACCACGACACGTGGTTAGTGTGCTACTACTTCCAGGACTATTTCCAGCCTCCCTCCTGAACTAATTCCCAATTTAATTTTAGTTCAGCTCAAAGATTTAAATCTAAAAAGATTTTTCTGCTCAGGTTTAGCTCTGATGTAGAAATTAATATGCAACCAGCAATTTTGTCACAATAATTCTAGTTCACTTTTCACTCATTTTCAGTCTCAATCTGCTTATCGTAACATTTGTCCTTGAAAAGAATAAAATATGCTATTCATCTCTGATAGATTTTTCAAAGGATTTCGAAAGTCTAAATCAGAAAAAGAAATTTCTGAACAAGCTAGGCGATACTTATATGCAGCTTTCTGCTGGAATGTATATGTGTAACGAGTTCTTCTTAATATTCGTCTGTTCACGATTGCTGCAATCGGGTGTTCCGCAAGGCTCAATTATCGGACCTCTACTTTTCTGCATGTATTATTAATGATTTGTCAAATGTTGTTCGCAACAATGTTCGAGCCACATATTTGTTCAAACAACTTTTAATGAGACATGTAAAGTCCATTTTGATATTTTCACAGATCATTTCCTCACAGTTGATCGACTTTGTTTTTCACCATTTATTAAACCATGGTGTTGTTGGGTATGCAAATATTCAGCATTGCTCATATTTTGTCCAGACCACCCTAAGGTCTAATTAGAGTCGGTTGACAACATGCTGCAATCAGAGAAGACTTCTAATAAATTGAAGACAGTACTGAAAAAATCTGTTTATACGTCACATCATTAATAGCCAAAATTTTGGCCACGTTGTCTCAAGACAATTTTATATTTGTGATCCGTTTAGGCTTGAAAAGCACTAATTCTAGCATCCGGATGAAATTCGATATTAATCGTGCATGCATACCTGCAGTTGTAAAAAAATATTCTTCTCATTAAAAGTGGGCAAACTACTTGACAATTTTCTGCCATGAATCAGTTTTGCTCGAAAAGTATGTTCTGATATATCCACTAAAACGATGACCCATTGTCTAAGAAATGAACAGATGAAAAGTGTCATTGAGTTTCTTCTGTACACAGCCGATATTATCGATCTTTCGTTATAATGTTGAATAAATTTACAGTGGAGACTATCTACAAAGTCCTGCATTTTTACTATAGTTTCATTTGTAACGCCTTTCTAGTTTCCTCAATACCTTGGGAAAATGACTGCTGAGCGATCACCAAATCTTTCAAAATTAATTTAATCAATTCTGAAATTTTAAGTTTTGTTTTTCCAATAATTCCATTTTTGGTGCTGGTAGATTTGGATCTCCCCAGCAGAAAAGATTTGTGACTTTTGTTAGTCATTATGGTTCTTAGCGTATTAGAATTCTGGTTCTTACCCATCCTGAGATCAAGTGTATAAGCACAAACGATCTTAAAGATTTCAGAAAGTTAACCAACTGAATCAAACAAAGTCTTGAAAATACAGATGTTGCAAAATGATGCTAGTCCTATAAGGAAAGTCCGATAGTTTTGAAGAAAATTGTTATGAGTTCATATTTAGCTTATTAACCAGACGACATAACACGCAGCAAACAATTATTATGACCCTATTTCCAACCGTGTCTTGGTTGGGGTTGGTTTAAACAGAGAGATCAGAAGTTCTGCGACCACTAACACGGACTCCTTAAAGCAGGTCAGTCATCATGAGCAGGTTTTAGAATCCGTGGCACGACCTGTTTACCAACTCACTAGGGTCCAGTTAAGGTTTACCAAAGAACGTGTGTTACATTGTATAGAGGATTTGTGTTTTTTCAGCAGACATTTTCTAATTTGTTCACGGTATTCAATGACAAGATTCGGTCCTAGAGCGCATTTTTAAAAAGATTCACTTTCGAAATTAGAAATAGACATCAAATTAAAAAGCATCATAAAGGGTATTCAGAAAGGCGTGCACTATATTTACGTGACGTTATTGTGTTTTTTGATACCTTTTTAATTTATACCCTATAACTTTTTTACTATACCTCCCAATACTTCACAAGATTTTGACAGTTTTTCTGCCAATATACATGCTAAACATAGAATTTTGTTGCATATGAATTTAAGACCTCGGAATGTTACTTTTCAATAAGTTAAATAGCCGATGATATCCGCTATACACATTATAACAATCAGACAATATTCAAGGATTTTTACAAGAACTGAAATTTTTATTAAAGCCGAAGAAATTCCTTTCCGTAAAGTAAATTAATCTATTTAAAGTAACTGCCTATGTAAACGTTAAATTCGTATGTAACATTTCAAAATATTGAAGAAAAATGAATAACACATTTCGCTAGAAGATATCCTGTATCTTAAAAATTCAATGAGCCTCTTCTATATCCAATCTGAATACTGTCCCGCATCATTCATTGAAGTTTCAATATTGAAAGGAGGAGGAGGCCGGAGACGACTAGAACACGAACGCGATGTCAAATATTGATCTGAATTACAAATTTCAATCTCGAAGCTCTTTTCCTGCCTGCCTGATGTTGTTATCCTTGACAAACGGTGGTACATATCAAAAAAGTAAACCAGTTCAGCTCATCTTCCGCGAACTTTTCTTAACTTCTTCTCGGGCATGTTTTTTTTTGTCTTTCTCTATCTCTTCTTTTATATTACTCAGAACATCTTAGTTTATAGGCACAACCATCTTATCCAAAAATCTTTGTGGATAGCAAACCCACCCGCCATTATTTAGATATTACAATATTACGTTTGCCTTTATTCCATTGTGAACGATATGAAAATGTATAGAGGAAGTATGGAGTTCACCATATACTACTACTACTATAGATACACCAGAATAAAAAATAGAGGAAATCCTTGGATCAGTATATCCTGGTCGGGAGTAGTCCTCCTGGTGTACATAAGCTGAGCGCTCGTGCACCCATGAAGGGCAAAAATGTACCAAGTATAAACATTGCAGAGGAACAATATTCTCTGCCCTTTTGTCTAGGAATAGTGTGCTGAAATAGAGATTGAATGAGTTAGGAGAGGAGGAGGAGAGGAGGCAGTTAGGTATTGAGGATGCGGTGATGGAGCCAACATGATTGTGTGCCTTTCCACATTTTCCCTATTTTCATCCAGGCATCAAATTAGATACAAAACAAAAAGTAGGATAGAGAGAAAAAATAAAGGTTTAGATCTGGAGGGTATGTAAAGAAATTTCGTGATTTTATGAAAATTTTAGTGCAGCTTTGAATGGCTATACAAAATAGTTTCACTTGGGGTTTGGACCCACCCAGAAATAAGGTGAAAATTTTCGAGTACACCATTCATGTCCAATGAAAGCTCAAATGGGGTCATCGATGTACTTTAGGAAAGGATGTGGAAATATTAATAAAATGGGTCATATGTGAAGCTGGTTTTTAATGAAAAGAAAATACCTTTACGATATGTGTACCTATATTGTAGATATGTACCTACATTCAACATGCATATGCGATTACAGCAGTCCATTGGATTTATATTTCACGGTATGGCGATAGCCCATATTTTGCATGGAGATTAGTTTTTTGTTTTTGTTTTTTTTACCTTACTATAACCAGTGGTGTATATAACGCAAAATTTCGTTAAAGTCTAAAAATTCTGTGAATCTTTATTTGAATCGTCGGATGAACTCCCATTCCTGTAATGCTGTACATTTTGAATTTTTATAGACTGAACGTTGTTATTGCGAAGAAATTAGACCACGGTTTTTAGAAAAGAGAAAAATATGGTTTATGTAGAAAAATTCAAATGCGGTTTTTATTTATATTAAGTCGAACCTCACTTTTGATCTTTGATAGTATATTGGATTTTCTATGCTTTAGAAAATGGCCAACATACATAAAATATATTTTAGGTGCCTGAACTTAAAACGCTTTACAAATTATTTTTAGCAGCGTTTGATTTGTAAAAATCTTTTTTGGTCTTTTCATATAGAGAAATGAATTCAAATATTCAAAATGTTGAGGCACCATAATAACAAGATCAATATATTTTTTTTTTAATATATAGACCCTGAACTTTTAAAATAAAAAACGGTAAGGAAAAATTTTTTTAGGAACCATAGAACGAGCATATTAGCAAATAATTTACTTACATAATATGACTTCATGGATGTAAATGACAAACAAGCACAACTTCTGGTTTGACAAAGAGTATGACAAGGTTCTCCAAATTAGATCTAACATGGTTAGAAATAAGAATGTAAAATTTATTGTGAACTTCTACAGGTAGGTATACGTCGTTGTGAGTGAACGCTACACTTAAACGGAAATTGTAATATCACCTCGACGGACCTACATTAGCGGGTGCTAAATATAATACTCTCACAGAACCCTATCCAAATCTTCCTTCACATTTATTTTTCTGTAAGGGACATTTGGCATTATTTTTGAGTGCCCTATGATCGCTAGTAATCAATCTGCTAATATACTCCTCCTGAATTAAAGAACACTGAATGTCATCAGTTATCCTATTTGATTTGCCTGTGGTATAAAAAATAGGCTTAATTTGAGACAAACAAATTAATATGTAATTTCTAGAGACAGAAGAAGCAGGGGGAAGGGGCGAGCAATGTTAATGAGCATGAACGACTTTCTTTTCAAAGTGATCGTTTGTTAATGTTAAGAGTAGGGGCGACTAGGCTTCCAGAACCTTGCGGACACCGCCACCATAGTTGATCTATTGTGCCTTCCCCTAGAGTGGTTATACAAAATCGAGTCTTTTAACGAGCTCGATTGTTGCTTTTGGAGTTAGATTGCAGACAATATCTGGAGAGATAAGTTCTCTTCCAGTAATTTGCAGCCTTAGACCTGCAAGTGCTGGGCACTCACATATAACGTGCATCGAGGTTTCATCTTCCTCTTCGCACAGTCGACACAGTGATCGTTTAGAGCTTACCTGAAAATTCAAACTTCTCTTCATGCCAAACATTTTCTTTACATTCCCATAACTTACTGACGTACCCGTCTCTCATGTACGGCCAGGTAATTTTTTCTTCCTTCTTCACTCTCCTTTGGATAAATATTATCGAAGCGTAGCCATGTTTATCTGCGGGATATCAGGATCTATACGTAATAGAATACGAAATAGAAATAGTGATAACCGGATTAAAAATTAGCCAATTAGATCTTGTGAGCTCTCAGTTCCCGAAATGTCTTAAACACGTTTTCAGGACAAACAGCGACATAATTTTCAGAATTATCTTCGAGCTTGAGCTCAAGATGTGTCTGGACGATGTAAATATTCCTGATTCTAATAATTCCTGTTGAATATTCCTGATTGTAATACATGTGTTCGAGAATGCTTTCGATAAAAAACAGTTTGGGAGAAATTTATTTCTGATTTGGGTGACTGATATAAGCTTGTGCCATACATATCTACTAATTGATCCAATGTTTCGGAATAATTTTTCGAAGCGGACAGCCGTTATTTTCCTTACAGTTAGTTTTTAATAGCAAAACTATAATTATTTAAAAGTGTCAAGTGATATTATAAAATGCTTGTATGTCCCCGGTTATAAGCTATAGGTACCTATGCGGCAAGTATTTGTAATGTAATCCTCTTGTAACAGATTTACGTTTGCCTGTTAGAACTACACAGGTAAGAATTAGGAACTTC
Source organism: Dioctria linearis (assembly GCA_963930735.1). Lineage (NCBI taxonomy): Eukaryota > Metazoa > Arthropoda > Insecta > Diptera > Asilidae > Dioctria > Dioctria linearis. The sequence goes on along the minus strand of OZ005744.1, from coordinate 25,524,357 downwards.
CTTCCTCCAACTCTGTTATATTATTTTTTATTTTTGGACAATGACATAATTTATGATATAAAACGAAACTTAAAAGAAAATAGTTTATTACTTAGAATAGGCCCTTTTGGTATACCAGATGTTTTTTTTATGTTTAAAAGATGAATATTTATTAATTTAGTTGTTCAGAAATTAGTTGGTAGCATAAATAAAAACCAAATATGTTAAGTTAGGTTTGGTTGGAAGAGTGAGTCTTTGCCTCCTTCATTTACACCACTGTACCCCATAGACTCATGGGAATATATCCTTATTAAGTCTACCCTGGATCCGACCTAAGGAATCTCAAGATACATCGAAGGTCTATACTCTGCAGCTCTTCTAGCTCCCAAGAGAAGGTTCGACTCTAAACCCAGTCTCCTAGCATGGACAAATAACCCACTATTACCCCTACTAGTTTCATTGTTGCCGTTATGCTCCCCCCCCTAAGGAGCTCCATTGTTTTCTTCCTATAGTATACAGTTGATAAGTGCCTCCCAATACAGCAGATGTCCCGATTGTTCAACCGATGATAAACCTTTTTTTTAGCTGTCGTTAGTGATGGCACTTTTTAGGGTTCCGACAGGAATTTTAACATACGATATTTCATCGGAGTTATCCATTTCAGTAGCGTTCTCTTTGCTAGCTCATCTCATTGCTCAAGATATTGCGTGCCCCCCCCCCCATTTCTACAAAATTGAACGCCAATGCCAAAAAGTTGGACCACGAATTATCAAGTGTGCGGTGAGATTTGCTACTTGGTTCCTCGATCGGACCAAAGAAACTCGAGTTATGGATGAAACAATTTTTGCTCTAGTACTACAATACCGTAAAATTGAAATGAAGTAGTAGAGGAAAAGTGAATATAAGGAAGGTTGGGGCGTAAGAAATAATGATTTTTGGGGGGTTCGAAAAAATTCCACCTACCTACACAGAGTGTAGGGAGGTGATTTTCCTAAGTCGATCTAGTACAATTCGAAAATCGGAATTCAGTTTAGTATACGCTTTTTTTTTAATAATTTTAAATACTAACATGACTATGCTGCGATATGCGATATCAAATGGCGAACTTATTCAAGTTCATCAAAAAGCGGATTTATCCCCCTTCCAAACTGATAAAAACGTAGTACCCTATTACACTCACGGTACCAAAGTAGGAGATAGGTGTCTGAGGAATTTTTGATCAGAATTGTATCTTCGGAGCATACCCCCCAAAGGTTTCACCATTTATATGAAAACAAAATTGGTACTTTCGAGCCATAGCTAGATTCGGCCGGTTGCCATCCAACAATGAACTTTATACCAAACATAGCAGCCGTCATGGAGTTTCGTTTAAGCCATCAAACGTCACGATCCCTCATAACTTTCAAACTTATAGCCAGGCAAAGTTGAAACTTTTCCCCCTTCCCCCGTCGGATGCGTACCCCTCTGGCCTAATTTGAGTTTCGGAAACAAAATAGGAAGTCAGTGCGCATGTCCCCATCAAATTTGGTGAAATTTTGTTTGTCCCCCTACCCCCAAAAAATAGCAATTCCCCCTTATCGGCTTGACCTATGGGGTCAACACCGGTAAGTTCCCGAACTGTTAGTATAGATATGAACCCACAAAATTTACCACCCTCCAGCACTTTTGCTTCACTTTTTAAATGATGCCATATGGAAATCTCTTCTAGACTGTCTTGGTATAACTGAACCAGCTTTGATTTTACCACTGCAGCTTCCAACGTCCTTCATGGCCGCCTAAATTTTTGGATATTTATGTTTCGAACAATTGCTATGTTTCCATGCAGATTTCAACTCTGGTTGGACCAGTTGCAGAAATAAAGGGTTAAGAATGATTAAATCGTTTCGTTCCATATAATAAAACTTTACCCTAACCTAACTCAACTTAACTTCCCTTCCCTGCATGAAACCGGAAAAAATTAAATTGCGTTTTTCTCGAAAGTAGAACTACTGTGAACTGGTCTCATGTACCTACACTCAGAAAGAATATTTTTTGATTTCTTTTGAATTTTGTTTTCTGAATTATCTCAATTTTGGATATTTTATCTGTGTGATGACTATCCTTAAAATACACTAAAATTAATTAAGAAAATCGCCTTTGACATTTTCTCACACTTAGGAAGATCATTTTTTTTCCAAGCTCACGAAAACGCGCAAAAAAACAAAACGATTCTATTTCAGGTTTGGTTTGTTAGTGCGTGCTATCAGTGTTTACACTTTCGCTGAATTAATTAAGCATACACCAAGTAATTTATTCTAATTTGATGCGTATTTTTCATATTTCATAAAAGAAGACTTATTATGAGCTCATTTTAATATTCCACAAATTTTTACGGTGTATATGAATGGCATAATTTAGACAGGAAGAATAAAACATTTGGCAACAGAAATTTAATATGAAATTGAAATGATATCACTACCTTTAAATAGGCACTCGTAAATACCTACATATGAAAGAAAAGGGTTTCTAATTAATTAATAAAAATAACATAAACTGAATGTTCTCCATTTCAGTAATTACTTTCATTGTTTACGTAAACATAAATCAAGGCCTACCATAAATCTTGTTAGAGCATAAATTTCCAAGTTTATTTTTATTTATATATTTTTTTTCTTTCTTATTTTATTTTATTTATGTTTTTTTATTTATATTTTTGATATGCCTTCATCTCCATCTACTCGGTTTCAGATCAAAGCCTTTGGCATCCCTCTGCTCATTCAAGTACGACATTTGCCAGGCTTTTTGAATAATTCACGAGATAAATTTGAATTTATGCCGCTATATCGTGAAATGAATAAAATTCAAGCACCGATATAATATAAAGCTCAACTCCCCATTTCCCCTCCCCCTTTAACCATAACTGGGAAATAGTATATTCCCAGCCGACTTATATATATCCTTCGGCATCTTCGTCCTTTTTGGGAAAACCTTTCGTTACTCATTCGAAAGGAAAAAGGTCGTCTCCTGACTCTCGACTTCATTTCTATTTTAAGTGGAGTGATGCGATGAGGGCATTTTCTCATTTCAATTTACTAAGGGTGGTCCGGAATGAAGTTTTCTTTTGATTCTAGAAATTCATCTGTTATGGATTTGAATTTTGAGAGAAAGGATTCACTAACTCTCTATATAAATGTGATTATTATGTAATGATTCAAATCTAAGCTATTCAAAAGGCAATGAAAATGTCTGCTTTTAATCAGGCAATCAGGATAATCAGGGTGATCTCGTGAGGATGACTTCAAAGTTGTTCTGATTGTGTAAGCCTTTGCACATATAGGCAAGAATTTTTGATAGAGGCGTTTACGAATTAGACGTATACTCTGGTCTAATGTTGAATATACAAAATTCAGTTTTATTCGGAATATATATATAAATGTTAATGTGATTTAAAATTTCTAGTTTAGTGTTTTGTACACGTTGCCGAGCATTTCCATAGGAGAGCTTAAAAGAAGATCATGCTTAAGACCCACTGTATGGCATAGGCAGTACGCTCAATATTCAAGACTTAGTTATCGAGAAAATAGCATGCCAGCTCCCACCATCAGATCCTTTTTTGTTGGTGTGTCTAAAAATATCTTGAGTTTTGATTGAATAATTTCGGAAGCATAAATAGTATTGAATCAGTAAAGACTGGGATTGGGTGACGACGTCTGGAAATTAGTTTATTCAATGAACGCTTTTGCAAAAATTAGTGATTTTGTTATGCATGAGTTATGGAAGTAGTGGTAAGATGCCAAATTAAACAATTGTCAGTTGTCAACATGTTAGAGATGTGTGCTCTATTTGTATGGTTTAATTTTACATACTAACGGAACTACCTTAGGATATCACAATGGAATTTGCCGTTGATAATCTGGAGGAACTTATAAGAAATTTCTTTAATACAAAAAAATAGCATTGGCTTAAGATCTATTTTGACCTACACAGTAAAAAATAATTCCCTAAGGTGACTGGAAACATTTTGTGCCACACAGGTTAGGCATTTGTCGATAAGATTAGGGAAAGCTCCACATTGGAAAAATAAAATTAGGTGATTATCCCTAAAAAGTAGGTAGGGTTTTCTCCCTCAAATGTAGGGAATTTTGGTTTTCCCCCTAAAATTTACGGAATATTCCCTAAAATGTAGGGAATTTTCATATTTTTTTTTATGTTTTAAAATGTAGGGAACATTCCCTAAAATAAAAGGAATTTAAAATTGTTGTTTTATTTTTTTTCCCTAAAGTGTAGGGACTATTCCCTAAAATGTAGGGAATAGGTGATAGCACCGCACCACTCTCCACCATAGGTGAATGTGATGGAAGTTATATTGGTGCACTGGGCACGCTTAACCAAAATATTGTAAAGCAATATATGACTTGTTTTCAAAAACAATGTGTGAATTATATAAACGAAAATATATTTCCATAAAAAATGTAGCATAATGTCTAATTTATTGAATGTTCTCTTCATCATATCCAAAAGAGCTAACATTTCGCGAATTTTACTTTTTACTTTATAGGTTTTCTAGTGTTAAATACCTAAATTATGTTCCATTGATTTGGGGAAATTAAACTGCTTTTCCCTTTCTATCAGAGAAAATTACATCTATTTTTAAGAAAAAACGTGTTTAAGTTTAGGGAATAGTCCTAATATTCTTTACAGTGTACTTTACTGTATTCTGGGATAGTTATACATAATATAAAACCAACTTCCATCAATAGCTAAGATCGTAGGAATCGACCTTGGTGATATATTTAGTTAACTCAAATAAGGATTAGCGTCCCATGCTCTTTTAGGCAGCGATTCTATTTACTCGAATTTAGGTGATCTTTTTTTTTATCATGTAAGGTAGGCTATTCATACCAGACGGTTCAAGCTAGTATGACACAAAGTTGAAAAGTTCAGATCTTTCAAAGCAGTCATCTTAGTAGCCAGCATTATTAAAATATTTTTATTTTATCCAAAAATTGCCTATATCAGTATTGTTATTCATCTTTATCCTAGTCCTATTTGTATAACAGATGACTTGAGTTTTTGTTATTTGCTTCTAACTGACGAACATCACTTCAATTGGCCGATTGAAGTTATGCTTCGAGAATTTGTCTATTATCTTTGTTATGTTTAAGATTTCAGCAGAATTTCCTGGTTCACGTGGCCTTCCGCGTTTAAGCTCAAGTACGCTGAGTACTACTTCCTCCTTAAATTATAGATAAATAGAAGGTTATGTAATCTATGGAGATTTCATTGTGTTGTTACTTATTTATTTAAGAATGAAAAGTATTACAAGGTGGGGAGGTAATGGATAACACCAGATCATGCTTCTAAGGGCATGGTTTTTGCCCCACATTGTAGTCTACTAGTTATTCTGCTGATAGCATGTTACTATTATTTGAAGGAATAAATATTCTTAAAAATTTCTTTAGATCCAAATTTCAATAGCTTACTCACTAAACAGACCTTGGTATGTTGTAATATTTCAGTGATAGTCTGATCCGAGCTCAACTAAAATTTAATTTCACCATTTGTTCAGAAAGAGATATATTTCTCCATCTAGAACTATGCTTCATTAAGATTCGATTAGCTAAAATATGGATTCATGGCTCTGAGGATCATTGTGCATCTTCAATAGAAGACGTCTGGTTTTGTTAAAGAGGCATTCGTATGCTCCTTGCACGTTGTCATCTCCTTGTACCTTTTTGATAGAGTACCTATGAGCTTGTGAAATATTCTATCGATGTATTTTTGAGCTCGGGATCACTATCTGATCATACTGTGATTTGTGTAATGTTGGTGATTCTGCTCAATCTCTTATACTGTTTGAAATTCTCGTCCGTTTAGCTCAATGCTTATCTTCCGGAATAGGAGAATATTAAGTTTCATCTACCTGCGTGCATGTTTTCGGATTATGGCACACAATGAGGTTATGTAGCATGTTTTATGCTTAGAAAAGCTTACATTGTTACATCGGAAAGTTTTGTTCTTTCGACCATTATACGAACGGTCAGTAGTATCATACGAGAATGCGAATGTTAAATGGTACAACGGATTTTCGTTTTAGCACTCTAGAAGTTTTGATGAATAATGGTTTTGTTCTTAATGGTAAGAAAATAAAAAAATTAAAAAAACCTGTCCTCCAGACATTGCTCAGAATCAAAATTTCATGGAGAAAATTTGAGTCTATATTCATATTTTGTTCCATCCGAATACTTTTCCCGTACGCAAAAGCGCAACAGTACATCCCTTGTTCCATTGATGCGAACGTTACAGCTTTTGTCACAGAAGGACGAGGTATGCTAATGTTTTCATTTCTATATACTGCGACCTTGTTTAGGCCGAACTGGATTTGAATTCCTACACAAATATTCGATCGACATCTTTGACATGTCCGTTCTGAGTTTTTCTTCATCAATTTCATCAATATCAGAACAAAGTCCTCTTCGCCAAAATTTTTGTGCATAACTTCATTAATAAAAGTCATATTGGGGATGGTAGCTGGATTATCGGTGATGAGATGAAATTTTTGAAGGAAAAATCATGTAAGAATAATTTGAAGAGCTTAGCGCCCAAGATTGCTCAGAGCAAATTGGAATTAAGTTGACAATTGAATTGGATCTGTTATTTAAAAAGCTCTGTATTACCCTTACTATTGCTGTAGGACTAGATTCGAGTAGTTTAGTGTAGTTTTTTTTTTTAATTCAAATGAATTATCAGAGATTATTTCGCATAATTAAGGAATTTGTCTAGCTTTCAGAGTTAGAGGAGTAGTGATATCGGTCTGAAATTTTTAATAATTCTAGAGTAGAGCTCCTTGCCTTGGTTATATATATGCTGAGAAAATGGCCAATATTAATAGAGCGGACAAAATTAATGTCATAGCAAACAAATATGACATTTATACTGGCATTCCAGTCAAAATGAATATCGGTGGAAATCTAGCTAGAGAGGTCAGAAAACGTAAGTTGTCAAATTAGTAATCTACAGGTCATTTGTTACAAATGAATTGAAACTACCCGCTTTTTATTCAAAACAGTTTTGTCGACATGAAATTTTCGACTACAAATATTTTTATTGGACATAAACAAAAGCAAAATCTCCACTGTCATAATTACCGTCACAGTTCATCTACATAAAATATATCCATCCATAAAAGATAAATAATGAGATAATTTACAAAACTGATTTGATAGTGCTTAATCGTGATATTATTGCATGTTTTACAAAATTCACCAATAAAAAGATGAGATAGCCCCAGTCTCGACACTGATGGAAACGCTTTGACAAACTTTTTCGTTGTGCATTTCTGTTTCAACATGAATGCGATAAAATTAATCGATTCAACTGTTAAAATATTCGGAGCGTTTCAATCAATTTTTATGGAATTCACATTTATAAAATTAATTATCCTTAACAAAGGGACGATGAAAAGTGCACGGGTATATAGCGACCTACTTGCATTGGTAATTTGTTCAATAACCGCATCATAATTTGCCAAATTGCTATGCACTTGGTGCTCAATCTGAAATCCTGCATGCCTCCAATTACTATAATTTACGCCCGGTTAACTTTAGAGAGCCCCGTTTATCCGGTTCAAATATATGTACATATATATACCTATCATATGTATACATACATATATGAAGTTTTATATGTGTGTTTGTGTATATACATCTGGGTGAAGTTAGTCAAGCATTAATTTTGAACATTTCCGAGAACTTCATTTGATTGTTTTAAGTGGCCGGAAAAGTGTGCCCCTGTACACATTGGGGCTGCGATAGCCTTTTTTTCCCTTTACGTTTAAGCTCCTTTTCAATGGCTCGAGGTATAATGTAGGTGCGCGCTTATAATTTTATAGGAAAAGAGTAAATCGCGTGGTAATTGGGTTTTATAATGTGTGGAATTTGGGTGGAGCTGAGAGTATTTGTTAATCATTTGTTTTTTTATTGGATTGACTAATATAGCCTCTTTCAAGAACTTTTGAAGAATTTTGTATCGTTTTGGTAAAATTCAAAATATTAGCCTGACCGACAGGAGAATGGTAAAGCTTTATAGTTCAGATAATTTAAAATCGTGTGGTAGGATCTGGGACTTACCTACACTGAGACAAACCTAACTCTTAAGCTACTGATCCAACGAGAAATGAATGCAATGCCGCGCCGAAAAGTAGATAAGATTATAACAAATAAGATTTTCTAAAGAACTTTTCAGTACAATAAAAAAGTCTAGAGCTGATTATTTTCACAGTATAGGTAAAAAATCTAAATTGTTATATGGCAACAACAAGACGGGGTTACCCGATTTAGTCTATTTTTTAAATTGTATTTACCTACTATTTTGATGAATACGCCTTGTACAAAGTTTCAGCTCATCACGTCGACACGTTCTAAGACAATGTCCAAATTATGTAGTGTAAACGGACATTTTTATATGGCAACTCTACAAACAAGTTACCCGATTTGTCCCATTTTCAAACTTGAATATTTTTTTGTGCGATTCAAACGGAATCGCAAACTTAATGTACGGTTACACATTGCAAATTTTGCTGCGCAGCTTTTAGGTCATATGCAGGGCAGCAGAAGTATCGAAATGTAACTTATTAGGTAAATTTAATTTTTGCTTTGCGTGGATAATTTTGCGTTTTTGTTTTCTTAATTAAAATATCTTCTATTTGGCATTAGCAAGTTAACATAAGTAAAATCCTTCTTGTCTTACCAACTCTTCAACGAAGATCCGAGATTCGATCAGCCCGACAGGGCTTTTACATAATATTCTACTTCCTTTAAAATTTTATTGTGAAACCGAAGTGTTACTTTTCCCTGCCTTCCCCGCAAACTTAGAAGTATTAGTACAAGCTACTACGACTAAAATATTGTGATCTATGACAAAGGTGAAATCTACATTTTCTTTCGTAGAAGGAAGTTTTGAAAAGTCCAAAACGCTAAAAAAGAAATAAATTGGTGATTTTTTCAACTGATCTCTAATACGTTGTTTAATTGGCAATTAATATGCTTTCAACAAATCCAAATAGAATCAAAAGCGAAATCTAAAACTCACCATGTTTTTCGTCCTCTTCTATACGTTTAAGCTAAGGTTAATAGTTCAAAAGCTTAGCCATTATGTTGGAAAAGTCGCAAACAGGAAAATTGTGCCTGCCCCTGGAAGTATAATTAAAATGAATAGCAATATAAAAATCAATTACCATTCCGATGGAATACTTTAGGTATATGTCGGCACTTTATATTTCGATGTTTCAACCCATATCCATTGCTATTAAGTTGAAATTATTTATTTAAAGGTAAAAGCTTATTGCGTAATAAATGTAAAATGTATTTATTTCTACCATCGTATGTACCTACCTAGAGATACACAGAAATTTTGTGACCGAATTTACCAATATACAAAATTTTCTGTTCAAAACAATTCCAAATCTGTTAGTCCTTCCGATAAACATAAGCAAATAAATGAGCAAAAGTGTTCGTGTAATCGACAGTTTCCCTTTTCCATAAATTCTATCCATTATTTTCCCTTTATGGCAGCAAACACTCCATTATGTGCGTTATATTTAGACAAAAATTGTCACTTAATAACAAAAAATATTTTCCTTTCATCACCCATTTCGAAAAGTAATAGGCATATGTATGTATGTATTGTATTCAATACAAACAACACGTATACACCAAATGATACCAAATACGATGTTTATTACTGGGTTTTGCCAGCTTGGAACACACCATTTTTATGATTAAGGGAACGTAATTGGTCTTGTAAGTTGCCAAAAGCAGACATGCAAGCACAAAGTGGACTCATTTAGTCATTTCATCCTCAAAAGACATTTTATCAACGCAGAGGAACGAATATAAAAGGTGATTCAACCAAAGAGCTTAGCCACAGGAATTTCTTTGCTGCGAGTCCATTTCCACAAAAGCACCACTACTTGTGGCCACTTGTTCACCAAGAATGGGATTAATTTGTAGAAAAATTGTAAGACATGTTCTTTAGAGCTGTTTCCTCTTGTGTGGGTGGTGGGATCCGAAGACAGGCGTACCGAATGGATCATAGCTAGGGAAAAGGAAGGGAGGAAGGCTTGCCAAGGATA